>CAJQUW010013357.1:0-210000 GCA_907163375.1 Prostheceraeus crozeri | reverse complement strand
GAAAGATATAGTTTCAACAGTTTACAGATTAAAAATAAAGTTTCAACAGTGTGTATGTTAGAAATAAAGTTTTAGTCGTTTGCGTGTGAGAAATAAAATAAAGTTTCAACAGTTTATAGATTAAAAATAAAGTTTCAACAGTGTGTACGTTAGAAATAAAGTTTTAACTGTTTGTATGTTAAAAGTAAAGTTTCAACACTGTGTATGTTAGAAATAGAGTTTTATCGGTTTGTAAATTTAGATCATAAGATTTACTAGTTTGCAAGTTAGACTAAGCGTTCTACTATTTGTAAACGAAAGATATAGTTTCAACAGCTTACAGATTAAAAATAGAGTTTCAACAGTGTATACGTTGGAAATAAAGTTTTAGTCGTTTGCGCGTTAGAAATAAAATAAAGTTTCAACAGTGTGTATGTTAGAAATAAAGTTTTAGTCGTTTGCGTGTGAGAAATAAAATTAAGTTTCAACAGTTTATATATTAAAATAAAGTTTCAACAGTGTATACGTTAGAAATAAAGTTTTAGTCGTTTGCGCGTTAGAAATAGAATAAAGTTTCAAGAGTTTACAAGTTAAAAATAAAGTTTTAACAGTGTGTATGTTAGAAATAGAGTTTTATCGGTTTCAAAATTAAGATGATAAGATTTACTAGTTTGCAAGTTAGACTAAGGGTTCTACTATTTGTAAACGAAAGATATAGTTTCAACAGTTTACAGATTAAAAAATAAAGTTTCAATAGTGTTTATGTTAGAAATAGAGTTTTATCGGTTTGTAAATTTAGATCATAAGATTTACTAGTTTGCAAGTTAGACTAAGCGTTCTACTATTTGTAAACGAAAGATATAGTTTCAACAGTTTACAGATTAAAAATAAAGTTTGAAGAGTGTATACGTTAGAAATAAAGTTTTAGTCGTTTGCGGTTGAGAAATAAAATAAAGTTTCAAGAGTTAACAAGTTAAAAAGAAAGTTTCAACAGTGTGTATGTTAGAAATAGAGTTTTATCGGTTTCAAAATTAAGATCATAAGATTTACTAGTTTGCAAGTTAGACTAAGGGTTCTACTATTTGTAAACGAAAGATATTGTGTTAACAGTTTACAGATTAAAAATAAAGTTTCAATAGTGTGTATGTTAGAAATAGAGTTTTATCGGTTTTTAAATTTATATCATAAGATTTACTAGTTTGCAAGTTAGACTAAGCGTTCTACTATTTGTAAACGAAAGATATAGTTTCAACAGTTTGCAGATTAAAAATAAAGTTTCAACAGTGTGTACCTTGGAAATAAAGTTTCAACAGTGTGTATGTTTGAAATAGAGTTTTATCGGTTTGTAAATTTAGATCATAAGATTTACTAGTTTGCAAGTCAGACAAAGCGTTCTACTATTTATAAACGAAAGATATAGTTTCAACAGCTTACAGATTAAAAATAAAGTTTCAACAGTGTACGTTAGAAATAAAGTTTTAGCTGTTTGTATGTTAAAAATAAAGTTTCAACAGTGTGTATGTTAGAAAAAGAGTTTTATCTGTTTGTAAAATGAGATTGTAGGATTTACTAGTTTGCAAGTTAGACTAAGCGTTCTACTATTTGTAAATGAAAGATATAGTTTCAACAGTTTACAGATTAAAAATGAAGTTTCAACAGTGTGTATGTTAGAAATAAAGTTTTAGTCGTTTGCGTGTGAGAAATAAAATAAAGTTTCAACAGTTTATAGATTAAAAATAAAGTTTCAACAGTGTGTACGTTAGAAATAAAGTTTTAACTGTTTGTATGTTAAAAATAAAGTTTCAACACTGTGTATGTTAGAAATAGAGTTTTATCGGTTTGTAAATTTAGATCATAAGATTTACTAGTTTGCAAGTTAGACTAAGCGTTCTACTATTTGTAAACGAAAGATATAGTTTCAACAGCTTACAGATTAAAAATAGAGTTTCAACAGTGTATACGTTGGAAATAAAGTTTTACTCGTTTGCGCGTTAGAAATAAAATAAAGTTTCAACAGTGTGTATGTTAGAAATAAAGTTTTAGTCGTTTGCGCGTTAGAAATAGAATAAAGTTTCAAGAGTTTACAAGTTAAAAATAAAGTTTTAACAGTGTGTATGTTAGAAATAGAGTTTTATCGAATTCAAAATTAAGATGATAAGATTTACTAGTTTGCAAGTTAGACTAAGGGTTCTACTATTTGTAAACGAAAGATATAGTTTCAACAATTTGCAGATTAAAAATAAAGTTTCAATAGTGTTTATGTTAGAAGTAGAGTTTTATCGGTTTGTAAATTTAGATCATAAGATTTACTAGTTTGCAAGTTAGACTAAGCGTTCTACTATTTGTAAACGAAAGATATAGTTTCTACAGTTTACAGATTAAAAATAAAGTTTCAACAGTGTATACGTTAGAAATAAAGTTTTAGTCGTTTGCGCGTTAGAAATAGAATAAAGTTTCGAGAGTTTACAAGTTAAAAATAAAGTTTCAACCGTGTGTACGTTAGAAATAGAGTTTTAGCTGTTTGTATGTTAAAAATAAAGTTTCAACAGTGTGTACGTTAAAAATAGAGTTTTATCTGTTTGTAAAATGAGATTGTAGGATTTACTAGTTTGCAAGTTAGACTAAGCGTTCTACTATTTTTAAACGAAAGATATAGTTTCAACAGTTTACAGATTAAAAATAAAGTTTCAACAGTGTGTACGTTAGAAATAAAGTTTTAGCTGTTTGTATGTTAAAAATAAAGTTTCAACAGTGTGTACGTTAGAAATAGAGTTTTATCTGTTTGTAAAATGAGAATGTAGGATGTACTAGTTTGCAAGTTAGACTAAGCGTTCTACTATTTGTAAACGAAAGATATAGTTTCAACAGTTTACAGATTAAATATAAAGTTTCAACAGTGTGTACGTTAGAAATAAAGTTTTAACTGTTTGTATGTTAAAAGTAAAGTTTCAACACTGTGTATGTGAGAAATAGAGTTTTATCGGTTTGTAAATTTAGATCATAAGATTTACTAGTTTGCAAGTTAGACTAAGCGTTCTACTATTTGTAAACGAAAGATATAGTTTCAACAGCTTACAGATTAAAAATAGAGTTTCAACAGTGTATACGTTGGAAATAAAGTTTTAGTCGTTTGCGCGTTAGAAATAAAATAAAGTTTCAACAGTGTGTATGTTAGAAATAAAGTTTTAGTCGTTTGCGTGTGAGAAATAAAATTAAGTTTCAACAGTTTATATATTAAAAATAAAGTTTCAACAGTGTATACGTTAGAAATAAAGTTTTAGTCGTTTGCGCGTTAGAAATAGAATAAAGTTTCAAGAGTTTACAAGTTAAAAATAAAGTTTTAACAGTGTGTATGTTAGAAATAGAGTTTTATCGGTTTCAAAATTAAGATCATAAGATTTACTAGTTTGCAAGTTAGACTAAGGGTTCTACTATTTGTAAACGAAAGATATAGTTTTCTAGAGCTTACAGATTAAAAATAAAGTTTCAATAGTGTTTATGTTAGAAATAGAGTTTTATCGGTTTGTAAATTTAGATCATAAGATTTACTAGTTTGCAAGTTAGACTAAGCGTTCTACTATTTGTAAACGAAAGATATAGTTTCAACAGTTTACAGATTAAAAATAAAGTTTGAACAGTGTATACGTTAGAAATAAAGTTTTAGTCGTTTGCGGTTGAGAAATAAAATAAAGTTTCAAGAGTTAACAAGTTAAAAAGAAAGTTTCAACAGTGTGTATGTTAGAAATAGAGTTTTATCGGTTTCAAAATTAAGATCATAAGATTTACTAGTTTGCAAGTTAGACTAAGGGTTCTACTATTTGTAAACGAAAGATATTGTTTCAACAGTTTACAGATTAAAAATAAAGTTTCAATAGTGTGTATGTTAGAAATAGAGTTTTATCGGTTTTTAAATTTATATCATAAGATTTACTAGTTTGCAAGTTAGACTAAGCGTTCTACTATTTGTAAACGAAAGATATAGTTTCAACAGTTTGCAGATTAAAAATAAAGTTTCAACAGTGTGTACCTTGGAAATAAAGTTTCAACAGTGTGTATGTTTGAAATAGAGTTTTATCGGTTTGTAAATTTAGATCATAAGATTTACTAGTTTGCAAGTCAGACAAAGCGTTCTACTATTTATAAACGAAAGATATAGTTTCAACAGCTTACAGATTAAAAATAAAGTTTCAACAGTGTGTACGTTAGAAATAAAGTTTTAGCTGTTTGTATGTTAAAAATAAAGTTTCAACAGTGTGTATGTTAGAAAAAGAGTTTTATCTGTTTGTAAAATGAGATTGTAGGATTTACTAGTTTGCAAGTTAGACTAAGCGTTCTACTATTTCTAAATGAAAGATATAGTTTCAACAGTTTACAGATTATAAATGAAGTTTCAACAGTGTGTATGTTAGAAATAAAGTCTTAGTCGTTTGCGTGTGAAAATAAAATAAAGTTTCAACAGTTTATAGATTAAAAATAAAGTTTCAACAGTGTGTACGTTAGAAATAAAGTTTTAACTGTTTGTATGTTAAAAATAAAGTTTCAACACTGTGTATGTTAGAAATAGAGTTTTATCGGTTTGTAAATTTAGATCATAAGATTTACTAGTTTGCAAGTTAGACTAAGCGTTCTACTATTTGTAAACGAAAGATATAGTTTCAACAGCTTACAGATTAAAAATAGAGTTTCAACAGTGTATACGTTGGAAATAAAGTTTTACTCGTTTGCGCGTTAGAAATAAAATAAAGTTTCAACAGTGTGTATGTTAGAAATAAAGTTTTAGTCGTTTGCGCGTTAGAAATAGAATAAAGTTTCAAGAGTTTACAAGTTAAAAATAAAGTTTTAACAGTGTGTATGTTAGAAATAGAGTTTTATCGAATTCAAAATTAAGATGATAAGATTTACTAGTTTGCAAGTTAGACTAAGGGTTCTACTATTTGTAAACGAAAGATATAGTTTCAACAATTTGCAGATTAAAAAATAAAGTTTCAATAGTGTTTATGTTAGAAATAGAGTTTTATCGGTTTGTAAATTTAGATCATAAGATTTACTAGTTTGCAAGTTAGACTAAGCGTTCTACTATTTGTAAACGAAAGATATAGTTTCAACAGTTTACAGATTAAAAATAAAGTTTGAACAGTGTATACGTTAGAAATAAAGTTTTAGTCGTTTGCGGTTGAGAAATAAAATAAAGTTTCAAGAGTTAACAAGTTAAAAAGAAAGTTTCAACAGTGTGTATGTTAGAAATAGAGTTTTATCGGTTTCAAAATTAAGATCATAAGATTTACTAGTTTGCAAGTTAGACTAAGGGTTCTACTATTTGTAAACGAAAGATATTGTTTCAACAGTTTACAGATTAAAATAAAGTTTCAATAGTGTGTATGTTAGAAATAGAGTTTTATCGGTTTTTAAATTTATATCATAAGATTTACTAGTTTGCAAGTTAGACTAAGCGTTCTACTATTTGTAAACGAAAGATATAGTTTCAACAGTTTGCAGATTAAAAATAAAGTTTCAACAGTGTGTACCTTGGAAATAAAGTTTCAACAGTGTGTATGTTTGAAATAGAGTTTTATCGGTTTGTAAATTTAGATCATAAGATTTACTAGTTTGCAAGTCAGACAAAGCGTTCTACTATTTATAAACGAAAGATATAGTTTCAACAGCTTACAGATTAAAAATAAAGTTTCAACAGTGTGTACGTTAGAAATAAAGTTTTAGCTGTTTGTATGTTAAAAATAAAGTTTCAACAGTGTGTATGTTAGAAAAAGAGTTTTATCTGTTTGTAAAATGAGATTGTAGGATTTACTAGTTTGCAAGTTAGACTAAGCGTTCTACTATTTCTAAATGAAAGATATAGTTTCAACAGTTTACAGATTATAAATGAAGTTTCAACAGTGTGTATGTTAGAAATAAAGTCTTAGTCGTTTGCGTGTGAAAAATAAAATAAAGTTTCAACAGTTTATAGATTAAAAATAAAGTTTCAACAGTGTGTACGTTAGAAATAAAGTTTTAACTGTTTGTATGTTAAAAATAAAGTTTCAACACTGTGTATGTTAGAAATAGAGTTTTATCGGTTTGTAAATTTAGATCATAAGATTTACTAGTTTGCAAGTTAGACTAAGCGTTCTACTATTTGTAAACGAAAGATATAGTTTCAACAGCTTACAGATTAAAAATAGAGTTTCAACAGTGTATACGTTGGAAATAAAGTTTTACTCGTTTGCGCGTTAGAAATAAAATAAAGTTTCAACAGTGTGTATGTTAGAAATAAAGTTTTAGTCGTTTGCGCGTTAGAAATAGAATAAAGTTTCAAGAGTTTACAAGTTAAAAATAAAGTTTTAACAGTGTGTATGTTAGAAATAGAGTTTTATCGAATTCAAAATTAAGATGATAAGATTTACTAGTTTGCAAGTTAGACTAAGGGTTCTACTATTTGTAAACGAAAGATATAGTTTCAACAATTTGCAGATTAAAAAATAAAGTTTCAATAGTGTTTATGTTAGAAATAGAGTTTTATCGGTTTGTAAATTTAGATCATAAGATTTACTAGTTTGCAAGTTAGACTAAGCGTTCTACTATTTGTAAACGAAAGATGTAGTTTCAACAGTTTACAGATTAAAAATAAAGTTTCAACAGTGTATACGTTAGAAATAAAGTTTTAGTCGTTTGCGGTTGAGAAATAAAATAAAGTTTCAAGAGTTAACAAGTTAAAAAGAAAGTTTCAACAGTGTGTATGTTAGAAATAGAGTTTTATCGGTTTCAAAATTAAGATCATAAGATTTACTAGTTTGCAAGTTAGACTAAGGGTTCTACTATTTGTAAACGAAAGATATTGTGTTAACAGTTTACAGATTAAAAATAAAGTTTCAATAGTGTGTATGTTAGAAATAGAGTTTTATCGGTTTTTAAATTTATATCATAAGATTTACTAGTTTGCAAGTTAGACTAAGCGTTCTACTATTTGTAAACGAAAGATATAGTTTCAACAGTTTGCAGATTAAAAATAAAGTTTCAACATTTTGTACCTTGGAAATAAAGTTTCAACAGTGTGTATGTTTGAAATAGAGTTTTATCGGTTTGTAAATTTAGATCATAAGATTTACTAGTTTGCAAGTCAGACAAAGCGTTCTACTATTTATAAACGAAAGATATAGTTTCAACAGCTTACAGATTAAAAATAAAGTTTCAACAGTGTGTACGTTAGAAATAAAGTTTTAGCTGTTTGTATGTTAAAAATAAAGTTTCAACAGTGTGTATGTTAGAAAAAGAGTTTTATCTGTTTGTAAAATGAGATTGTAGGATTTACTAGTTTGCAAGTTAGACTAAGCGTTCTACTATTTGTAAATGAAAGATATAGTTTCAACAGTTTACAGATTATAAATGAAGTTTCAACAGTGTGTATGTTAGAAATAAAGTTTTAGTCGTTTGCGTGTGAAAAATAAAATAAAGTTTCAACAGTTTATAGATTAAAAATAAAGTTTCAACAGTGTGTACGTTAGAAATAAAGTTTTAACTGTTTGTATGTTAAAAGTAAAGTTTCAACACTGTGTATGTTAGAAATAGAGTTTTATCGGTTTGTAAATTTAGATCATAAGATTTACTAGTTTGCAAGTTAGACTAAGCGTTCTACTATTTGTAAACGAAAGATATAGTTTCAACAGCTTACAGATTAAAAATAGAGTTTCAACAGTGTATACGTTGGAAATAAAGTTTTACTCGTTTGCGCGTTAGAAATAAAATAAAGTTTCAACAGTGTGTATGTTAGAAATAAAGTTTTAGTCGTTTGCGCGTTAGAAATAGAATAAAGTTTCAAGAGTTTACAAGTTAAAAATAAAGTTTTAACAGTGTGTATGTTAGAAATAGAGTTTTATCGAATTCAAAATTAAGATGATAAGATTTACTAGTTTGCAAGTTAGACTAAGGGTTCTACTATTTGTAAACGAAAGATATAGTTTCAACAATTTGCAGATTAAAAAATAAAGTTTCAATAGTGTTTATGTTAGAAGTAGAGTTTTATCGGTTTGTAAATTTAGATCATAAGATTTACTAGTTTGCAAGTTAGACTAAGCGTTCTACTATTTGTAAACGAAAGATATAGTTTCAACAGTTTACAGATTAAAAATAAAGTTTCAACAGTGTATACGTTAGAAATAAAGTTTTAGTCGTTTGCGCGTTAGAAATAGAATAAAGTTTCGAGAGTTTACAAGTTAAAAATAAAGTTTCAACCGTGTGTACGTTAGAAATAGAGTTTTAGCTGTTTGTATGTTAAAAATAAAGTTTCAACAGTGTGTACGTTAAAAATAGAGTTTTATCTGTTTGTAAAATGAGATTGTAGGATTTACTAGTTTGCAAGTTAGACTAAGCGTTCTACTATTTTTAAACGAAAGATATAGTTTCAACAGTTTACAGATTAAAAATAAAGTTTCAACAGTGTGTACGTTAGAAATAAAGTTTTAGCTGTTTGTATGTTAAAAATAAAGTTTCAACAGTGTGTACGTTAGAAATAGAGTTTTATCTGTTTGTAAAATGAGAATGTAGGATGTACTAGTTTGCAAGTTAGACTAAGCGTTCTACTATTGTAAACGAAAGATATAGTTTCAACAGTTTACAGATTAAATATAAAGTTTCAACAGTGTGTACGTTGGAAATAAAGTTTTAGTCGTTTGCGTGTGAGAAATAAAATAAAGTTTCAAGAGTTAACAAGTTAAAAATAAAGTTTCAACAGTGTGTATGTTAGAAATAGAGTTTTATCGGTTTCAAAATTAAGATCATAAGATTTACTAGTTTGCAAGTTAGACTAAGGGTTCTACTATTTGTAAACAAAAGATATAGTTTCAACAGTTTACAGATTAAAAATAAAATTTCAATAGTGTGTATGTTAGAAATAAAATTGTAGTCGTTTGCGCGTTAGAAATAAAATAAAGTTTCAACCGTTTACAAGTTCAAAATAAAGTTTCAACCGTGTGTATGTTAGAAATAGAGTTTTATCTGTTTGTAAAATGAGATTGTAGGATTTACTAGTTTGCAAGTTAGACTAAGGGTTCTACTATTTGTATATGAAAGATATAGTTTCAACAGTTTACAGATTAAAAATAAAGTTTCAACAGTGTATACGTTAGAAATAAAGTTTTAGTCGTTTGCGCGTTAGAAATAGAATAAAGTTTCGAGAGTTTACAAGTTAAAAATAAAGTTTCAACCGTGTGTACGTTAGAAATAGAGTTTTAGCTGTTTGTATGTTAAAAATAAAGTTTCAACAGTGTGTACGTTAGAAATAGAGTTTTATCTGTTTGTAAAATGAGATTGTAGGATTTACTAGTTTGCAAGTTAGACTAAGCGTTCTACTATTTGTAAACGAAAGATATAGTTTCAACAGTTTACAGATTAAAAATAAAGTTTCAACAGTGTGTACGTTAGAAATAGAGTTTTATCTGTTTGTAAAATGAGATTGTAGGATGTACTAGTTTGCAAGTTAGACTAAGCGTTCTACTATTTGTAAACGAAAGATATAGTTTCAACAGTTTACAGATTAAATTTAAAGTTTCAACAGTGTGTACGTTGGAAATAAAGTTTTAGTCGTTTGCGTGTGGGAAATAAAATAAAGTTTCAAGAGTTAACAAGTTAAAAATAAAGTTTCAACAGTGTGTATGTTAGAAATAGAGTTTTATCGGTTTCAAAATTAAGATCATAAGATTTACTAGTTTGCAAGTTAGACTAAGGGTTCTACTATTTGTAAACGAAAGATATAGTTTCAACAGTTTACAGATTAAAAATAAAATTTCAACAGTGTGTATGTTAGAAATAGAGTTTTATCGGTTTGTAAATTTAGATCATAACATTTACTAGTTTGCAAGTTTGACTAAGCGTTCTACTATTTGTAAACGAAAGATATAGTTTCAACAGCTTACAGATTAAAAATAAAGTTTGAACAGTGTATACGTTAGAAATAAAGTTTTAGTCGTTTGCGCGTTAGAAATAGAATAAAGTTTCAAGAGTTTACAGGTTAAAAATAAAGTTTCAACAGTGTGTACGTTAGAAATAGAGTTTTAGCTGTTTGTATGTTAAAAATAAAGTTTCAACAGTGTGTACGTTAGAAATAGAGTTTTATCTGTTTGTAAAATGAGATTGTAGGATTTACTAGTTTGCAAGTTAGACTAAGCGTTCTACTAATTGTAAATGAAAGATATAGTTTCAACAGTTTACAGATTAAAAATAAAGTTTCAACAGTGTGTACGTTAGAAATAAAGTTTTAGCTGTTTGTATGTTAAAAATAAAGTTTCAACAGTGTGTACGTTAGAAATAGAGTTTTATCTGTTTGTAAAATGAGATTGTAGGATTTACTAGTTTGCAAGTTAGACTAAGCGTTCTACTATTTGTAAATGAAAGATATAGTTTCAACAGTTTACAGATTAAAAATAAAGTTTCAACAGTGTATACGTTGGAAAAAAAGTTTTAGTCGTTTGCGCGTTAGAAATAAAATAGAGTTTCAAGAGTTTACAAGTTAAAAATAAAGTTTCAACAGTGTGTATGTTAGAAATTGAGTTTTATCGGTTTAAAAATTAAGATGATAAGATTTACTAGTTTGCAAGTTAGACTAAGGGTTCTACTATTTGTAAACGAAAGATATAGTTTCAAGAGCTTACAGATTAAAAAATAAAGTTTCAATAGTGTTTATGTTAGAAATAGAGTTTTATCGGTTTGTAAATTTAGATCATAAGATTTACTAGTTTGCAAGTTAGACTAAGCGTTCTACTATTTGTAAACGAAAGATATAGTTTCAACAGTTTACAGATTAAAAATAAAGTTTGAACAGTGTATACGTTAGAAATAAAGTTTTAGTCGTTTGCGCGTTAGAAATAGAATAAAGTTTCGAGAGTTTACAAGTTAAAAATAAAGTTTCAACCGTGTGTACGTTAGAAATAGAGTTTTAGCTGTTTGTATGTTAAAAATAAAGTTTCAACAGTGTGTACGTTAGAAATAGAGTTTTATCTGTTTGTAAAATGAGATTGTAGGATTTACTAGTTTGCAAGTTAGACTAAGCGTTCTACTATTTGTAAACGAAAGATATAGTTTCAACAGTTTACAGATTAAAAATAAAATTTCAACAGTGTGTATGTTAGAAATAGAGTTTTATCGGTTTGTAAATTTAGATCATAACATTTACTAGTTTGCAAGTTTGACTAAGCGTTCTACTATTTGTAAACGAAAGATATAGTTTCAACAGCTTACAGATTAAAATAAAGTTTCAACAGTGTGTACGTTAGAAATAAAATTGTAGTCGTTTGCGCGTTAGAAATAAAATAAAGTTTCAACCGTTTACAAGTTCAAAATAAAGTTTCAACAGTGTGTATGTTAGAAATAGAGTTTTATCTGTTTGTAAAATGAGATTGTAGGATTTACTAGTTTGCAAGTTAGACTAAGGGTTCTACTATTTGTATATGAAAGATATAGTTTCAACAGTTTATAGATTAAAAATAAAGTTTTTAACAGTGTATACGTTAGAAATAAAGTTTTAGTCGTTTGCGCGTTAGAAATAGAATAAAGTTTCAAGAGTTTACAAGTTAAAAATAAAGTTTCAACAGTGTGTACGTTAGAAATAGAGTTTTAGCTGTTTGTATTTTAAAAATAAAGTTTCAACAGTGTGTTCGTTAGAAATAAAGTTTTATCTGTTTGTAAAATGAGATTGTAGGATTAACTAGTTTGCAAGTTAGACTAAGCGTTCTACTAATTGTAAATGAAAGATATAGTTTCAACAGTTTACAGATTAAAAATAAAGTTTCAACAGTGTGTACGTTAGAAATAAAGTTTTAGCTGTTTGTATGTTAAAAATAAAGTTTCAACAGTGTGTACGTTAGAAATAGAGTTTTATCTGTTTGTAAAATGAGATTGTAGGATTTACTAGTTCGCAAGTTAGACTAAGCGTTCTACTATTTGTAAATGAAAGATATAGTTTCAACAGTTTACAGATTAAAAATAAAGTTTCAACAGTGTATACGTTGGAAATAAAGTTTTAGTCGTTTGCGTGTGGGAAATAAAATAAAGTTTCAAGAGTTAACAAGTTAAAAATAAAGTTTCAACAGTGTGTATGTTAGAAATAGAGTTTTATCGGTTTCAAAATTAAGATCATAAGATTTACTAGTTTGCAAGTTAGACTAAGGGTTCTACTATTTGTAAACGAAAGATATAGTTTCAACAGTTTACAGATTAAAAATAAAATTTCAACAGTGTGTATGTTAGAAATAGAGTTTTATCGGTTTGTAAATTTAGATCATAACATTTACTAGTTTGCAAGTTTGACTAAGCGTTCTACTATTTGTAAACGAAAGATATAGTTTCAACAGCTTACAGATTAAAAATAAAGTTTCAACAGTGTGTACGTTAGAAATAAAATTGTAGTCGTTTGCGCGTTAGAAATAAAATAAAGTTTCAACCGTTTACAAGTTCAAAATAAAGTTTCAACAGTGTGTATGTTAGAAATAGAGTTTTATCTGTTTGTAAAATGAGATTGTAGGATTTACTAGTTTGCAAGTTAGACTAAGGGTTCTACTATTTGTATATGAAAGATATAGTTTCAACAGCTTACAGATTAAAAATAGAGTTTCAACAGTGTATACGTTGGAAATAAAGTTTTAGTCGTTTGCGCGTTAGAAATAAAATAAAGTTTCAACAGTGTGTATGTTAGAAATAAAGTTTTAGTCGTTTGCGTGTGAGAAATAAAATTAAGTTTCAACAGTTTATATATTAAAAATAAAGTTTCAACAGTGTATACGTTAGAAATAAAGTTTTAGTCGTTTGCGCGTTAGAAATAGAATAAAGTTTCAAGAGTTTACAAGTTAAAAATAAAGTTTTAACAGTGTGTATGTTAGAAATAGAGTTTTATCGGTTTCAAAATTAAGATGATAAGATTTACTAGTTTGCAAGTTAGACTAAGGGTTCTACTATTTGTAAACGAAAGATATAGTTTCAACAGTTTACAGATTAAAAAATAAAGTTTCAATAGTGTTTATGTTAGAAATAGAGTTTTATCGGTTTGTAAATTTAGATCATAAGATTTACTAGTTTGCAAGTTAGACTAAGCGTTCTACTATTTGTAAACGAAAGATATAGTTTCAACAGTTTACAGATTAAAAATAAAGGTTGAACAGTGTATACGTTAGAAATAAAGTTTTAGTCGTTTGCGGTTGAGAAATAAAATAAAGTTTCAAGAGTTAACAAGTTAAAAAGAAAGTTTCAACAGTGTGTATGTTAGAAATAGAGTTTTATCGGTTTCAAAATTAAGATCATAAGATTTACTAGTTTGCAAGTTAGACTAAGGGTTCTACTATTTGTAAACGAAAGATATTGTTTCAACAGTTTACAGATTAAAAATAAAGTTTCAATAGTGTGTATGTTAGAAATAGAGTTTTATCGGTTTTTAAATTTATATCATAAGATTTACTAGTTTGCAAGTTAGACTAAGCGTTCTACTATTTGTAAACGAAAGATATAGTTTCAACAGTTTGCAGATTAAAAATAAAGTTTCAACAGTGTGTAATGTTTGAAATAGAGTTTTATCGGTTTGTAAATTTAGATCATAAGATTTACTAGTTTGCAAGTCAGACAAAGCGTTCTACTATTTATAAACGAAAGATATAGTTTCAACAGCTTACAGATTAAAAATAAAGTTTCAACAGTGTGTACGTTAGAAATAAAGTTTTAGCTGTTTGTATGTTAAAAATAAAGTTTCAACAGTGTGTATGTTAGAAAAAGAGTTTTATCTGTTTGTAAAATGAGATTGTAGGATTTACTAGTTTGCAAGTTAGACTAAGCGTTCTACTATTTCTAAATGAAAGATATAGTTTCAACAGTTTACAGATTATAAATGAAGTTTCAACAGTGTGTATGTTAGAAATAAAGTCTTAGTCGTTTGCGTGTGAAAAATAAAATAAAGTTTCAACAGTTTATAGATTAAAAATAAAGTTTCAACAGTGTGTACGTTAGAAATAAAGTTTTAACTGTTTGTATGTTAAAAATAAAGTTTCAACACTGTGTATGTTAGAAATAGAGTTTTATCGGTTTGTAAATTTAGATCATAAGATTTACTAGTTTGCAAGTTAGACTAAGCGTTCTACTATTTGTAAACGAAAGATATAGTTTCAACAGCTTACAGATTAAAAATAGAGTTTCAACAGTGTATACGTTGGAAATAAAGTTTTACTCGTTTGCGCGTTAGAAATAAAATAAAGTTTCAACAGTGTGTATGTTAGAAATAAAGTTTTAGTCGTTTGCGCGTTAGAAATAGAATAAAGTTTCAAGAGTTTACAAGTTAAAAATAAAGTTTTAACAGTGTGTATGTTAGAAATAGAGTTTTATCGAATTCAAAATTAAGATGATAAGATTTACTAGTTTGCAAGTTAGACTAAGGGTTCTACTATTTGTAAACGAAAGATATAGTTTCAACAATTTGCAGATTAAAAAATAAAGTTTCAATAGTGTTTATGTTAGAAGTAGAGTTTTATCGGTTTGTAAATTTAGATCATAAGATTTACTAGTTTGCAAGTTAGACTAAGCGTTCTACTATTTGTAAACGAAAGATATAGTTTCAACAGTTTACAGATTAAAAATAAAGTTTCAACAGTGTATACGTTAGAAATAAAGTTTTAGTCGTTTGCGCGTTAGAAATAGAATAAAGTTTCGAGAGTTTACAAGTTAAAAATAAAGTTTCAACCGTGTGTACGTTAGAAATAGAGTTTTAGCTGTTTGTATGTTAAAAATAAAGTTTCAACAGTGTGTACGTTAAAAATAGAGTTTTATCTGTTTGTAAAATGAGATTGTAGGATTTACTAGTTTGCAAGTTAGACTAAGCGTTCTACTATTTTTAAACGAAAGATATAGTTTCAACAGTTTACAGATTAAAAATAAAGTTTCAACAGTGTGTACGTTAGAAATAAAGTTTTAGCTGTTTGTATGTTAAAAATAAAGTTTCAACAGTGTGTACGTTAGAAATAGAGTTTTATCTGTTTGTAAAATGAGAATGTAGGATGTACTAGTTTGCAAGTTAGACTAAGCGTTCTACTATTGTAAACGAAAGATATAGTTTCAACAGTTTACAGATTAAATATAAAGTTTCAACAGTGTGTACGTTGGAAATAAAGTTTTAGTCGTTTGCGTGTGAGAAATAAAATAAAGTTTCAAGAGTTAACAAGTTAAAAATAAAGTTTCAACAGTGTGTATGTTAGAAATAGAGTTTTATCGGTTTCAAAATTAAGATCATAAGATTTACTAGTTTGCAAGTTAGACTAAGGGTTCTACTATTTGTAAACAAAAGATATAGTTTCAACAGTTTACAGATTAAAAATAAAATTTCAATAGTGTGTATGTTAGAAATAAAATTGTAGTCGTTTGCGCGTTAGAAATAAAATAAAGTTTCAACCGTTTACAAGTTCAAAATAAAGTTTCAACCGTGTGTATGTTAGAAATAGAGTTTT
Organism: Prostheceraeus crozeri; assembly: GCA_907163375.1. Taxonomy (NCBI): domain Eukaryota; kingdom Metazoa; phylum Platyhelminthes; order Polycladida; family Euryleptidae; genus Prostheceraeus; species Prostheceraeus crozeri. Next base: position 194,557 of record CAJQUW010013357.1, on the reverse strand, counting down.
ATCTGTTTGTAAAATGAGATTGTAGGATTTACTAGTTTGCAAGTTAGACTAAGGGTTCTACTATTTGTATATGAAAGATATAGTTTCAACAGTTTACAGATTAAAAATAAAGTTTCAACAGTGTATACGTTAGAAATAAAGTTTTAGTCGTTTGCGCGTTAGAAATAGAATAAAGTTTCGAGAGTTTACAAGTTAAAAATAAAGTTTCAACCGTGTGTACGTTAGAAATAGAGTTTTAGCTGTTTGTATGTTAAAAATAAAGTTTCAACAGTGTGTACGTTAGAAATAGAGTTTTATCTGTTTGTAAAATGAGATTGTAGGATTTACTAGTTTGCAAGTTAGACTAAGCGTTCTACTATTTGTAAACGAAAGATATAGTTTCAACAGTTTACAGATTAAAAATAAAGTTTCAACAGTGTGTACGTTAGAAATAGAGTTTTATCTGTTTGTAAAATGAGATTGTAGGATGTACTAGTTTGCAAGTTAGACTAAGCGTTCTACTATTTGTAAACGAAAGATATAGTTTCAACAGTTTACAGATTAAATTTAAAGTTTCAACAGTGTGTACGTTGGAAATAAAGTTTTAGTCGTTTGCGTGTGGGAAATAAAATAAAGTTTCAAGAGTTAACAAGTTAAAAATAAAGTTTCAACAGTGTGTATGTTAGAAATAGAGTTTTATCGGTTTCAAAATTAAGATCATAAGATTTACTAGTTTGCAAGTTAGACTAAGGGTTCTACTATTTGTAAACGAAAGATATAGTTTCAACAGTTTACAGATTAAAAATAAAATTTCAACAGTGTGTATGTTAGAAATAGAGTTTTATCGGTTTGTAAATTTAGATCATAACATTTACTAGTTTGCAAGTTTGACTAAGCGTTCTACTATTTGTAAACGAAAGATATAGTTTCAACAGCTTACAGATTAAAAATAAAGTTTCAACAGTGTATACGTTAGAAATAAAGTTTTAGTCGTTTGCGCGTTAGAAATAGAATAAAGTTTCAAGAGTTTACAGGTTAAAAATAAAGTTTCAACAGTGTGTACGTTAGAAATAGAGTTTTAGCTGTTTGTATGTTAAAAATAAAGTTTCAACAGTGTGTACGTTAGAAATAGAGTTTTATCTGTTTGTAAAATGAGATTGTAGGATTTACTAGTTTGCAAGTTAGACTAAGCGTTCTACTAATTGTAAATGAAAGATATAGTTTCAACAGTTTACAGATTAAAAATAAAGTTTCAACAGTGTGTACGTTAGAAATAAAGTTTTAGCTGTTTGTATGTTAAAAATAAAGTTTCAACAGTGTGTACGTTAGAAATAGAGTTTTATCTGTTTGTAAAATGAGATTGTAGGATTTACTAGTTTGCAAGTTAGACTAAGCGTTCTACTATTTGTAAATGAAAGATATAGTTTCAACAGTTTACAGATTAAAAATAAAGTTTCAACAGTGTATACGTTGGAAAAAAAGTTTTAGTCGTTTGCGCGTTAGAAATAAAATAGAGTTTCAAGAGTTTACAAGTTAAAAATAAAGTTTCAACAGTGTGTATGTTAGAAATTGAGTTTTATCGGTTTAAAAATTAAGATGATAAGATTTACTAGTTTGCAAGTTAGACTAAGGGTTCTACTATTTGTAAACGAAAGATATAGTTTCAAGAGCTTACAGATTAAAAAATAAAGTTTCAATAGTGTTTATGTTAGAAATAGAGTTTTATCGGTTTGTAAATTTAGATCATAAGATTTACTAGTTTGCAAGTTAGACTAAGCGTTCTACTATTTGTAAACGAAAGATATAGTTTCAACAGTTTACAGATTAAAAATAAAGTTTGAACAGTGTATACGTTAGAAATAAAGTTTTAGTCGTTTGCGCGTTAGAAATAGAATAAAGTTTCGAGAGTTTACAAGTTAAAAATAAAGTTTCAACCGTGTGTACGTTAGAAATAGAGTTTTAGCTGTTTGTATGTTAAAAATAAAGTTTCAACAGTGTGTACGTTAGAAATAGAGTTTTATCTGTTTGTAAAATGAGATTGTAGGATTTACTAGTTTGCAAGTTAGACTAAGCGTTCTACTATTTGTAAACGAAAGATATAGTTTCAACAGTTTACAGATTAAAAATAAAATTTCAACAGTGTGTATGTTAGAAATAGAGTTTTATCGGTTTGTAAATTTAGATCATAACATTTACTAGTTTGCAAGTTTGACTAAGCGTTCTACTATTTGTAAACGAAAGATATAGTTTCAACAGCTTACAGATTAAAAATAAAGTTTCAACAGTGTGTACGTTAGAAATAAAATTGTGGTCGTTTGCGCGTTAGAAATAAAATAAAGTTTCAACCGTTTACAAGTTCAAAATAAAGTTTCAACAGTGTGTATGTTAGAAATAGAGTTTTATCTGTTTGTAAAATGAGATTGTAGGATTTACTAGTTTGCAAGTTAGACTAAGGGTTCTACTATTTGTATATGAAAGATATAGTTTCAACAGTTTATAGATTAAAAATAAAGTTTTTAACAGTGTATACGTTAGAAATAAAGTTTTAGTCGTTTGCGCGTTAGAAATAGAATAAAGTTTCAAGAGTTTACAAGTTAAAAATAAAGTTTCAACAGTGTGTACGTTAGAAATAGAGTTTTAGCTGTTTGTATTTTAAAAATAAAGTTTCAACAGTGTGTTCGTTAGAAATAAAGTTTTATCTGTTTGTAAAATGAGATTGTAGGATTAACTAGTTTGCAAGTTAGACTAAGCGTTCTACTAATTGTAAATGAAAGATATAGTTTCAACAGTTTACAGATTAAAAATAAAGTTTCAACAGTGTGTACGTTAGAAATAAAGTTTTAGCTGTTTGTATGTTAAAAATAAAGTTTCAACAGTGTGTACGTTAGAAATAGAGTTTTATCTGTTTGTAAAATGAGATTGTAGGATTTACTAGTTCGCAAGTTAGACTAAGCGTTCTACTATTTGTAAACGAAAGATATAGTTTCAACAGCTTACAGATTAAAAATAAAGTTTCAACAGTGTATACGTTGGAAATAAAGTTTTAGTCGTTTGCGTGTGGGAAATAAAATAAAGTTTCAAGAGTTAACAAGTTAAAAATAAAGTTTCAACAGTGTGTATGTTAGAAATAGAGTTTTATCGGTTTCAAAATTAAGATCATAAGATTTACTAGTTTGCAAGTTAGACTAAGGGTTCTACTATTTGTAAACGAAAGATATAGTTTCAACAGTTTACAGATTAAAAATAAAATTTCAACAGTGTGTATGTTAGAAATAGAGTTTTATCGGTTTGTAAATTTAGATCATAACATTTACTAGTTTGCAAGTTTGACTAAGCGTTCTACTATTTGTAAACGAAAGATATAGTTTCAACAGCTTACAGATTAAAAATAAAGTTTCAACAGTGTGTACGTTAGAAATAAAATTGTAGTCGTTTGCGCGTTAGAAATAAAATAAAGTTTCAACCGTTTACAAGTTCAAAATAAAGTTTCAACAGTGTGTATGTTAGAAATAGAGTTTTATCTGTTTGTAAAATGAGATTGTAGGATTTACTAGTTTGCAAGTTAGACTAAGGGTTCTACTATTTGTATATGAAAGATATAGTTTCAACAGTTTATAGATTAAAAATAAAGTTTCAACAGTGTATACGTTAGAAATAAAGTTTTAGTCGTTTGCGCGTTAGAAATAGAATAAAGTTTCAAGAGTTTACAAGTTAAAAATAAAGTTTCAACAGTGTGTACGTTAGAAATAGAGTTTTAGCTGTTTGTATTTTAAAAATAAAGTTTCAACAGTGTTCGTTAGAAATAAAGTTTTATCTGTTTGTAAAATGAGATTGTAGGATTAACTAGTTTGCAAGTTAGACTAAGCGTTCTACTATTTGTAAACGAAAGATATAGTTTCAACAGTTTACAGATTAAAAAATAAAGTTTCAATAGTGTGTATGTTAGAAATAGAGTTTTATCGGTTTGTAAATTTAGATCATAAGATTTACTAGTTTGCAAGTTAGACTAAGCGTTCTACTATTTGCAAACGAAAGATATAGTTTCAACAGTTTACAGATTAAAAAAAAAGTTTCAAGAGTGTGTACGTTAGAAATAAAGTTTTAGCTGTTTGTATGTTAAAAATAAAGTTTCAACAGTGTGTACGTTAGAAATAGAGTTTTATCTGTTTGTAAAATGAGATTGTAGGATTTACTAGTTCGCAAGTTAGACTAAGCGTTCTACTATTTGTAAATGAAAGATATAGTTTCAACAGTTTACAGATTAAAAATAAAGTTTCATCAGTGTATACGTTGGAAATAAAGTTTTAGTCGTTTGCGCGTTAGAAATAAAATAGAGTTTCAAGAGTTTACAAGTTAAAAATAAAGTTTCAACAGTGTGTACGTTAGAAATAAAGTTTTATCTGTTTGTAAAATGAGATTGTAGGATTTACTAGTTTGCAAGTTAGACTAAGCGTTCTACTATTTGTAAACGAAAGATATAGTTTCAAGAGCTTACAGATTAAAAGTAAAGTTTCAACAGTGTGTACGTTAGAAATAAAGTTTTAACTGTTTGTATGTTAAAAATAAAGTTTCAACACTGTGTATGTTAGAAATAGAGTTTTATCGGTTTGTAAATTTAGATCATAAGATTTACTAGTTTGCAAGTTTGACTAAGCGTTCTACTATTTGTAAACGAAAGATATAGTTTCAACAGTTTACAGATTAAAAAATAAAGTTTCAATAGTGTGTATGTTAGAAATAGAGTTTTATCGGTTTGTAAATTTAGATCATAAGATTTACTAGTTTGCAAGTTAGACTAAGCGTTCTACTATTTGCAAACGAAAGATATAGTTTCAACAGTTTACAGATTAAAAAAAAAGTTTCAAGAGTGTGTACGTTGGAAATAATGTTTTAGTCGTTTGCGCGTTAGAAATAAAATAAAGTTTCAACCGTTTACAAGTTCAAAATAAAGTTTCAACAGTGTGTATGTTAGAAATAGAGTTTTATCTGTTTGTAAAATGAGATTGTAGGATTTACTAGTTTGCAAGTTAGACTAAGGGTTCTACTATTTGTATATGAAAGATATAGTTTCAACAGTTTATAGATTAAAAATAAAGTTTCAACAGTGTATACGTTAGAAATAAAGTTTTAGTCGTTTGCGCGTTAGAAATAGAATAAAGTTTCAAGAGTTTACAAGTTAAAAATAAAGTTTCAACAGTGTGTACGTTAGAAATAGAGTTTTAGCTGTTTGTATTTTAAAAATAAAGTTTCAACAGTGTGTTCGTTAGAAATAAAGTTTTATCTGTTTGTAAAATGAGATTGTAGGATTAACTAGTTTGCAAGTTAGACTAAGCGTTCTACTAATTGTAAATGAAAGATATAGTTTCAACAGTTTACAGATTAAAAATAAAGTTTCAACAGTGTGTACGTTAGAAATAAAATTGTAGTCGTTTGCGCGTTAGAAATAAAATAAAGTTTCAACCGTTTACAAGTTCAAAATAAAGTTTCAACAGTGTGTATGTTAGAAATAGAGTTTTATCTGTTTGTAAAATGAGATTGTAGGATTTACTAGTTTGCAAGTTAGACTAAGGGTTCTACTATTTGTATATGAAAGATATAGTTTCAACAGTTTATAGATTAAAAATAAAGTTTCAACAGTGTATACGTTAGAAATAAAGTTTTAGTCGTTTGCGCGTTAGAAATAGAATAAAGTTTCAAGAGTTTACAAGTTAAAAATAAAGTTTCAACAGTGTGTACGTTAGAAATAGAGTTTTAGCTGTTTGTATTTTAAAAATAAAGTTTCAACAGTGTGTTCGTTAGAAATAAAGTTTTATCTGTTTGTAAAATGAGATTGTAGGATTAACTAGTTTGCAAGTTAGACTAAGCGTTCTACTAATTGTAAATGAAAGATATAGTTTCAACAGTTTACAGATTAAAAATAAAGTTTCAACAGTGTGTACGTTAGAAATAAAGTTTTAGCTGTTTGTATGTTAAAAATAAAGTTTCAACAGTGTGTACGTTAGAAATAGAGTTTTATCTGTTTGTAAAATGTGATTGTAGGATTTACTAGTTCGCAAGTTAGACTAAGCGTTCTACTATTTGTAAATGAAAGATATAGTTTCAACAGTTTACAGATTAAAAATAAAGTTTCAACAGTGTATACGTTGGAAATAAAGTTTTAGTCGTTTGCGCGTTAGAAATAAAATAGAGTTTCAAGAGTTTACAAGTTAAAAATAAAGTTTCAACAGTGTGTACGTTAGAAATAAAGTTTTATCTGTTTGTAAAATGAGATTGTAGGATTTACTAGTTTGCAAGTTAGACTAAGCGTTCTACTATTTGTAAACGAAAGATATAGTTTCAAGAGCTTACAGATTAAAAGTAAAGTTTCAACAGTGTGTACGTTAGAAATAGAGTTTTATCGGTTTGTAAATTTAGATCATAAGATTTACTAGTTTGCAAGTTAGACTAAGCGTTCTACTATTTGTAAACGAAAGATATAGTTTCAACAGTTTACAGATTAAAAAATAAAGTTTCAATAGTGTGTATGTTAGAAATAGAGTTTTATCGGTTTGTAAATTTAGATCATAAGATTTACTAGTTTGCAAGTTAGACTAAGCGTTCTACTATTTGCAAACGAAAGATATAGTTTCAACAGTTTACAGATTAAAAATAAAGTTTCAAGAGTGTGTACGTTGGAAATAAAGTTTTAGTCGTTTGCGCGTTAGAAATAGAATAAAGTTTCAAGAGTTTACAAGTTAAAAATAAAGTTTCGACAGTGTGCATGTTAGAATTAGAGTTTTATCGGTTTCAAAATTTAGATCATAAGATTTACTAGTTTGCAAGTTAGAGTAAGCGTTCTACTATTTGTAAATGAAAGATATAGTTTCAACAGTTTACAGATTAAAAAATAAAGTTTCAATAGTGTGAATGTTAAAAATAAAGTTTCAACAGTGTGTATGTTTGAAATAGAGTTTTATCGTTTTGTAAATTTAGATCATAAGATTTACTAGTTTGCAAGTCAGACTAAGCGTTCTACTATTTGTAAACGAAAGATATAGTTTCAACAGTTTACAGATTAAAAATAAAGTTTCAACAGTGTATACGTTAGAAATAAAGTTTTAGTCGTTTGCGTGTTAGAAATAAAATAAAGTTTCAAGAGTTAACAAGTTAAAAGTAAAGTTTTAACAGTGTGTACGTTAGAAATAAAGTTTTATCTGTTTGTAAAATGAGATTGTAGGATTTACTAGTTTGGAAGTTAGACTAAGCGTTCTACTATTTGTAAACGAAAGATATAGTTTCAGCAGCTTACAGATTAAAAATAAAGTTTCTACAGTGTGTACGTTAGAAATAAAATTTTAGTCGATTGCGCGTTAGAAATAAAATAAAGTTTCAACCGTTTACAAGTTCAAAATAAAGTTTCAACAGTGTGTATGTTAGAAATAGAGTTTTATCTGTTTGTAAAATGAGATTGTAGGATTTACTAGTTTGCAAGTTAGACTAAGGGTTCTACTATTTGTAAATGAAAGATATAGTTTCAACAGTTTACAGATTAAAAATAAAGTTTAAGCTGTTTGTGTGTTAGAAATAGAATAAAGTTTCAACAGTTTGTAGATTAAAATAAAGTTTCAACAGTGTGTACGTTAGAAATAAAGTTTTAGCTGTTTGTATGTTAAAAATAAAGTTTCAACAGTGTGTACGTTAGAAATAGAGTGATATCTGTTTGTAAAATGAGATTGTAGGATTTACTAGTTTGCAAGTTTGACTAAGCGTTCTACTATTTGTAAATGAAAGTTATAGTTTCAACAGTTTACAGATTAGAAAATAAAATTTCAATAGTGTACACGTTGGGAATAAAGTTTTAATAGTTTATACGCTTGAAATATAGTTATATCAGTTTATATCTTGGAAATAAAGTTCTAACAGTTTGTATGTTAGAAATGAAGTTTTATCTGTTTGTATGCTAGAGATATAGTTTCATCAGTTTCCATGTTAAAAAATAAAGTTTTTTTTAGTTTTCAAGATAAAAATAAAGTTTTAATAGTGTATACGTTAGAAATAAAGTTTTAGCTTTTGTATGCTAGAAATAAAGGTATAGCTGTTTGTAAAATAATTAAAATTGTAAGTGATTAGCATATTTCGTTTGCTGAAAAGAAGGTGTTCCGCCTGTTAGTGTTGGTGTGTTAATATTGAAGAATTTAGTAGTATCTGTTCAATTGAAGACTATAGTGGTTCTAGCAAATATTAAAAACAGCTGCCATTGTATAATTTATGAAACTGAACCCTTTCCTGCTGCTCTCATTCGAGTGGTACCCTATACATATTACCATCCTTCATAACGGGCATTGTATCATAACAGGCTTATGTGATTTCAATAAAGTATCACGGATTGTTAAATTCCTAATGCGTTATCTGTTTGATGTACAGCTAATGGAGGCATGTTGAACGTTGAGTTTTTCTTTCATTCACTGACGACTCATCATATGAATGAGTTAAGGTGAAAACGGTATGCGTCATCACTTTGACTGACAAAGGAACGCTCACGCACTGAATGGGGAAAAGATCAGGCTGTCAACAAGGATGAATAGAATCTTATCGAGTGGTCCGACATCTACGACAATGAGGTGGACTCATTTTTCATTTTTAGACATGGGTTATCGCTTTGTCTGATATGAAAACGTTCACACGCTCACATATTCAGCTGTGAATATAATTTACCATTGCTATTTTTTAGTGACTATCTTTACAAGAAGAATGACAGTGATGTAAGCAACATGCTTCCTAACCTGAATAGAGCTGTTTGTGTTATTGTATTAGACATGTCGTTTAGCAAATCGGCGATACAACGATGTTGCCCACCTGTTAGAAAAAATAGCACAACCGAGTTGTGTGAAGTGTTACTTGATGATGCAAAGATACATCACATTTCATTTTTGATTGAAAATCAAAGTGCTCTTCTGAAACTGGGCGATGGCGTTCATTGTCAATTGAGTGAAAATTTGATAAAACTCTGGTTTTTCATTGCTGTAAAATGTGTTTACTGCTACACGCATGATTGGTGTAGGAATACCAATGACACTTGATAAGCATGAACAACACCTTTACATTCAAAGTGATCTGATTTCACCTATTTCTTTTGGTGAGAAAAAAGAATGCAGTTTACGCGATTTCATTCATGACAAAGACGCTTCATATGGAATAGTCCAGAAATTGTTTGAACCTATTTTCTACCATCCTGTCGTCAAACAAATGATACCCTCTATTGCTATCAAAATTACAAATGGTTTACAAGAGTGCATCCATGTGAAAGATAGTAAATCCCTCATAACTTTAGTGTTTCGGAAAACAAAGTGAAGTCATTGTGATATGTTTATTGAAATAAAAATACATCATAAAAACACGTTTTTACAATGTATAGTGGAAATGTCTTTACATAGGGGACTGTAGGGAACCATTTACAAGGAAATACGATCTAATGCGACACATAAAACAACCATGCATATCTACAAAAAAGCATCATCAAAATACTGAGTTAAGGATGAATCTATTTACACGTCTCCTGAATGTGGTAGTGTGAGTTTTATTCTTTTGGGTGGAGGTATGTTTGTGTCAGGATGTCCATGTGGAAGAGATGTGTTATGTCCTATCCAACACCTCTTATCCTCCCATGCTGAAAGCGCTCGTTTCTTGAACGTGTGCGTTTTCACAGTATGAACTTGAGATTTTAAGATTGTCATATTGACAAACGTTATAGTTTTATTTTTATAGGCCTTCTTATAGGACCGATGTTTCATTTTGTGAACAATGGATTTTGATATACCTTTAGCACGCTTAATACTATCTTCACATTCTTTTAATTTCATGGAATACATTTTAGGACGGAGGAGAATCATTTCATCTATTTCCTTTCCTGCTGTTTCATCCTTAAAACAACCAAGTTTGGCTTTATTCTGTATGGAATAGAGTGGATGAGTGGGATTGTAGTTAGATGTGTCGAAATATTTTTCTAATGACTTAGCTACTTCATTAAAATTTAAATCTTTTTGAGTGGTAATACCTAAGAAGAAACTATCTGTATCACCACCCAACAAACGAACCTCTTTTACGAGAGGACATGGTTTTAGTATTTTATAAAAGAGTTGATACATTTCAAGCTTAGAGTAATCTAGTACAGCTTGACCAATATAGATGGGCTTGCACATCTCAACTTCTGATTTTATCATTTTAACACCTACAAGGTCCTCATCGATAATGTCTCTATCAATGAATAGAGGTGATGAGGTCAATGTGATATTTTTTATCATCAATGACTAGTTTGTAGATGCGTGTTCTAACATCCTCCATGGTCTTTCCGAAAAGACTATTATTCTTATACTTATAAAAATCTTTTTAAAAATTATTTTGGGCGAGTGCACGTTTCTGGCTGTTACTATCAATATATGGTTTGAGGAAGGCTTTCTGTCTAAATTTGAAAATGCGGTGAACTGACTTTAGAAGCATACCCATTTCTAAATAAAATTTTAAGATGCTAAAGTGAACTAGATAGTTTTCCTTATCATATTGGGTGAGTAAAAGTTTGCGGCATGGTTTGTACCTTGGCTGTCCACACTCTGTTAAGTTATTATGAAATTGTGACATGAATGGTGAAAACATATCTTCAGTCACTTCACCAGATTCAGGTGCGAGTGGGAAATCAGCAGTTTTATTTTTAATGCTATTTGGATAAATCAAATCCACTTCAAAATAATATCCCCAATCACCTTCATCTGGAATCTTCAGTATGTTTGAAGGGTTGGAGTAATACTCAAGCTCATCTTGATTTAACCAACTAAACTCGGAATGAGGGAGTGGTTTGGATAGTGAACTGCCATATAAATTATTTTGGTCATAGTACTTTAGGTGGATATGATCATCACCTACTGTTTCAGATTTTATATGATGCTTATTTACAAATGTGAGACCACCGCGTATTCCGCGCTCAAATATATTATACATCTCGGGGTCTTGTAAGAGGTGAATGGTCTCACCAGTCATTTTAAAGGCTGATTTAAAGGATATGGCTGGTAGACTGACAAAGTGGACAGGATCTAATTTGTCTTCTTCTAATGCCACTCGTCGAAATTCCTGAAAGACATCAGCCAGCAAAATGACATCAAATTCTAAGTAAGCGATCATATAATCGCCAAACGTTTTACAATCAAATTTTAATCATGCCTCTTGAGCATGTTCATAATCCTCTACTGGACAATCTTGACCCGTCAAATCGTTTTGGAATTTGTCAATGGAAGGAAGGGTTGTTTCATTTAGTTTAGACATTGAGCTAAAATACGCATAGGGAAAGACTCCTTTGCGAGTGATCATGTCATCTGTTAAATTTGGATAATGTTTCTTCAAAGTTTGACTATGGGGAAGAAACTTGAGATTTTGAACGAGAGAAGCTAGTGACGCTGACATGAATTGAAATGAATCTAAAAATTTTATTTCGAAGAAGACTGTCTTATTTTCTTTAGTTTTATCTACTGGTACTTTTGCTGTCATTGCCATGAATTTTTCTCTCGTTTGTGCTATTACATTAAACTGCCACGATTTCATCTGGCTCAACCCTCCTTTTATTATCATATGACTGTCATAGCCCTTAAAGTTGTGAAAAATGACGGGTAGTGTACGACGTCTCAACCTATGTGAAAAGTTACACTTGGAGCAGAGTGCGTTTCTAAATTTACCAGTGATGTAATCATGATCGCGCACTTTCTTGATTTTATCGTTATCAAACGTTTTATGACATTTAGGACAGGATGTGCAACTTTCGAATTTCTGTTTGTCTTCATCTGACATATGTAGTGACTTACGCTGCAATTGGGAATCATATGATTGTTGAAATTTAGCAGCTTTATCGAGAAATTCTAGAAATTTTGAAATACAATCTTCACCTTGCCAAGTATGCATTTTGTTTTGCCTATTTCTTAAGTGGTCATGCCATACTTCAAAGCAGGATATGGCTGCTGGCTTGTGGATGATGTCATCAATGTAGCATTCTATGTCTGCGTAAATGACACGCAGGGGACTTAATTCGTCACCATTATCTCTATGTGAAAAGATTTTGTCTTTGGGCATGCACTCTATTTGTAATTTACCCCGCTTGCACCATTCATAATAACTTAGAAATTTATTTTTCGACCAAAATGGTCGTGTGCAGCGGTCGCATATGAAATGTTCACTTTTAATCGATTTTTGTATATGGTTGTAAAGGCGATGAATTTTTGGAATGCCACAGTAATGCCACTGTTGAGTATTGTCCTCATACACTAGCAAGAGGTTGACAACCCGATCATAGCTACTTAGGCGGTTGTTATACCTAACGCCTTTTAGCCCTTTCTCCCAGACGTTTACCACTATCTTAATTTTATTTAATTTCTCAAATTTCTATATCTTTCAATTTCATGTCTTCACTATTGCAGTCATCAAACTTTAATTCATTTTCCCACTCTTGATACTTACTTCTACGGAAACGATTATCATTTACATCATTGTAGTGGAGAATGGATAACACTGCATACTTAAAACATTGCGATTCGCAATCTACAGAAATGACTGCTTTTTTGTCTTTTAAAATTTTTGGAAGATTGAAGGAGCCTCGCCCACTATAACTTTCTAGCAAATTGATTTTAAACTTGGCAGATTCTATACCATCAAAAATGAGGCCACTATCGCGTTCGTTGAATTTAACTATATTTAGTTTTAGTCCTTGGATATGAAAATTTAACCAAGAATCTTCATCGATTACTTCTGTAGCAGGAGAGGAGGGTATGTGAAACTCCAACCGCTCTACTATTTGACCAGTATGATGATCAATTTTTACATATTTTATTTTTAAGTAGATGAGCGCTTTTATTCTAAAGTTGTCTAAATTTCTAAAGAGCGCATCTATCAAGGATGAATTTTGATGAAACCACTCTTCAAAGTCAGCAATGGTTTCTGAGGATTCCATATTGTAGTCCCTCACTAAATTGTTCATTGATATTTCAGAGAGTCGGATAGAGGAGGTACCGTTGGTGTAGGTATCGTTCGTGTGTGTATGTCGAAGTCTATGTGAAGATAATTCAAATCGTGTTTCAAATGATTGAATGCAAAAGTCGCAAGTAAAGGAGACGTGTTCAATAGAGTCATCCTCACCTCGGGAGATTGATGGCGACTTGGGTTGACACACACGTTGTCTGATGTGTCGGGGCAGATCGCGTTTCCTCGTGAAGATGTGCCCACAGTCAGCACATTCCCGCTCGTCGCCTTCCCGCGATAGTGTTGAGCTGGAACTAGCATCACCTAAAAGAGAAATCATTCTATCATCTCTATTAAAGTCTTAGTGTTTTGTTACAACCTAACTTCACTCAACAGCTCTAAACTTTCCTTGAGAAAGGAGGGCGTTGGTGATGAAGTCGATGCCTGAAATTGAAGAAGATGCTATTAGCCAAACGTTCGAGGGAGATGAGTGTGGAAATCTTCAACCTACCATTTTAATGGTGTGGTCGCACACCTCTATCTCCATTTCTACCGACTTGTTGGAGATGGGAGGGAAGTCGCCTGCTGTTGCCGGTGGTGGTATGTGAGAGTTGGCGGGGCGGTTAGGAACGTTGTCACCCAGAAATACCGTTGCGAGATCTGTTGAGAAAAGAAAGGAACGCGATCAGTAACATGACTATTCAATTCCAAGTGTGGCGTGAGTTTTGTTTTAAGTCCTTGTCCCCCTTTACCATCACTGTAACTTACCATCAAGAGAATTTACTTCCGCCATCACCGATGGTTCAAGAGGAGGTAGAAGGGGGATGCGAGCCGAGGGAGGAAGAGTCCGCGGCTTGGGTGTTGGAGGGATGTGGCGACGAGGAGCTGGTATGGGTGGTGGTGGAGGTTGGGCGATGACCATGCCCGAGGTGGATGGGTGCTCAGATGGTGGAGCTGAGGTAGATGGCGAGAGGGTAGGGTCGGAAAATCAACATCATATTTCCGCCTCGCGACTTCCTCCCACTTCTCCTGCCTTGCCAAAACTGTAGAGTTGAAAAGAGATGAGATTGATGAATGATAGAATGCATGCTATCAACCATGATGTTACAGAACACATGACAGCATTCATTCATTAAGATACTTACATATTCCCAGTCGTTCATAGGCTCGACCAAGTGCCCCTTCAGGAATAGGTTCTCTGTTCATGATGCGCTGCTGTACTGAAAAAGGGAGGGAGATATTGGTGAGAGATTTCTCGAAGGGAGATATTAGAGTGCATTATAAATTTTAGAAAATGAGCTTCGGTTTTGAAAATCGCGGAGTAAAAAGACGTTAAGGGTCTTTCGTTGAAAATTAGTAAGGATATGATTCTTACATTCTTGATGTTATTCAAAGGTTTATGAAAATTAATTCCTATGCTCAACACACATGGTAACCGAATGATGTTAGTTCAAGAGTTTTATTAGCACAACCTGCATCCTTGCCCCATCACACAAAAACTTACATTGCTCAATGAGAGTTTCCTCCATCTTGGCAGAGACGCGATAAGATTCAATTTTTCTCGTGATACTCGTATCCATATCGAAGATTAAAGCAGCTAAATTCGACGTCGAAGGCAAATTCACTGAAAAGGACACGTAAGATTTATTTCATTTTACCTATGATGATCATGTGAATAGTCATTCAATGAACATGAGTCAATCAACACTTCGAAATGCTCCATACCATAAAGACTAGCCCTTGTCGAATGGCTAAAGTACTCTGACCTGACGAGAGAAAGTGTCACGTTGAGTATGAAGTCGAACGCCCAACATGAGCAACAGCTCAGAGGTTTCGGTCTAACAAACGACGAACAACCCGTGCAACACAATCCCTCTACGGTAGTACCCGCCGTCCCGAAGGAACGCTCGAGCAAAGGAAGTATTACAGCGATGATATGCCGTATGAGCAGAAGTTAATCTCTTGATAGCAAGTCAAAACAACCTGATAGCAGGAGCTCACCAACACTCACCTTGTGAAAGATAAATGTGAAGAGCAGAGCTGGTGCACTGCCTTTTATAAGATTTTCCTAAGCGGTGAATGGATCAGACCTCTCGTCCAATCATAAGACGAGCAAGAGTGTCCAGTGCGCCCACGCACTTTCAAGTTCAAACAAAGTTCAAATAATTTGCTTAGTCAGACTGGAATGACTCATCAGATCAACCGCGTTAAGTCCAACATGCATAATTCCTACTACATCTTACTCGCATGAGAAACGGGGTGTTTCATTTTTATAAGTTCAAGATATTTTGCGTTGCATACCGACGAGATGCTCAACGTTAGAGTTTTAGTCCTTCATATGAATGCGTTGTTCGAGAAACAACAGAAAATAAAATTCACAAACTTCTTCTAAACGTGTACGTACTTCATAAGTGTTTCATCTGTCTCATCAACGTTTATCATGGGAACAATCATTGAAGTGACATCTAATAAGTTACATTTCACTCTACTCCATATCATAAAGACTAACCTTTGTCGAATGGCTAAAGTACTCTGACCTGGCGAGAGAAAGCGTCACGTTGAGTATGAAGTCGAATGCCCAACATGAGCAACGGCTCAGAGGTTTCGGTCTAACAAACGACGAACAACCCGTGCAACGCAATCCCTCTACGGCAGTACCCGCCGTCCCGAAGGAACGCTCGAGCAAAGGAGGTATTACAGCGATGATATGCCTTATGAGCAGAAGTGAATCTCTTGATAGCAAGAGACTATTCAACTTGATAGCAAGTCAAAACAACCTGATAGCAGGAGCTCACCGACACTCACCTTGTGAAAGATAAATGTGAAGAGCAGAGCTGGTGCACTGCCTTTTATAAGATTTTCCTAAGCGGTGAATGGATCAGACCTCTCGTCCAATCATAAGACGAGCAAGAGTGTCCAGTGCGCCCACGCACTTTCAAGTTCAAACAAAGTTCAAATAATTTGCTTAGTCAGACTGGAATGACTCATCAGATCAACCGCGTTAAGTCCAACATGCATAATTCCTACTACATCTTACTCGCATGAGAAACGGGGTGTTTCATTTTTATAAGTTCAAGATATTTTGCGTTGCATACCGACGAGATGCTCAACGTTAGAGTTTTAGTCCTTCATATGAATGCGTTGTTCGAGAAACAACAGAAAATAAAATTCACAAACTTCTTCTAAACGTGTACGTACTTCATAAGTGTTTCATCTGTCTCATCAACGTTTATCATGGGAACAATCATTGAAGTGACATCTAATGAGTTACATTTCACTCTACTCCATATCATAAAGACTAACCTTCGTCGAATGGCTAAAGTACTCTGACCTGGCGAGAGAAAGCGTCACGTTGAGTATGAAGTCGAATGCCCAACATGAGCAACGGCTCAGAGGTTTCGGTCTAACAAACGACGAACAACCCGTGCAACGCAATCCCTCTACGGCAGTACCCGCCGTCCCGAAGGAACGCTCGAGCAAAGGAGGTATTACAGCGATGATATGCCTTATGAGCAGAAGTGAATCTCTTGATAGCAAGAGACTATTCAACTTGATAGCAAGTCAAAACAACCTGATAGCAGGAGCTCACCGACACTCACCTTGTGAAAGATAAATGTGAAGAGCAGAGCTGGTGCACTGCCTTTTATAAGATTTTCCTAAGCGGTGAATGGATCAGACCTCTCGTCCAATCATAAGACGAGCAAGAGTGTCCAGTGCGCCCACGCACTTTCAAGTTCAAACAAAGTTCAAATAATTTGCTTAGTCAGACTGGAATGACTCATCAGATCAACCGCGTTAAGTCCAACATGCATAATTCCTACTACATCTTACTCGCATGAGAAACGGGGTGTTTCATTTTTATAAGTTCAAGATATTTTGCGTTGCATACCGACGAGATGCTCAACGTTAGAGTTTTAGTCCTTCATATGAATGCGTTGTTCGAGAAACAACAGAAAATAAAATTCACAAACTTCTTCTAAACGTGTACGTACTTCATAAGTGTTTCATCTGTCTCATCAACGTTTATCATGGGAACAATCATTGAAGTGACATCTAATGAGTTACATTTCACTCTACTCCATATCATAAAGACTAACCTTCGTCGAATGGCTAAAGTACTCTGACCTGGCGAGAGAAAGCGTCACGTTGAGTATGAAGTCGAATGCCCAACATGAGCAACGGCTCAGAGGTTTCGGTCTAACAAACGACGAACAACCCGTGCAACGCAATCCCTCTACGGCAGTACCCGCCGTCCCGAAGGAACGCTCGAGCAAAGGAGGTATTACAGCGATGATATGCCTTATGAGCAGAAGTGAATCTCTTGATAGCAAGAGACTATTCAACTTGATAGCAAGTCAAAACAACCTGATAGCAGGAGCTCACCGACACTCACCTTGTGAAAGATAAATGTGAAGAGCAGAGCTGGTGCACTGCCTTTTATAAGATTTTCCTAAGCGGTGAATGGATCAGACCTCTCGTCCAATCATAAGACGAGCAAGAGTGTCCAGTGCGCCCACGCACTTTCAAGTTCAAACAAAGTTCAAATAATTTGCTTAGTCAGACTGGAATGACTCATCAGATCAACCGCGTTAAGTCCAACATGCATAATTCCTACTACATCTTACTCGCATGAGAAACGGGGTGTTTCATTTTTATAAGTTCAAGATATTTTGCGTTGCATACCGACGAGATGCTCAACGTTAGAGTTTTAGTCCTTCATATGAATGCGTTGTTCGAGAAACAACAGAAAATAAAATTCACAAACTTCTTCTAAACGTGTACGTACTTCATAAGTGTTTCATCTGTCTCATCAACGTTTATCATGGGAACAATCATTGAAGTGACATCTAATGAGTTACATTTCACTCTACTCCATATCATAAAGACTAACCTTTGTCGAATGGCTAAAGTACTCTGACCTGGCGAGAGAAAGCGTCACGTTGAGTATGAAGTCGAATGCCCAACATGAGCAACGGCTCAGAGGTTTCGGTCTAACAAACGACGAACAACCCGTGCAACGCAATCCCTCTACGGCAGTACCCGCCGTCCCGAAGGAACGCTCGAGCAAAGGAGGTATTACAGCGATGATATGCCTTATGAGCAGAAGTGAATCTCTTGATAGCAAGAGACTATTCAACTTGATAGCAAGTCAAAACAACCTGATAGCAGGAGCTCACCGACACTCACCTTGTGAAAGATAAATGTGAAGAGCAGAGCTGGTGCACTGCCTTTTATAAGATTTTCCTAAGCGGTGAATGGATCAGACCTCTCGTCCAATCATAAGACGAGCAAGAGTGTCCAGTGCGCCCACGCACTTTCAAGTTCAAACAAAGTTCAAATAATTTGCTTAGTCAGACTGGAATGACTCATCAGATCAACCGCGTTAAGTCCAACATGCATAATTCCTACTACATCTTACTCGCATGAGAAACGGGGTGTTTCATTTTTATAAGTTCAAGATATTTTGCGTTGCATACCGACGAGATGCTCAACGTTAGAGTTTTAGTCCTTCATATGAATGCGTTGTTCGAGAAACAACAGAAAATAAAATTCACAAACTTCTTCTAAACGTGTACGTACTTCATAAGTGTTTCATCTGTCTCATCAACGTTTATCATGGGAACAATCATTGAAGTGACATCTAATGAGTTACATTTCACTCTACTCCATATCATAAAGACTAACCTTTGTCGAATGGCTAAAGTACTCTGACCTGGCGAGAGAAAGCGTCACGTTGAGTATGAAGTCGAATGCCCAACATGAGCAACGGCTCAGAGGTTTCGGTCTAACAAACGACGAACAACCCGTGCAACGCAATCCCTCTACGGCAGTACCCGCCGTCCCGAAGGAACGCTCGAGCAAAGGAGGTATTACAGCGATGATATGCCTTATGAGCAGAAGTGAATCTCTTGATAGCAAGAGACTATTCAACTTGATAGCAAGTCAAAACAACCTGATAGCAGGAGCTCACCGACACTCACCTTGTGAAAGATAAATGTGAAGAGCAGAGCTGGTGCACTGCCTTTTATAAGATTTTCCTAAGCGGTGAATGGATCAGACCTCTCGTCCAATCATAAGACGAGCAAGAGTGTCCAGTGCGCCCACGCACTTTCAAGTTCAAACAAAGTTCAAATAATTTGCTTAGTCAGACTGGAATGACTCATCAGATCAACCGCGTTAAGTCCAACATGCATAATTCCTACTACATCTTACTCGCATGAGAAACGGGGTGTTTCATTTTTATAAGTTCAAGATATTTTGCGTTGCATACCGACGAGATGCTCAACGTTAGAGTTTTAGTCCTTCATATGAATGCGTTGTTCGAGAAACAACAGAAAATAAAATTCACAAACTTCTTCTAAACGTGTACGTACTTCATAAGTGTTTCATCTGTCTCATCAACGTTTATCATGGGAACAATCATTGAAGTGACATCTAATGAGTTACATTTCACTCTACTCCATATCATAAAGACTAACCTTTGTCGAATGGCTAAAGTACTCTGACCTGGCGAGAGAAAGCGTCACGTTGAGTATGAAGTCGAATGCCCAACATGAGCAACGGCTCAGAGGTTTCGGTCTAACAAACGACGAACAACCCGTGCAACGCAATCCCTCTACGGCAGTACCCGCCGTCCCGAAGGAACGCTCGAGCAAAGGAGGTATTACAGCGATGATATGCCTTATGAGCAGAAGTGAATCTCTTGATAGCAAGAGACTATTCAACTTGATAGCAAGTCAAAACAACCTGATAGCAGGAGCTCACCGACACTCACCTTGTGAAAGATAAATGTGAAGAGCAGAGCTGGTGCACTGCCTTTTATAAGATTTTCCTAAGCGGTGAATGGATCAGACCTCTCGTCCAATCATAAGACGAGCAAGAGTGTCCAGTGCGCCCACGCACTTTCAAGTTCAAACAAAGTTCAAATAATTTGCTTAGTCAGACTGGAATGACTCATCAGATCAACCGCGTTAAGTCCAACATGCATAATTCCTACTACATCTTACTCGCATGAGAAACGGGGTGTTTCATTTTTATAAGTTCAAGATATTTTGCGTTGCATACCGACGAGATGCTCAACGTTAGAGTTTTAGTCCTTCATATGAATGCGTTGTTCGAGAAACAACAGAAAATAAAATTCACAAACTTCTTCTAAACGTGTACGTACTTCATAAGTGTTTCATCTGTCTCATCAACGTTTATCATGGGAACAATCATTGAAGTGACATCTAATGAGTTACATTTCACTCTACTCCATATCATAAAGACTAACCTTTGTCGAATGGCTAAAGTACTCTGACCTGGCGAGAGAAAGCGTCACGTTGAGTATGAAGTCGAATGCCCAACATGAGCAACGGCTCAGAGGTTTCGGTCTAACAAACGACGAACAACCCGTGCAACGCAATCCCTCTACGGCAGTACCCGCCGTCCCGAAGGAACGCTCGAGCAAAGGAGGTATTACAGCGATGATATGCCTTATGAGCAGAAGTGAATCTCTTGATAGCAAGAGACTATTCAACTTGATAGCAAGTCAAAACAACCTGATAGCAGGAGCTCACCGACACTCACCTTGTGAAAGATAAATGTGAAGAGCAGAGCTGGTGCACTGCCTTTTATAAGATTTTCCTAAGCGGTGAATGGATCAGACCTCTCGTCCAATCATAAGACGAGCAAGAGTGTCCAGTGCGCCCACGCACTTTCAAGTTCAAACAAAGTTCAAATAATTTGCTTAGTCAGACTGGAATGACTCATCAGATCAACCGCGTTAAGTCCAACATGCATAATTCCTACTACATCTTACTCGCATGAGAAACGGGGTGTTTCATTTTTATAAGTTCAAGATATTTTGCGTTGCATACCGACGAGATGCTCAACGTTAGAGTTTTAGTCCTTCATATGAATGCGTTGTTCGAGAAACAACAGAAAATAAAATTCACAAACTTCTTCTAAACGTGTACGTACTTCATAAGTGTTTCATCTGTCTCATCAACGTTTATCATGGGAACAATCATTGAAGTGACATCTAATGAGTTACATTTCACTCTACTCCATATCATAAAGACTAACCTTTGTCGAATGGCTAAAGTACTCTGACCTGGCGAGAGAAAGCGTCACGTTGAGTATGAAGTCGAATGCCCAACATGAGCAACGGCTCAGAGGTTTCGGTCTAACAAACGACGAACAACCCGTGCAACACACTCCCTCTACGGCAGTACCCGCCGTCCCGAAGGAACGCTCGAGCAAAGGAGGTATTACAGCGATGATATGCCTTATGAGCAGAAGTGAATCTCTTGATAGCAAGAGACTATTCAACTTGATAGCAAGTCAAAACAACCTGATAGCAGGAGCTCACCGACACTCACCTTGTGAAAGATAAATGTGAAGAGCAGAGCTGGTGCACTGCCTTTTATAAGATTTTCCTAAGCGGTGAATGGATCAGACCTCTCGTCCAATCATAAGACGAGCAAGAGTGTCCAGTGCGCCCACGCACTTTCAAGTTCAAACAAAGTTCAAATAATTTGCTTAGTCAGACTGGAATGACTCATCAGATCAACCGCGTTAAGTCCAACATGCATAATTCCTACTACATCTTACTCGCATGAGAAACGGGGTGTTTCATTTTTATAAGTTCAAGATA
This sequence comes from Prostheceraeus crozeri, assembly GCA_907163375.1. Classification (NCBI taxonomy): domain Eukaryota; kingdom Metazoa; phylum Platyhelminthes; order Polycladida; family Euryleptidae; genus Prostheceraeus; species Prostheceraeus crozeri. Next base: position 172,968 of record CAJQUW010013357.1, on the reverse strand, counting down.
TTTTGCGTTGCATACCGACGAGATGCTCAACGTTAGAGTTTTAGTCCTTCATATGAATGCGTTGTTCGAGAAACAACAGAAAATAAAATTCACAAACTTCTTCTAAACGTGTACGTACTTCATAAGTGTTTCATCTGTCTCATCAACGTTTATCATGGGAACAATCATTGAAGTGACATCTAATGAGTTACATTTCACTCTACTCCATATCATAAAGACTAACCTTTGTCGAATGGCTAAAGTACTCTGACCTGGCGAGAGAAAGCGTCACGTTGAGTATGAAGTCGAATGCCCAACATGAGCAACGGCTCAGAGGTTTCGGTCTAACAAACGACGAACAACCCGTGCAACGCAATCCCTCTACGGCAGTACCCGCCGTCCCGAAGGAACGCTCGAGCAAAGGAGGTATTACAGCGATGATATGCCTTATGAGCAGAAGTGAATCTCTTGATAGCAAGAGACTATTCAACTTGATAGCAAGTCAAAACAACCTGATAGCAGGAGCTCACCGACACTCACCTTGTGAAAGATAAATGTGAAGAGCAGAGCTGGTGCACTGCCTTTTATAAGATTTTCCTAAGCGGTGAATGGATCAGACCTCTCGTCCAATCATAAGACGAGCAAGAGTGTCCAGTGCGCCCACGCACTTTCAAGTTCAAACAAAGTTCAAATAATTTGCTTAGTCAGACTGGAATGACTCATCAGATCAACCGCGTTAAGTCCAACATGCATAATTCCTACTACATCTTACTCGCATGAGAAACGGGGTGTTTCATTTTTATAAGTTCAAGATATTTTGCGTTGCATACCGACGAGATGCTCAACGTTAGAGTTTTAGTCCTTCATATGAATGCGTTGTTCGAGAAACAACAGAAAATAAAATTCACAAACTTCTTCTAAACGTGTACGTACTTCATAAGTGTTTCATCTGTCTCATCAACGTTTATCATGGGAACAATCATTGAAGTGACATCTAATGAGTTACATTTCACTCTACTCCATATCATAAAGACTAACCTTTGTCGAATGGCTAAAGTACTCTGACCTGGCGAGAGAAAGCGTCACGTTGAGTATGAAGTCGAATGCCCAACATGAGCAACGGCTCAGAGGTTTCGGTCTAACAAACGACGAACAACCCGTGCAACGCAATCCCTCTACGGCAGTACCCGCCGTCCCGAAGGAACGCTCGAGCAAAGGAGGTATTACAGCGATGATATGCCTTATGAGCAGAAGTGAATCTCTTGATAGCAAGAGACTATTCAACTTGATAGCAAGTCAAAACAACCTGATAGCAGGAGCTCACCGACACTCACCTTGTGAAAGATAAATGTGAAGAGCAGAGCTGGTGCACTGCCTTTTATAAGATTTTCCTAAGCGGTGAATGGATCAGACCTCTCGTCCAATCATAAGACGAGCAAGAGTGTCCAGTGCGCCCACGCACTTTCAAGTTCAAACAAAGTTCAAATAATTTGCTTAGTCAGACTGGAATGACTCATCAGATCAACCGCGTTAAGTCCAACATGCATAATTCCTACTACATCTTACTCGCATGAGAAACGGGGTGTTTCATTTTTATAAGTTCAAGATATTTTGCGTTGCATACCGACGAGATGCTCAACGTTAGAGTTTTAGTCCTTCATATGAATGCGTTGTTCGAGAAACAACAGAAAATAAAATTCACAAACTTCTTCTAAACGTGTACGTACTTCATAAGTGTTTCATCTGTCTCATCAACGTTTATCATGGGAACAATCATTGAAGTGACATCTAATGAGTTACATTTCACTCTACTCCATATCATAAAGACTAACCTTTGTCGAATGGCTAAAGTACTCTGACCTGGCGAGAGAAAGCGTCACGTTGAGTATGAAGTCGAATGCCCAACATGAGCAACGGCTCAGAGGTTTCGGTCTAACAAACGACGAACAACCCGTGCAACGCAATCCCTCTACGGCAGTACCCGCCGTCCCGAAGGAACGCTCGAGCAAAGGAGGTATTACAGCGATGATATGCCTTATGAGCAGAAGTGAATCTCTTGATAGCAAGAGACTATTCAACTTGATAGCAAGTCAAAACAACCTGATAGCAGGAGCTCACCGACACTCACCTTGTGAAAGATAAATGTGAAGAGCAGAGCTGGTGCACTGCCTTTTATAAGATTTTCCTAAGCGGTGAATGGATCAGACCTCTCGTCCAATCATAAGACGAGCAAGAGTGTCCAGTGCGCCCACGCACTTTCAAGTTCAAACAAAGTTCAAATAATTTGCTTAGTCAGACTGGAATGACTCATCAGATCAACCGCGTTAAGTCCAACATGCATAATTCCTACTACATCTTACTCGCATGAGAAACGGAGTGTTTCATTTTTATAAGTTCAAGATATTTTGCGTTGCATACCGACGAGATGCTCAACGTTAGAGTTTTAGTCCTTCATATGAATGCGTTGTTCGAGAAACAACAGAAAATAAAATTCACAAACTTCTTCTAAACATGTACGTACTTCATAAGTGTTTCAACTGTCTCATCAACGTTTATCATGGGAACAATCATTGAAGTGACATCTAATGAGTTACATTTCACTCTACTCCATATCATAAAGACTAACCTTTGTCGAATCGCTAAAGTACTCTGACCTGGCGAGAGAAAGCGTCACGTTGAGTATGAAGTCGAATGCCCAACATGAGCAACGGCTCAGAGGTTTCGGTCTAACAAACGACGAACAACCCGTGCAACGCAATCCCTCTACGGCAGTACCCGCCGTCCCGAAGGAACGCTCGAGCAAAGGAGGTATTACAGCGATGATATGCCTTATGAGCAGAAGTGAATCTCTTGATAGCAAGAGACTATTCAACTTGATAGCAAGTCAAAACAACCTGATAGCAGGAGCTCACCGACACTCACCTTGTGAAAGATAAATGTGAAGAGCAGAGCTGGTGCACTGCCTTTTATAAGATTTTCCTAAGCGGTGAATGGATCAGACCTCTCGTCCAATCACAGACGAGCTAGAGTTCCCGATGTGCATACACACATTTGTAACGCGTTCTTGAAATCGTGTTAGGCAAAATGATGTTTAGCAATAGACTCAACCATGGCACCTGAAGTCAATACATTGAAACATGATGATTGCACGATTCGTTTTCATCAAGAGTGCTTCGGAGGCTTAATACAAGATTACATCCTTGAGTTTCAAAGGGATGAGACAGAATTGGAGGCATGTTCAGACTACACACGAAAAATATTTACGGAGTTGATATCTTATTTCAAAGACAGTCTCATCGAGGCTCATTTAATTGCACATGTCAATTACATTCATTTTCCAGAAGGTGAAGTTGCGGAAAGTGTTGATTTTCAATTTTGTTCCTATGGTCAAAAATATGTTACTGATGCTTCTGAGTTTTATACACGACATCTGCGGAAGATTATTTCTCGTATGGACAACTTTCATGGTTACGGCGATCATTTGCTTCTGAATAAAATAAAGCATATTGTCATTGCTATTAGTAAAGTGGTCTTCAATGATGTTAAATCAAAGACCAAATAAAGTATTTTTCATGACACTTGTGTTGTGCTAAACTTTCTAGCGCTGTGGTGAGCACTGTTTTCATATAACTTTCTAAACTCTTCATTGCAGTACAAGACTGCTCTTAGTAAACCTGATGAAGCTAATCTAACAGTCATGGAGTTTGAATTTTCTAATAAGGGAACAGTTGACAACTGTCTCCAATAAAACTTTCTAACACTGTGAAAGTAAGTTACAAGACAATCTACACTGTGCAGTAAAACCTTCTAAAACCTTCTAATGCTGCTGTGAGTTCGGTCAGTCATACAACGTCAATGATCAAACTTTACTTTCACAAACATGAGTTGTAGTAAAAACTAGGTGACTACACTAACGCTTACATTTCATAACACTTGTGTTTCTTCAACTTTTCTATCATGATCAAACTTTTCTAACTATACATCAACCTGTGTTGCAGTAAAACTTTTACAAACCATGATACAGTTTCTGACTAGACTTACAAATAAAACGTTGATGATCAAACTTTCTAACTATACATCAACCTGTGTTGCAATAAAACTTTTGTACAACATGATAAAGTTTCTCACTAGACTTACGAATACAACGTTGATGATCAAACTTTTCTAACTATACATCAACCTGTGCTGCAGTAAAACTTTTGTATGACACTGACAAGAGCTTGTTCACTAGCGAAGAGAGAAGTCTGATGTGTTGCGTGTGGCGCATGAATGTCCTCCCGTTTCATCCCTTCATCATTTCGTCTCCGTGATAGAGACAGGTAGAACTCATGGTTCTCATAACGTATGCAATGGAAAGTTTATAAGGCAACCTTCGACAGCTGGCTAAATGTCGCCCTGGCGCGAATGCATACTACGTTGAGACAGAGGCGCGTTGAGAACTGTTTCAAATGCCCAACATGAGACATGAGTTGCCCCAGCGGTTTCGGTCTAAACTATGACACACTCCCTTGCCACACTTATCACTACGGCATCGTCCGCCGTCCCGAAGGAACACCCTGTCAGTGGAATATTACAGCAAAACTCTCCGTGTCTTGCTCGCTTTCAGTGAAAAGCCGCTTAGTCCATGAGAAGACTGGCTCAGACATGAAAACCTGTAGAGTTGGTATGAGGTGGACAGACTTTGAGCAGCTTGATAGCAAGCCGTAGAGAGCTTGATTCACCAGCGTTTTGCAATGGATTTTAGAGGCCACCCATGTTGACAAGATTCAACTGCCCAACATGAGACATGAGTTGCCCCAGCGGTTTCGGTCTAAACTATGACACACTCCCTTGCCACACTTATCACTACGGCATCGTCCGGCGTCCCGAAGGAACACCCTGTCAGTGGAATATTACAGCAAAACTCTCCGTGTCTTGCTCGCTTTCAGTGAAAAGCCGCTTATACCATGAGAAGACTGGCTCAGACATCATTAAAAATGCTTTCATTGACTTCAGCAGGGTCGAAAACCCCAGAAAACCTCCAAAACTAGTGAATTTAATTTTTTCAACTTTTTAGCACTACTTATGAAATTTCATAAGTAGTCTATCACTTAGGACAGGTCAATAGCGACCGAACCTTTTTTGAATCAAGTCCAACGGACTTGTAGAAGCAAAGTTACAAGCCTTTAAAGTTTTGGAGTCTTTTATGGCCTGGAGACGAAGGCCATCTCCTGGCTAACCTCTTAAGTCTGACGCCTTAGCTGATATCAGCAATGAAATTTTCTAAGTCGGTTTCTACCAGAAACCCGGAATTTGGAATGTTCGAAGCTATCATCGGAGCTCAGAGAGACGACCTACCTCTGACAATCGCTCTCGTCTTAATGACAAGTCTCTGTCGGTTCCCAGCTTATATAGTGTGTGGCGATCAGCTGATGACGTAATACCCATCATCCAAAAACTTAAACGCTTCTATCGCCGATTCTAGAGGTCCGATTGAGCTGGAAATACACCATTTCCATGTGGAATTGGACGCTGAATCCAAATCTGGCCTCCGTTTTCCCATCCGATGCTTCGTTTTGGCTCTAGAGCCCACAGCCATCGCAAAAATTCTAACGAAAAAATTTCGTGAAGAAAAATTTTTTCTCTCCGATTGACTTGAAACTCACCAAGTTTATAGAGAATTTGACGCTGATTCCAAATCTGAAATCCGTTTTGCTCTCCGATGCTTCGTTTTGAAGCTACAGCCCAAAACGTCCAAAATTCTAACTCGGTCGTTTTTTCGCCAATCTCCAAAAATCTTAAGTGGCGTCTCACATCTAAACGAAGACAGATATGAACAAGCCGTTTCTTTCAGTGAGTTTGTCTCACTCTTAGTTTTTAAACGAGCTATTGCACGACAAAATCCGTCCACTGGAAGCCAAGATCGAAGCTAGCTCTCCCGAGGGGTGGGGCGTCAGCGGAAATTTTTTCTCTCCGATTGCTTTCAAATTCACCATACAGATGCAGAATTTCACGCTGAATCCGAATCTGGCCTCCGTTTTCCCATCCGATGCTTCGTTTTGGCGCTACAGCCCAGAACGTCCAAAATTCTAACTCTGTCGTTTTTCGGAAAAATTTTGAAGAAAAATATTTTCTCGCCGATTCCTTTCAAACTCACCATACCGATGCAGAATTTGACGCTGATCACGAATCTGAAGTCCGTTTCACTCTCCCGTGCCTCCTTCACCCTCAAAACACACTCTCACTCCACCACGTCAACCTGATCGGTCGGCCAAGTCAACCTAGTCGGTCAACCAAGTCAGCCTGGACGGTCGGCCACGTCAACCTGGTCGGTCGGCCAAGTCAGCCTGGACGGTCGGCCACGTCAACCTGGACGGTCGGCCACGTGAACCTGGGCGGTCGGCCAAGACAACCTCTCACTCCAACCTGGGCGGCCGGCCAGGCGCGCTGTGTTTGTATGGGAGCTAGCCATTTCCAGGCGCGCTGAGTTTGTATTGGACCCACCCCATTTCAGAGCGCGCTGTGTTTGTATTGGACCCACCCCCATTTCAGGGCGCGCTGTGTTTATTATGGACCTTTACTTACTACTAATCGGTACTAATAACATAGAGTAACCTTCCCCAGAGTAGGAAACGACATACCTTTAAAGGCTAGCAGACCCAACTTGTGAAGGGAAGGGAAATAAATTTAAAACCTATAATCAATTTTAGTAGTAAGCAAAACTCCACCACTGGACCGCGCAAGATGGCCGCCGTCGAAAAAGTCGCTGACGTCCCCCCCCTCCTGTCCGTCGAGTCGGTCGTGGTGTGCCGCCGTGTTGCTTCGAGTCTGACGTCCCCCCCCTCTGGCTGGCCGTCGTATAGCGCGCGGTGATGTGCTGTCCAGGTTGGCCTGGTGTGCCGGCCAGGTTGGGAGGGTGGACTGTCGTAGCTCACCTGAAAAAATCCTAAGTGTCAGAGTGACTTTGTATGGGTAAAATTTTGAAAATTTTCCAAAGTGTGGAATTTCGACCTGGGACCGTCACCAAAACATTTTTCATCAAATTTCACTGACCGCCCCCCCCCCCCGACAGCAATCTTCTAACTTTGGTTCTAGTGGACGGATTTTGTCTTACAGCTACTCGTTTGAAAGAGGAGAAAAAACTGCTCGACGACATTTTTGCCGCGAGTCAATCGGACCAGCCGTTCAAAAGTTAGAGCTGTTACAAGATTTTAGGTCGGAGCTCGCTCACCTGAAAAATCCTAAGTGTCAGAGTGACTTTGTATGGGTAAAATTTTGAAAAATTTCCAAAGTGTGGCATTTCGACCTGGGACCCTCACCAAAGTTTGTTTCATCAAATTTCACTGACACCCCCCTCGGGAGAGTTAGCTTCGATCTTGGCTTCCAGTGGACGGATTTTGTCGTGCAATAGCTCGTTTGAAAGCTAAGAGTGAGACAAATTCACTGAAAGAAACGGCTTGTTCATATCTGTCTTCGTTTAGATCTGAGGCGCCATTTCAGATTTTGGGAGACTGTCGAAAAATGACAGAGTTAGAATTTTGGACGTTTTGGGCTGTAGCGCCAAAACGAGGCATCGGATGGGAAAACGGAGGCCAGATTCGGATTCAGCGTGAAATTCTGCATCGGTATGGTGAATTTGAACGGAATCGGAGAGAAAAATTTTCGCTGACGTCCCCCCCCCCCGGCACCGATCGTTCAACTTTGGTTCTAGAGATCGTAGAAAGTCGTGCAATAGCTCGTTTGAAAGCTAAGAGTGAGACAAATTCACTGAAAGAAACGGCTTGTTCATATCTGTCTTCGTTTAGATGAGAGACGCCACTTAAGATTTTGGGAGATTGACGAAAAACGACAGAGTTAGAATTTTCCAAGAAACAGCTCCAGCGGGCGAATGAAGGCTCGGATTGGTAAACGGAGGCCAGATTTGGAATCAGCTTGATGTTATTGTCCACTGAGGATCGTCATCCAATGAGAATCAAGCATTTCTATGTAAATAGCGAGCCTTCCACAGTGAGAATCATTCCATCATTGAATCACACGAGTGACGGACGCACATTTTCTCTCTCTCTATTCTATTATCCAACTAAAATGGTAAGTCGCTACTTCCCTCCCTCTCCTCCCTTGAACGTAAACTTGATACAATCTTTTTCATTTTTAGGCATCTACTCCATCTGCTGCACTAGTAGGACAAAATTGCGGTCAAACGTTACAAGGTTCGCTACGATCAGATCATCTACAACTGAGGCCAGTGGAAGAAACAACCGAGGTACATAATCCTACACCGCTACAGCGTAAATTTAAACAAGTCTTACGTTATGACGATCATGGCGTAGTACTCCAAACGGGAATGCTCCCTTCCACGGATGTCAAGATAATGCACAATCAGTATGGGGACTACATACTGATCCCCGTGAGTCCGTACATTCGCCGCCAACTTGATATTATTGAGGAGTACGTGACATTAAATATGGACATTCCTACTACTCTTGCTCAAGAGTGGAAGGCGAGAGATGACAAGGATACTCCCTATAGAAAGATTTGGGATGGTAATCACATTTGCCTACCGGTATCACATTGGTGCACTTACTATAAGAAGGAGGGAGATCATTCAATACCCATCAGATGTGATGAGCTCGGAGAAGGTACTTGGGATATCCTTTTCAAAGTGAATGGGCTATATTATGGTCGGCACAAGGATAATAAAATAGCCTCTCTCTCCATGCATATGGAATCCATCCTATATATTCCAAAACCACCCAATGTGGACGACATAATTGATCAAATCCTTAACAGCAGTGGTACGAAGCGCAAGTCGGAGAAGAATGCTGCCTCAAAACGCAAATCAAAGAAGGAGAATTACTAGTCCTTTCCTAACTCTACCCTATGACAATTCGCTTATGTGCTTTGAGTGTCGTAGACGTGGTCTTATTAGATACATTTTACTTCTTCGTTGCCATCATATCATTTGTGTATTTTGTCGTGAAAAGCATCGATGTAATTCTTCATTTTGTAATATGTTATAGAACGTTTCCTTAGATGTGTAAATTTCCGTTTTAGGCTTCTATCATCATTTTTATGGATTGTGAGGGTGAACCTGTACAGGAGCTCAGTGCTATTGCTATGAACAATTGGACATATCAGATTGTTAGTGTCTATCATCAACATGCCAACTGCGATCCCAATGTTGATCAATGGGCGAGAAAACACATTCATGGACTTAATCTGAAATATTTGCAAGACTATGGCTTTTCTTGTGAAAGTGCTCTTCTTATTGACTTTAAACGATGGTTAGCTGCTTTCAATGTTATACGCATCTTTTGTAATAATCCTGGTAAGGAGAGGAAAGTATTTCCCAATCTAATCATTGATGATATTTTGCTCCCACCTTGGGATAGTAGAGTGAATCAACATTATCATGAAGTCACGAAACGTTTTAAGGATTTGTGTGTTCCTATTTTGTCTGTTCGTTGTAGTAGCTACGTTCATAACCAATGCTTCTTTCCTCCTTACCTCAACACTGCCAAAGTCCTGTATGGTTATCATTGCTCGCTGTATGATAGTTACCAGCTGTATCTATTTTATCTCTTTCAAACCATTGATTTATAATGCATGCTTGTTACTATTATTCAATAAATGTTACTATGAGAAGAGTTGTTTTCATGCAATGGATGGGTTAGATAAAGGGCGATCATGTCTTTCTCGAACGACCGCGGAACATTACATTTTCATAGGCAAAGTTTAAAAGGAGCTGTTCAAGATTATGTGATAAATTTTCATAAAGATGAGACCGACATCGAAGCAGTGGTCGATGATGCTAGCACTCTATTTCTAGAGTTAATGAATACATTCTCTGATAGCATTATCATGGCGCGATTAGTTGCGAAAATTAAGTTTAGTCATTTTGGAAAGCAAGAGGTGGAAAGTCGCTCTTTCCATTTTGCTTCTTATTCAATGGAAGTGGTAGATCACCCCGAAGAATTTTTTAAAAGACATATGATAAAAATTGCTGAACGTCTTAACGCATTTAACCATCATGGTAGCAGTCTAGTGATTGAAGCGATTTCAGATATTCACATTCAACTTTCCATAAAGAAAAATTGAAAATGCAGTGGTACTTGATTGTAGCACAACTGGTTTTCGAGCTATGTCTGCTCACTCTCGAAGTATATTCCTTCTGCACATGCGTCTATTATTTAGAAAAGGCTAGCAAATTCATATCTTCAAGAAGACTTGCTATAGACATCAGTAACGGTGAAACTATGTGTTGTGATGTATGTAAGCGAAAGGATGGAAATGAAAAGCGCATCTTCAAGAGATGTAAGCATGCTTTTTGTCAACGCTGTTTCATACGTAATTGCATTCAACTTTGCAAATGTAACCACTGTGATATTGCTCATTTCGAGTGTCACTTATGCCGCAATAGTTAGTACCTATGCAAATGTGGTAAAGATAGGTTTTAGCAAAGACTAACACGGAAAATGGCGAAACGTAAAAGTCAAAGTTTTCTTCAGCCATTCAAGCTCTCCGACGAATGAAAGCAAATCAGCGATACAATGCTATACGACATGCTAACGATGAATTCATTCGTGAAATTATTTCTCATGTGAGGAAGTTGAGGACGAAGAATTTAGCACCAAAACAACGAAAGTTACTTAAGCGATATGCCACAAAATTGCGTTTCATCTCCAATCCTAAAGTCACCCTTCAAAGAAAGAGGAAAACTCTAACACAAAAGGGTGGTTTCCTTTCAGCAATACTTCCAATGTTAGCTCCTGTCGTGGGTAACCTATTGGGTAATATCTTTGGCTCTAAGCGTTAATTATGCAAATGTTGAATCTCAAAGTATTAAAATGGATTTCAGACTTCAATGCGATAAAGTTCTGACTGTATCAGGTCCATCTCATGCAGGTAAAACTGTTTTCACGCTGAATTTATTGGATAAAAGAAGGGAGTTGTTTAAGGAACCTATCAATCGAGTGATTTGGTGTTATGGTATTTATCAACCGTCGCTGTTTCAGGAATTGCAAAGTCGCAACTTTATTCGACATGAAGGAATTATTGCAGTGGATAAACTTCAGTTTAATGATGTTGTTGTATTGGATGATTTATTAAAAGAAAGTAAGAATTCAAAAGATGTTACAGATATGTTCACTCGCGCAGCACATCATAAAAGGTGCTTTATCATCTATATCACACAAAATTTGTTTCCTGATGGAAAAGAAGCTCGTACACGAAACCTGAATACACACTATTATGCTATTTTCAAGAATCCGCGAGATAAAAGTCAATTTGAAATTTTAGCGCGACAAGTTGCACCCAGAGGATCAAAAGCCTTAATTGAAATTTTTCAAGCAGCTACTGAAAAACCATACGGTTACTTATTCATTGACTTTACGCAAGAGTGTCCGAAAGAATTTAGATTTCGAAGTGATATTTTGAAAACTCCCATGATTATCTACAAACTATGAGTTCTTATTCTCGCATGATTGTTATTCCTCAGGATGAATATGTACAATTGACTGCCATGCAGCAAGTAAAGCAACCTCATGCAAATCAAATGTATAGGAAAGAAATAGATTATCATCAAAATGTTCACATCAAAGATCCACATCGTGCTGTATTATTACAATCGGAAACTGTTGAGCAATTGAAAAACTTGAAGAATAAGATGCGTGACTCTGTATCGACTGCTACACCTTTAGCATCTCGCGCACATATCATATCTCTTTTCAACAGTATTGAACCCCATCTCAATGTAAATGATAGAGGAGAAATCATTACAGGTGAAAATAAAGTGATTGATGCTTCACGTTATGAAGACTTGATTCAGTATGCGACACGTAGAAAGCGCCGTCAGGGCTATGTTCCACCTGGTTGGTCATACTTTCTTAAACTATTGAAAAAGCATAATGTACCAAAATTTGCTTTGAATAATGAGACATTGAAAGAACTTGATTCAACAGTGGCTACTGCTCCAATGCTTCAGACGATGAAAATGCCAACAAATTGGTTTAAGACGTCACCTGCTACATCCCCTCCCACACTCACTAAGCAAACAAGAGGAAGAACTCGACGTAGATCTACATCACCACTAAAACTAGTAAAAGGAAAACGTAAAACAGCTCCTCCCAGGAAATACATGTTCTCAGACTATTAATATGAAGCAGATGTGTTGCTTGCCATGTAATGAGCCGCCAGAGGTGAATGTCGTTGTCACTTGCACTTGCTGTGCCAGCTCTCACAATGAAACCCCTAAGCAATGTGAACGCGATCGCAAAACCGCTAAAGCTAAATGCTGCAGTTGTTGTAAATGTAGAAAGGCAAGAAAACAAAAAGATGAGAAGGAGGAAAAAGAGTCAGTCGTCATCGACTGAACGTTTGAAGTCAATCTATTATGATGTAAAACATCCGGCAGGATTTGCATCTATCAAGAAATTATCAAAAGCGAGTGGTCTTCCACACTCACAAGTGAAACGATGGTTTAAGGGTCAGGCTACCTATACACTTCACAAACAAGCGAAAAAGAAGTACCGCACCCGCCATTATATTGTTCATGACATCGATGAACAGTGGCAAGCAGATTTGTGTGATGTCACCTCCATTTCAAAACATAACTCGGGCAATAATTTTATTTTAACCGTCATTGATATTTTCTCGCGTTATGCGTGGGCTCAACCTTTAAAAACTAAAGAAGGGAAAGGAGTAGCAAAAGCATTCCAAACAATTTTTCGAGAAGGTCGGATTCCAAAAAGAATTCAGAGTGATCAAGGAAAAGAGTTTGAAAATCAGCATGTGAGAAGATTATTTGAGAGGCATGACATTGAGTTGTTTAGTGTAAAGAGTGCTTATAAAGCTGCACTCGTTGAACGTTTTAATCGCACATTAAAAAATCGCTTGTGGGGACATTTACTGCCAACTTGACACAAAATTGGACAAAGGTTCTACAAGATACACTCCATGCCTACAATCACTCTATCCATCGTTCTATTGGACTCAGACCAGTAGATGTAAATGCCGACAATGTAGATAAAGTGCGCGAATCATTCCAACGTAAACGCACTCATGTGAAAAGTAATGTGAAAATTGGTGATAAAGTTCGTATCTCAAAAGTGAAAAGTGTTTTTGCTAAAGGGTACCTTCCGAATTGGACAGAGGAGGTATTTACAGTATCAAGGATTAATCAAAAAGACTCTCCGACCACCTACAAGTTGAAAGATTACGATAATGAAGAAATTGAGGGTAGCTTTTACCGCGATGAGATTGAGGTAGTCACTGAAAGTGAAACATATTTGGTAGAGAAAATCATTCGATGTAAAAAACGGCAAGGTGAAGAATGGTGTCTTGTTAAATGGACTGGTTATCCTTCAAGTATGAACTCTTGGATGCGTCGTGCCGACATCTTTCATCTAAGTGATCGACAGTGATTCATGCAAAGTTGTAACTAACAATGTTTAGGGTTTCAGCTTTGAATCCAACTGCCTCATTTTATTCACGACCCTCCTATGTAAGTGGTGGAGGACAAATTTACATCGGCGCTCGCCGCCAACGTGGAGGTAGCATACTTGGTGCACTGAAATCTGTTGTAGCACCTCTCATATCCAATGTCGGTAGATCTTTAAAACGAAATGTCTTAAGTAATGCCGTTGGCTTTGCTGGTGATGTTGCCAGTGATCTTTCCAGAGGTAGAAGTTTTAAGAGCAGTTTGTTGAATCGTGGGAAGGAACGCGGTTTAAAAACATTGAAGCAGACCTTTGCTGGTGTTACTCAAGGAAAGAAATCACCTAAACGAATGAAAAAAGGAAGGAGGAAACATCGCGGAGCTGGTAAGGTGCGATCTTCAGTCAAAAGGCATTCACGCAAACGTCGCTGAGGCTCTAATCATTCATCAGGCGCTAAACGACGACGCTGCCATAACTTCTAATCATGGAGTGTAAAACTTCCGGTTTTTGTTTGTTTGATCAACAAGCCATACAGACAGATATTCTTAGTTCAAGTATTGTAGATTATCATCCTCGAACAGCTGAGAATGCTGGCCCCATTGAATTTGTTATTCCTGGTGGTAGTGATGACTACATAGATTTGAGTTATGCGATGGTTGATTTGAGGTTTAGAATTCAGCAAGCAGATGGAACTGCTATTGACGATACACATAAAGTTGGACTGAACAATTTACCATTGACTACATTACTTCGTGATGTTTCTCTAACGATTGGAGAGCAGCAGGTGGAAGGTGGTCAAAGCGATTATCCCTATAAATCATATTTCAATCATGTATCACAGTTTCATCCAGCAGCACAAAAAAGTCATATGGAAGCCATGGGATGGTATAGAGATGAAGCAGGAAAATTTGATGTTGAAACAAACAGTGGCTTTGTAAAGCGATCTGCTATGATTAAAGATAGTAGAGTATGTCAGCTATATGGTCCGCTGAATTTAGACTTCTTTAGACAGTCAAAGTTTTTACTCTGTAATACCAGCATGCCACTCAAGCTGACATTGAATAAGCCTGAATTTGCGCTGAATGCATTTGCTAAAGTTGACAATTTTAGAATTCATGTGGAAGATATTGCACTTTACATTCGTCGAGTAGTACCGAATCCAAGTGTCATTAGAGGACATGCTGAAGGTCTTAACCGCCAAAATGCCATTTACCCCGTTCAGCATACAAAGCTTCTCACCTTTACAATTCCAAAAGATCAAGAGTTTTATGAAAGATGGCCTCTTTCCATCGGAAGCACCGAAGCTCCTCATGGTGGCAATGGTTGAAAATGATGCATTTAATGGTAATATAAAGAAGAATCTTTTCAATTTTAAACACAATCAGTTAAGTGAAATTGCTTTACGTGTAAATGGTGTGAGTCATCCTGGTCCACCCTACAAACCAGATTTTGCTGCGGATCAATTTATGCGCAGTTATGTTGATTTTATGGATGTCTTTGGCTTTTACAATACGGATGACACCAACGGACTCACTATGAAAGAGTTTAAGAGTGTATATACTATTTATGCATTTGATTTGACTGCTGACAGCGATATTAGTGCCCCCTATCGTCAAGCGAACGTGCCTCATAATATTCGTTTGGATTTGACGTTCAAAAGAACACTACCTGAGACGATCAATGTATTAATTTATGCAGTCTTCGATTCAAATATTGAAATTACAAAGTATCGTGACGTGATTCTTCAGTATAATCGTTAATGAGTTGGTTGACTGCTGACGATATTAAGACTTAAGTGCAGCGTAATGCAGACGAAGCGACGTTGAAAGCTTTCGATAATGTCTATTCACTCGATACCTTACCACCTGCAGTAAATCACTATCCCATCTTTATTGTGCTAAACACTCATTCGCAGAATTTAGGCGGTGAGCATTGGAAAGCGATCTTTATTGGAGAAGACCGACGTGGTGAACTATTTGACTCTCTTGCTCAACCTCCAAATATACCAACACAGCAGTGGTTGAGAAAATATACGCGTCAATATCAGCGAAATGAACGCATACTACAACATCCACTTTCATCAACGTGTGGTGCTTTTGTACTGTACTTCATCTTAAAACGTTTACATGTATCTCGATTTGTATCTGTTATTCAAAACATTTCATGTAATCCATCCTCTAATGAAAAAATGATTTGTAAGTTCTATCATGATTTGAAATAAAAACATGTTGGAAAAATTGTTTTTTATTTTACAATCCGCTGGGTACGTACATACTCAATGAGATAGTCTAGGATCACATTTGCTTGTACATGAGATTTTAATCCAGTAATGATCACTTTACTATTATGAAAGATTGCCACATGCACAGGTAACCAACAACTAATGAGAGCTGCAGGAAAAAGTTCGGGTTCATAACACAAATTGTAACTGCTGGTACGAATCTTCAGAAATGATACACTTTCACTCAATTGAGTAGAGATCACCATATTGTCCACAGTCAGATTCGACATCACACACCTCTCCCTCTTCCATATCCGACGTAGTAGTCTTTGTAGCTTTTAGCGCATTGACTGCGCCGATGAATGAGAAAGGGCGCAGAGAATCTGTACAGTCCCATTTGGGAAGAGTTGAAGATTCCGTGAATTGTTCATCTTCACCACTAACATTTGAGGTCGGCCCGGGTAATACTTGCTGTTTGGAAGGTGTTGGTGTAATGTTGTG
This sequence comes from Prostheceraeus crozeri, assembly GCA_907163375.1. Classification (NCBI taxonomy): domain Eukaryota; kingdom Metazoa; phylum Platyhelminthes; order Polycladida; family Euryleptidae; genus Prostheceraeus; species Prostheceraeus crozeri. Next base: position 156,852 of record CAJQUW010013357.1, on the reverse strand, counting down.
AGATCGATTTTGGTGTAGAGTCTGAAGCGACGGATAATGTTGACGATGGTGTAGCGATGGCGCTTCATGATGAAAGAATGAGTAAATTGAGCGATGTACCTTCCTTTTATACTTTTCCCAACTACCTTGATGAAATATGAAGTTGTGAATGATAGAGTTGAATTCGCCGATTGTTGACGCGCAACCAGATGCGATTTCCAATACGTGAATGTCTTTTCGTGTAGAAGTATTTCAAATCCTTCATGATATGATGTAGAGATTGAAAATGACGATAAGATAAAGCAAACTCTCTTCTCACATTTCCACTTGAATCTTTGAAATAGACGTTTCGATCATGATCCGTTTCAATACGTTGTAGGGAATCTAATTTCCAACTCATGGTGCGTGGTAGTCATGTCTGATTAAGATTTGCATAGTAGGACGATGAACTCACGACGAATAAATGTCATGATGGAGCGATGTATGTATCTTCTATACTTCTCCCAATTGTATTTGCGAAATGAGAAACAGTTTGGCAGATTTGAATTTCATTTCTGTAATGTTGAAGCCAAACTTGATCACCCAAGGAGATGAATCTTAATGTTTCAAAATATTCCAAATCCCTCATGATATCATTGAGGTTGACAAATTGTCGCCATGTTAATGTAATACCTCTTGATGTATGACCATGAGAATTTTTGAAATGTACGTTTCCATCAACTCTGATATATTGTAGAGAGTCCAAAATCCAAGTCTTCATGATGTTATGCAAAGTCGCAGATCAGCAATATAAAAATGTCGTTTTATCATATTTTGCTTAGCAATGCGGCCGCAAATAGATTTGCTAGTAATCGAGCCGCACTCTTTTCTACTCCCATTGATCATACACAACAGCTAAATGGAAATTGGGAAGTGGGTGTCACTCAACTTGTTTATAGCAACTGTGTCTATACTTTTGATCATGAGGTGATGACTATTAATATGAGACGTACAGCTGCTTACCAATGTGAAAAGGGCTGCCGAGTATACATTCCACAGTGGCCAAAGAAAGATCTCTTATCATGTAAAAAGTTTATTTATGATTTCCTGAATAAAGCGTGTAAACATATTGTCCAATTTACTCCACACAATGATGATCATACTTATGTACATCATGTAGTTGAGAAAGATTGGATTGTTGGTTTAAGTCCAAGTTTAAGAAATGATTTAGGTTACCTCGCTAGCGCCTTAACAAGCTATGATAATTATAACGTTAATTACCACATAAGTGGTTATAAACAGTTAATATATCGAGAGGAAGCTTATTATGTAGATCTTATTCCAAGAAATGAGAAGACGTTGGTGAAGAAGATTGTGATTAAGCCAAGAAAGACAAACATGACTCCTGAAACATTATTGAAGAAATGTAATTATCTCCTTCGAGTTGATGGTAAACAAGTGGCAACATTGACTTATATCAAATAATCTATTCATATTGCAATAAGTAAATTAAATGATGATAATCTAGTATTAGTTTGTTCAAAAGATTTTCATCAGTTCTTACGACATCATTCTGCAGCTGTTCATGGAAAATTTGATATGCAACATTTACCATGTGAAAGGTCAAATCAATTTGATACAGAATGGACCGTATCTTTATACAGAAAGTGTGTAGAGCCTTTAGGTGGTATCTTACATGAAACAAGAGTGTTGATGCCTCGCATTATTACTTCAGTTAAATTGGTTGTAGATTATTTAAATGAAGTGATTAATGAGCAACATATTTTATTTTCTGAAAAAGAAGGTACTTTGTCTCTCACTATAAGTGGAAAAGGTATTGAACTAATTATGGATAAAACTCTAATGGACATTTTGGGTTTTGATCAAAATATCTTTAAAAGTGGTACTGTAACCAAAGCTAGCGCAGACATGTCGCTATCGCGTCGTATTAACTATTTTCAGATATATTCCAATATTGGTGAAGATGTACGTGTGGGAGACGTTGAAGCTCCATTGCTAGCAATGATACCATACCAGCCAAAAAGCTGCAGTATTTTATCTGAGCATACTTTCAAGAAAGTGCATTATACAAAGCTGAAATCAAACTACATCCCATAAATTGATATTGCAATTTATGACGATGCTGGTGCGTTGATTCCTTTTCATAAAGATGCTGTGACAAGTATCACACTCCATTTCCGAATGAAGAGTTAATGCAAAAGTATGCTAATATATTTTTTCCAATGTGAATAATATGGAAAGTGAAAATAAGGACTCGTTTCTAATCTACTTACCCAGTAATGCTTCTATGAATAAATTTCCCAAAAATAAACCATCAGACTATCGAGTAGAATTAAATCGCCCACTGCATTTAGAAGGTGAATGGGAGGTTGGCGTTTCTAGTATTTGCTATAATAGCAATATTCACAATGTGAATGATTTGGAAGAAATGATATTGACTCCTCGCACCCATGATGGAATAACGATGAATAATGCATTCCAGTTCCCATACAATTTAACATCAGATGGAAAGTGGAACTATGAATGGATTCAGATGAAATCAGATTATTATGAACCATTTGGGAATGAGAAACTTATTAAGGCGTTCAATAGTGGTAATACTTCCATCATGAAGAATAAAAATCAGAAAGCTTATGAGTTTACTATCTATCATTGGAGTGGGAGACAGTTCCTTCGCTTTCATTCTTTTACTAAAGGTCTTACACTGAGGTTGGATAATAAATTCTATCCACATCTCGGTTTTGGTCATGGACTACATCTAACGTCAATTGCTACTGCAAATGTTAAAAAAGTTTATTCAAATCGAATCAACAAATTTCATTATAGATTTAAAATATTTGATGAAGATGTTGTAGAATGCGAAGAACGCATCATTTTGAAAAAGCGTGGTGTTCAACCTTTATCACTTATTGAGTTAGTAAAACGATGGAATGAGACTGTGGGTAAGAAGTATGGAGAGAAAGTTATGGTGGACAAAAATAAGTTGGTTATTCAGAAATATAATGACAAACTTACAGTTCATTTCTCTCCAACCTTGCGTCATTTTGTAAGACATTATACACCTATTATTGGAAGCGGTGTGGTGTATGGTTCTCATGAATATCATACTAAAGCTGATTCAGTTAATGATGAATGGTGGGTGGACATCTATGGTGATCGCATCAAGAAAATTTACCAGTCTTATGAAGAATCTAAAGTTGCTATCAATATAATGCCGCGTCTATATCATACAGTTGAAAGCTTCATTCATGTAGTAAATCCTTATATACAACAGAAGTTGAAGCATGTGATGAAAAGTAAATATGATGTAAAGACACACCACATTTCGTTTTCAATTGAAAATCAACGCGTTGTTCTGAAACTGGGTGATGACATTCAATGTCAATTGAGTAAAAATTTGAAAAAACTCTTTGGTTTTTCAATGCTACAAACAGTGTTTGCTGCTGCGCATACGATTGGTATAGAAACACCAATGACACTTGATAAACATGAACAGCACCTTTACATTCAAAGTGATTTGATTTTACCTATTTCTGTTGGTGAGAAAAAAGAATACATTTTACGTGATTTCATTCATGATAAAGACGCTTCATATGGAATAGTCGAGAAGATGTTTGAATCTATTCTCTATCATCCCGTCGTCAAACAAACTATACCCTCTATTGCTATCAAAATTACCAATGGTTTACAAGAGTGCATCCATGTGAAAGATACTAAATCCCTCGTAACTTTAGTGTTTCGGAAAAGAAAGTGAAGTCATCGTGATATGTTTATTGAAATAAAAATGTATGAAAAAGTCTTTTCACAGATATAGGGGGAATGGGCTGACTGTAGGCATATATTCACAAGGAAGAAACGATCTCATGCGATACATAAAACAACCATGTATATCTACAAAAAGCAACATCAAAATACTGAGTTAAAGTTGATTATGTCAATACATCTCCTGAATGTGGTAGTGTGAGTTTTATTCTTTTGGGTGGAGGTATGTTTGTGTCAGGATGTCCATGTGGAAGAGATGTGTTATGTCCTATCCAACACCTCTTATCCTCCAATGCTGAAAGCGCTCGTTTCTTGAACGTGTGCGTTTTCACAGTATGAACTTGAGATTTTAAGATTGTCATATTGACAAACGTTATAGTTTTATTTTTATAGGCCTTCTTATAGGACCGATGTTTCATTTTGTGAACAATGGATTTTGATATACCTTTAGCACGCTTAATACTATCTGCACATTCTTTTAATTTCATGGAATACATTTTAGGACGGAGGAGAATCATTTCATCTATTTCCTTTCCTGCTGTTTCATCCTTAAAACAACCAAGTTTGGCTTTATTCTGTATGGAATAGAGTGGATGAGTGGGATTGTAGTTAGATGTGTCGAAATATTTTTCTAATGACTTGCCTACTTCATTAAAATTTAAATCTTTTTGAGTGGTAATTCCTAAAAAGAAACTATCTGTATCACCACCCAACAAACGAACCTCTTTTACGAGAGGGCATGGTTTTAATATTTTGTAGAAGAGTTGATACATTTCAAGCTTAGAGTAATCTAGTACAGCTTGCCCAATATAGATGGGTTTGCACAACTCAACTTCTGATTTTATCATTTTAACACCTACAAGATCCTCATCGATGATGTCTCTATCAATGAAAAGAGGTGATGAGGTCAATTTGTGATATTTTTGTTCATCAACGACTAGTTTGTAGTTCATGCGTTTTCTAACATCCTCCATGGTCTTTCCGAAAAGACTGTTATTCTTATATTTATAAAAATCCTTTTCAAAATTATTTTGGGCTAGTGCACGTTTCTGGCTGTTACTATCAATATATGGTTTGAGGAAGGCTTTCTGTCTAAATTTGATAATGCGGTGAACTGACTTTAGAAGCATACCCATTTCTAAATAGAATTTTAGTATGCAGAAGTGTACGAGATAATTTTTCTTATCATATTGGGTGAGTAAAAGTTTGCGGCATGGTTTGTACCTTGGCTGTCCACACTCTGTTAAGTTATTATGAAATTGTGACATGAATGGTGAAAACATATCTTCAGTCACTTCACCAGATTCAGGTGCGAGTGGGAAATCAGCAGTTTTATTTTTAATGCTATTTGGATAAATCAAATCCACTTCAAAATAATATCCCCAATCACCTTCATCTGGAATCTTCAGTATGTTTGAAGGGTTGGAGTAATACTCAAGCTCATCTTGATTTAACCAACTAAACTCGGAATGAGGGAGTGGTTTGGATAGTGAACTGCCATATAAATTATTTTGGTCATAGTACTTTAGGTGGATATGATCATCACCTACTGTTTCAGATTTTATATGATGCTTATTTACAAATGTGAGACCACCGCGTATTCCGCGCTCAAATATATTATACATCTCGGGGTCTTGTAAGAGGTGAATGGTCTCACCAGTCATTTTAAAGGCTGATTTAAAGGACATGGCTGGTAGACTGACAAAGTGGACAGGATCTAATTTGTCTTCTTCTAATGCCACTCGTCGAAATTCCTGAAAGACATCAGCCAGCAAAATGACATCTAATTCTAAGTAAGCGATCATATAATCGCCAAACGTTTTACAATCAAATTTTAATCATGCCTCTTGAGCATGTTCATAATCCTCTACTGGACAATCTTGACCCGTCAAATCGTTTTGGAATTTGTCAATGGAAGGAAGGGTTGTTTCATTTAGTTTAGACATTGAGCTAAAATACGCATAAGGAAAGACTCCTTTGCGAGTGATTATTTCATCCGTTAAGTTTGGATAGTGTTTCTTCAAAGTTTGACTATGGGGAAGAAACTTGAGATTTTGAACGAGAGAAGCTAGTGACGCTGACATGAATTGGAATGAATCTAAAAATTTTATTTCGAAGAAGACTGTCTTATTTTCTTTAGTTTTATCTACTGGTACTTTTGCTGTCATTGCCATGAAGTTTTCCCTCGTTTGTGCTATTACATCGTTTGCGCTATTACATTAAACTGCCACGATTTCATCTGGCTCAACCCTCCTTTTATGAGCATATGACTGTCATAGCCCTTAAAGTTATGAAAAATGACGGGTAGTACACGACGTCTCAACCTAAGTGAAAAGTTACATTTGGATCAGAGTGCGTTTCTAAGTTTGCCAGTGATGTGATCATGATCACGCACTTTCTTAATTTTATCGTCATCAAACGTTTTATGACATTTAGGGCACGATGTCCAACTTTCAAATTTTTGTTTGTCTTCATCTGACATATGTAGTGACTTACGCTGCAATTGGGAATCATATGATTGTTGAAATTTAGCAGCTTTATCGAGAAATTCTAGAAATTTTGAAATACAATCTTCACCTTGCCAAGTATGCATTTTGTTTTGTCTATTCCTAAAGTGGTCATGCCATACTTCATAGCAGGATATGGCTGCTGGCTTGTGGATGATATCATCAATGTAGCATTCTATGTCTGCGTAAATGACACGCAGGGGACTTAATTCGTCACCATTATCCCTATGTGAAAATATTTTATCTTTGGGCATGCGTTCCATTTGTAATTTACCTCGCTTGCACCATTCATAGTGAGTTTCAAATTTATCTTTACTCCAAAAGGAGCGGATCCAGCGGTCGCATACAAAATGTTCACCTCTTTTAGAGTGCCCCAAGTGAGTGTACAAGCGAGAGATTTTGGGTATACCACAGTAGTGCCATTCCTCGCTATCATCTTGTTTTACTAATAAGAGGTTGACTACACGTTCATAACAAGTTGAACGTGAATTATAGGGGGCACCCTTCAAACCCTTCTCCCACACGTGAACGACAATTTTAATCTTATTATGTTTTTCGAACGTTTCTACATCTTTGATTTTCATGTTGTTACTATCACAACCTCTAAAGTCTAGTTCATCCTCCCACTGTCTATAGCTATAGGTGCGATCTCGGTGCGCGTTGATATCAGTATAGTGAAGGATGGATAGGACTGCATATTTGAAACACTGTGATTTACAATCGACATTGATGACAGCTTTCTTATTATACAACGTTTTTGGTAGTTTAAATGTGCCTCGAGCTGCATGACTTTCTAATAGGGAAATTTTGAATATGGCTGAGTCCACACCATCAAAAATGAGAGCGCTGTCGCGTTGATTGAATTGATCTACATTTGATTTTAAACATTGAATGTGAAAATTTAGCCAAGACTCGCAGTCTACAACTTCGGTTGCGGAAGAGGAAGGAACATGAAACTGTATTCTCTCCGTCACTTGACCCGTTTGAAAATCTATCTTAATATATTTTAGTTTAAGGTAGATGAGCGCCTTCATTCTAAAATTGTCTAAATTGTTGAAGAGCGCTTCGATAATGTTTGAATTTTGAAGGAGCCACTCAAGAAAATCTACTATTTGAGTATTGGACTCCATGCAGTAGTCGCGTACTAAATTATTATGTGAAACATTAATGAGGGAGATGGTAGAGGTACCGTTGGTGTAGTGATCATTTACATGCGTGTGTTGAAGTCTGTGCGAAGATCGCTGAAAGTAACTATCAAAAGAAAGAGGGCACAAATCGCAAGGAAAGGAGATGTCATCGTCAGAATCAACTTCACCTCCGGAGATTGACGCCCCTTTGCGTTGACACACACGTTGTTTGATGTGTCGAAGGAGACTGTGCTTCCTTGTAAACATGTGTCAGCAGTCGGCACATTCCCACTCGTTGCCTTGTCGCGAGAGTCCTGAGCTGGAACTCACATCACCTGAAAGAGAAATCATTCTATCATCTCTGTTCAAGTCTCAGTGTATTGTTACAACCTACTTTGACTCAACAACTCTAAACTTTCCTCGAGAAGGGAGGGCGTTGGTGATGAAGTTGATGCCTGAAATTGAGGAAGATGCTATTAGCCACACGTTTGAGGGAGATGAGTGAAGAAATTTTCAACTTACCATTTCAACGAAATCGAGTTTAAGGTTGATACTTCAACAAGATAGAGACTTCACGAGAGAGCAGTTCACTTGTACGCCTCAAATATAGAATTCGCCAGAGAACACTTCACTTATGTGTCACAAAGACAGAGTGAAATGACACGAATGTCACTTTACATATATACTTTCATATTCATCATTCATTGGCTGTTCATTCTGATTGTTTGCTTGTTGATACTTAAGAATTAGAAAACATTTCAAAGTTATTATTCACAGTCAACATGACAAGCCCTCCGACAACACCAAACACAAAATTCTCTTCACCATGCTCAACACCAAAGGCGCTCGTTGCACCAAACGCTCCAACGAAGGGGAAGGTAGAGAAGGTGTACCGACTGGACAATATCAGAAAGTTGTCATTACCAGCGGACGACGAAGAGAGTGTATGTGAGAAGGAGTGTCCCGACTTAACAGGCGTGAGGTGGAAGTATCTCCAGTACGATACTGACGATGTGATGGAGATCACCAGCACCAAATTCCTCCACCAATTATGGGATTGGTACACCCCTAACTCCAGCCACGAACTATGGCGGAGTGGGAGTATATCGACAAAGTGAGGCTCGCAGTGGAAGAACGATTAAAGCAAGTGAACTGTTTTTGTTATCTATGTGAAGCCAGACTCTGGGACGATATTGACGATGAAGACCTTTTGAAATACATGCCATAATAAATTTTTATTTCGTATTATCTTTGCTTTCATACTGACTTACTTGAACGGGGCTTCAGTGGATGATTTAACCATGTATACTTTTTCATTTGGAAATAGTAGCACGCTTAGTCTAACTTGTAAATCTTATAACATTTCATATGGGCGATGATGATAGATGAAATAGTGTTAAATAAAATTAAGATAGCTTACACTTCTGATATAGGGATAGCAATCGACTGCGATCCATGTGTAAAGAGCTTGTTAGACTACGGATGGGCTTAAGTGGATGATTTAACCATGTATACTTTTTCATTTGGAAATAGTAGCACGCTTAGTCTAACTTGTAAATCTTAAAACATTTCATAGGGGCGATGATGATAGATGAAATAGTGTCAAATAAAATTAAGATAGCTTATACTTCTGATACAGGGATAGCAATCGACTGCGATCGATGTGTAAAGAGCTTGTTAGACTACGGATGGGCTTAAGTGGATGATTTAACCATGTATACTTTTTCACTTGGAAATAGTAGCACGCTTAGTCTAACTTGTAAATCTTAAAACATTTCATATGGGCGATGATGATAGATGAAATAGTGTCAAACAAAATTAAGATAGCTTACACTTCTGATACAGGGATAGCAATCGACTGCGATCCATGTGTAAAGAGCTTGTTAGACTACGGAAGAGAAGTGTGTTATGTTGCGTGTGGCGCGTGAGTGTCCTCCCATTTCATTCCATTCATCAATTCGTCTCATTGATAGAGACAGGTAGAACTCATGGTTCTCATAACGTATGCAATGGAAAGTTTTAGGCAACCTTCGACAGTTGGCTAAATGTCGCCCTGGCGCGAATGCATACTACGTTGAGACAGAGGCAATCACTTGCAAACATGACGCAGAGAGGTTAAACAAGATTGACCATTGCCGAATGTCCCTTGCGGTATGCATAGCTACGGGTTTCACCGCCGCCCTTTACAGGAACGCCCGTCGAAAGGAAGTATTACACCGAACTTCATTTGCAACGTTCAAGTTGACTGATAGCAGATTCAACTTAATGATAGTATTCGCCAGTCCGAAGACTGCCCAGGGCAAACCGCGTGGAGGTTCTATCATGTCTTGCCCCTAGGTGGCCCTTAAGAGAGCCGATGGTTCGTTCTCGGGAGTGTCGTGATGGGGTGGTGAAGGCGGGCAAAGATCTGCAATGAAAATGATATGTATTAGAATAGGATATACTATCTTTTTTACTTTTCACTTACCAAGTTAGCCATCCTTAGGTAGTCTCGCGCGTTTCCGAATAGAAAATTTGTGCAGATGACCGCGCATTCTCAGGCTGGCATGTAGGCATTTTTTGGTTGGATGGCCGTTGTAGCATATGATGGACTCGTCGAGACTTTGATTTACAAGGACTTGTCCATCCAAATGATTATCCCGAATAGGGATGTGAAACTCAAACAAACGATCCTCATTCACACGATTCCACTCATCCCTCATGCGCTCCAACTTCTCATACGCCTGCCTCTCATCACCCCGCCGAGCCACAGTCCTCTCCAACTCAACATTCCTCGCTCTCAACACACTCATCTCCTTCATCATCTCCTCAAACTTCGCTTCTGCATCTCTCATTCTTCTCTCCGCAGCACTCGCCCTCTTCTCACAGTCATCATTCTTCTCTTCCAACTCTCGCGTCTTATTCTTCAAATCAGTCACACTACGCCTCATTCTAATGTTTTCATCCGCCACCTCCTTCGACTTCAGTTCCTTCTTTTTCAACTCATCCAACTCCTTCACGACTTCATCCTTCACCTTCTTCAAACTCTCATACTTATTCACCAACAAATCATGCGCCATCTGCTGCGATACATGCCTCTTCTCTTCATCCTTCAACCACCTCGCTGACTGCTTACGAATCCAACCACTCTTCACTTTTGGGGAAGATGAGCTCTGCGGGGGGTCGGTGATGACAACGTTTGACACCTCCGACGACGAAGAGCTCAACTTCCTCACACGCTTCCTCCCACGCTCCCTATCTAAATCCACATCATCCTCATCATCACTCTCAAGCACTCTCTTTCGCCCAATCTCAGCCTCCAACGACGCAACTGCTCTCGCCAACTCATCATTCTCAACAACATTCTCAACCTTGCCCTCTCGCTCTATCGCCAACATTCGCTCCCTCTCTTCAACAATCAACTGCGTGAGTCGCAAGTCATTCACCAAACCTCCACTACAGTCAGCATGCACTCTGTAAAAACGCGCCTCATCCTCATCACCCTTCAACACTCTACACTTCACACACGCAACCCTATTCAGGATAATCATGTGGTCGGTGCCCGCCTTCTTGACATGCGCCTTGGCGTCCGCACTGCGATTGATTCGCCCACAGGTACACATTTTAATATGGAATTTTCTATTTTTGTCGTTAGCCATGCCTGAGATTTCTTGTTAACTGTAAGATAATGAAATTTGTATAAGTTTGGAATCATGTAGTACAGTCATATTCCTAAAGCATTACACTTAGTGAGGAATGATAGATTTGAGTATAGTGAGTGGCACTCGATCCCGTCGACAGCCCGAAGGCCTTGTACTGATCACTAGGGAAGTGAGAGATCTTCCCCGATACCCGCTATTTACAGCTGAAGACATCATTGTCACTGCCCCGAAGTGGTAACAGCAACGCCGAGTCAAAGGTAGTGATCAGTAGCTGGGATCTAACCCCTCAAAGCTGCCTTTGACTTAGTTAAATTTCAAATCTGATAGCAGATTTGAACTCAGCATACTTGAAAACCTTAGTCTACATGTTAAAACTTTGAAAAAACTGAAAATTAAGAATTTTAAAAAAATCCGCATTTTACTACTCATACTACTTAAAAAAAATTTATCAGTAGTAAAGAAACTATCAAACTCTGTCATACAAACTTTGAAGTAAGAAGATAGCTTGCCTACTTCAAAAGATAGAGTCCTTTGAAACACCCGATATCGGGAGCTCAGAGCGACGACCGTCGCTTACCTCGTCTTTCGATGAAGTGATCAGACTTACGTTGTCGGGGGTTTATATATGCTCGGAAGAAAACTTAAAATGGCTCTATCTCCGAAAGTATTCATCGTAGCGACATGCGGTTTGTTGCAAACGATTCGTCTCATCATTCTCTATCATATGACACCTGAACCATTCTCATATGACCACGGGAAGTCGGTCCGTCAGCACATGTCCATGTAACATGCCACAAGTGAAAAAATTCCTAAGTGTGAGAGCTCCAGTGTGGTGAAAATTTTGAAAAATTTAAAACTTCCGAATTTCGACCTGGGACCTTTACCAAAACATTTTTCATCAAATTTCACTGACCCCCCCTCCTCCCTCCCCCCTCGTTCAGAGAAATTTGATGAAAAATGTTTTGGTGAAGGTCCCAGGTCGAAATGCCACACTTTGGAAATTTTTCAAAATTTTACCCATACAAAGTCACTCTGACACTTAGGATTTTTCAGGTGAGCGAGCTCCGACCTAAAATCTTGTAACAGCTCTAACTTTTGAACGGCTGGTCCGATTGACTCGCGGCAAAAAAGTCGTCGAGCAGTTTTTTCTCCTCTTTCAAACGAGTAGCTGTAAGACAAAATCCGTCCACTAGAACCAAAGTTAGAAGATTGCTGTCGGGGGGGGGGGGGGAGTCAGTGAAATTTGATGAAACAAACTTTGGTGAGGGTGCCAGGTCGAAATGCCACACTTTGGAAAATTTTCAAAATTTTACCCATACAAAGTCACTCTGACACTTAGGATTTTTTCAGGTGAGCTACGACAGTCCACCCTCCCAACCTGGCCGGCACACCACGCCAACCTGGCCGGCACACCACGCCAACCTGGACAGCACATCACCGCGCGCTATACGACGGCCGGCCAGAGGGGGGGGGGACGTCAGACTCGAAGCAACACGGCGGCACACCACGACCGACTCGACGGACAGGAGGGGGGGACGTCAGTGACTTTTTCGACGGCGGCCATCTTGCGCGGTCCAGTGATGGAGTTTTGCTTACTACTAATTTTGTTTTACAATCAAAGAACTAAAATGAGAGTTCGTCATGGACATGACGAGAAGCCAACTGAAAATTATAAATGGTGAATATCAAGAAACATAATAAACCAAAATAAGATCGCTATGTACGTAGTCATCAGGAATGAAGCATGTTGCTGCATGAAGCAAGGTTTCGGCACCTTACCTCCAACCTGTGCCACATGGTGGGGTCAAGACAATCATATCGAATGAACGATAAGGATGGTCTCTCCAAGGCTGAGTAAACATAACCGAAAATAAGCTTTTGGATTTTGAAGAACAAAAGGAAGCATATGGAGAATAGTCGTTAATCTAACGTACCTATGATGGAAGGTATTTGGCGAGGCGAAAGACAACCAAACCTATAAATGAGGAACCTATTCCTCGAGAAGGACTTTATACAAGAATTAACTAGTGGATCAACCGTGTAACCCCTTTCCTTGAATATATTGAAAATGACCATAGCTCTTGAAGTGGAGGCGGATGAAATCCTGGGAGGCCTGATGAGTTTGGCAGCAAAGATGTTTAAGCCAATGTTCAAAGGCATATTACTTTCGGGGAAAGGATATAGTACCACTGGGAAGCTGAACTCATCAACCTTATGGTCAACCTCCGTGGTGTGTAGGCCACGATCTTCGATCTTGATTTTAACATCCACAGAATTTATGCATTTGTTATCACCGCTTCTACCTGGCTCCCGACAGACAGCAGTGGAGGTCCGTGGTGTTACGTGTTGGCTCGACGCACCGATCCGGTGCTTGAGGATTAGTGAGTGAACCGCTTCTGCTAGCCAAGAGGTTGATCGGGTAGATTTCAGGAAGGATCTTATCGAAGTGTTTGTAATTAAGCACACAATGTCGTCGACATACCTTGTGGTGCGAGAGAGAAGTTTGCCCAAGCCAAATCTCTTACTCGCTAGAAGTCTTGTCACGAACTTGAACTGTATGCTAAGAATATGTCAGCTAAGAGTGAGCTGGAATTACCACCCATAGGAATGCCCCGAATTTGTTTAAAGACTAGTCCCCCGAAAGTAGCAAAAGTGTTATCTACGATGAAAGCAATGGTAGTAAGGAATTGGGCTTTGGATCAGCAGTGATATCCTCTGTACTTTCTATTCGAGAAGAAGGTTCTATAACAGCCAATACAAATGAAGCTCTTGGAACTGCCAAAAATTAACTCACATAAGCCTCTCAAGGAGTCCTTAACCTGGCTTAAATTAGGGTTTGTATAGAGTGTGGAGAAATCATGCACTTGTAAAAAGTGGCAATTCAAACCCGACATCCTGGCTAGAAATTCCTCAGAAGAGTTAATGCTCCAGAAGGCGTTCACAGTCACCCCGAATTATTCTAGATGGAAAGGCAACAACTACTGAACTTGTCCCGGAACAATTGCAAACATTTGTTCACAAGTATGGCCAAATCTTCGGAAGTGCTGTTCCTGGCACCAGCAATGAATCTGCTTTTATACGGATTCTTGTGCAATTTTGGTATCCAGAAAAGTTTAGGCAAAACCATAAACTTATTTTCAACCGTTACGCCAAAAGAATCCTTGAGGGCGGTGCAATGTTCGGCAATAATGTCATCGACGGAAGAGATAATCGGTGCGTAGGTCTAATAACCAACAGCATTGAAAGTGCCAAGGTCAAAGCATAGTTCGTTCAAGAGGACAATAAGGTAATACTTCATACACACTATGACAAAATTGTCACTCTTTAGATCTTAGGACCTCGTGCAAATGCAAAGATGGAAAGTTAGCACTTAGGAAGGAGATGCGATTATCAATTATCTTGAGGACATCATCAGACCAATTCAGGAAGTCTGAAATCTTAAGGGCGTACTTTCTACAGGACTTTTCAATAAAGGTAACTAATGCATTTTTAACATTGACTTAAACATAATCATAAGACTTGTGAATAAGCTATCTATAATTGGTACCCTTTACCATCTAGTCCCTAAGTTTTGGGTCGGAAATAATGCTCAAGTCACCAGTTACCACGTGTGAAGCGGGCTTGTATTTGAAGAAAACCTGCAGTGGACTTTTACTACGAATTGAATAAGGAATCAGCGAAAATGGAGGAAACTTTCAAGAGATATTTCCTTTGTATTCAAAAGGAATAGTAATAACTTCTCTGTCGACCTTATCAGCCAAATCGTCGACTTTCAAGAATCTCGAACAGAAGGATTCAACTAGATATGAGCAGGTGCCAGGCCTGCTGAGAGTAAAGGAAAGAATCTGCTTCATTGTAGTACGACTTAGAGATTTCAAAGTGATGTAAAATTCGCAAAACATGTTGGAATTACAGAGGTTATTAAGTTTATCGTAGATAGTCTCTAAGTTGGTTAAGGCATTCTTATTATTACGGTGAATCGCGTGACATGTAGGTCTTCCGAGGACTGGAGAAGAGAAGTACTGCTTATGATTAGCTTAGATTTTATTATTTAACCAGTTTCGATTGGAACTTATTACAATTGGTATAGTTCCAGTCTTCCTGAGGAGATATTAACATGAGAAGGAATTAGATCTTCGGATAAATCCAAGGACATTTTGATTATCAGAATGAAGACAGTTAGTCGCATTTTGATTATCGAGTATAATAGTTACAGAAAGTTAGAAAGTTAACATTATAAAATTATAGTCGCATAGAAAGTCAAAGTTAGCAGGGCGCATTGACATTGAAATCGGAGATTTGGGATCATAGTTCGAAGACCTTTGAAACACTTGTTGCATATTGAGCCCAAACGGCCATCTGTCACTTAAGTTTGCTATGTATTTCAATTTCTTTTTTTCTACATCAACTTTTTAGAGTATGTCACCAGAAACATCCCTGTGATCGATGAAACATGGAAGTGTCAACAGGGTAGAGTGCGATACTGGATCGCTTTGGACAGAAGTTCCTTGAGACTTGACTGCACCCGCTTTCAAAATTCGTTTTCAGCTCCTTTTTTTAGATATTAATTTCATTTTTCTCTTTAACTTACACTAAGTAGTATTAGTTTCAACGTAATTTTGTGATGTGTTCTTAGGTTCGATATCTAGGTGTATCTGTTGTGCATCTTTGACTTTTCATGAACGATGGTCATACTGTGTCATAATCCACAAAGCAGTGTTGCCACAGCGCGGAATTTTCCGCCGTGGCGGAATCGGCGGAAATCTTGAGGTGGTGGCGGAATTCTTGGAATTGATCAAAATACGTACTTAACATAGTACACTGTAATTCCTTTGCTCAAGGATACTTATTCCTAGAGATCAGAACACTGATAGTCTGTTTCTATTCAAAATTTAATGTTGCCACTACGGCCTTTCGACCATCATCATCACTCAGTCTGAGTATTAACGTAATTCTCTCTTTTTTGTTTTAAGCTTTATATTAGTTTTTAAGCAGCATGTCGCGATTGCAATATTTGATCCTTTTGTTAAGATAGATATTATATTTTAATACATGTTTTTTCTTATTGACATGTACCGTGCACGTAGGGTGCTACCAATGAGAACCGAAAATTATATGTCATTAAAATGATAAAACCTCTTTTCAAGATGTTGTCTACCCTCTCTTATTAATGGAATGGTCCCATCAGTTGGCCTACGTAACTCAGCATCTGTTTTGTGCTATTTTTTCAAATTAAATTACTTGATCAGTGAATGGGTAGAGTTGCAATTGAAGCATATGTGATGCAACTCACTGCTTTGGAATCCATTACTGATTTAATGATGATAAGGTACCTATGATGGGAGGGCATGGGAAACAAAAGAAAAATCAAGTTACTCAATTTAGTATGCATCATTATTTACATAGGCTAAGTTGCGTGATGTACGTGCGTGTGACTGTAAATCGATCCCCAAAATTGCTTTATCTATCTTTAATAAAGCGATTCATACATAGGACTAAGAATCGGCACACCTAGACCGTCGCGGCTGAATTCTGACGTCGCGGCGGAATTCTTTCCAGTTGGCCGCTGTGGCAACACTGCCACAAAGTGATAATGCCTGCCAGTGGCATGTGAAATGCATTGTATGAGACAAAGTGAAATGTTTTCATATTAAAACCGCCCTACAACTGATGATTCAATGATGCAGGTTTTATTCAAATAATGTAATAGATAAAGTAATTCCTCACTAAATTTGTTTCTTGTTTTTTTCCTCAATGGCTATCATCCTTTAATTTCATTTTTCAGACAGCAAGTATGTGACTCTGGAGATGAGAAACCATCGAGTAGTAAAAAGTAAGCATGCAATTGGCATATACAACCGTGTTTTCCACGTGTTTTTATATTTCTGGTGATGTCAAGGCAATTTTTTCATTCATCGTTGCATACTTTTTTCATTTGAAAGTGTCCTACCGTTCGAATATGTGCGAAAAGTTTATATTGAACCTATGACACAAAAGTTAGCTATTCGTCAGTCCTGTGCGCAGACTTGTGAATAGCGCAGGGTTGGCACTAACATTTTGAACATAAATGAGTGAAAATTCATTTGTACTCGTGAAGATGTGGGAATGAATAAATCAGAGTATTTGTATTGCTATTAGGAAATTAGATGATGTGATGCAAATGATGTAGTGTTGCGGCTTAAATGAATGCATGCATTCCAGTTGGGTTCATTAACAAGTAGGCCTACGCATGAATCACGCGAAACAGAAGTAGTCCCTTTCGTGATCTTGAAATTATGCGATATAATAGTACAGCTTTTTAAAAGCTTTAATTCAATAATTCGAGTATTTTTCACGTGTTTGAATTCAGCAGTCTCTGAATTATTATTATTGGCAACTGGATTTAGAAAGATGTATCGATAGCATTGACTGGGCACGTTTTTACTGCTTCATATAGCCTGATTTCAGTGGTCGGATTCTGGCGCGAAGTTGAAAACTTTTACGCGAGTACACGAAATTGAGTTTACACGCGAATGAAAATTATTCACATGAATACACCCGAATTTCTCTCGCTGCATATACACGTAACTGGCAGTTAAAATGTCTTCAATACCAGACGTCAACTAGCACTATTAGGTCTGGAGATCCTGTTTACTCAGAAGTTGATAAAAGCGACTAATTACACATTCTGTGGTGAAGGCTTCTCAAGAAGTACTGTTACATTGTTCCTCATGTGATTTCTAAGTGCCAGTTAAGCTTCAGTTACTTGAACTGCCTCAGTTCAGCAACCGGTATATTACCTTCAGCTGATGTGCGACCACCATTTTGTATGTCCAGCTCAAACTCGGTTTCTTCCGATTTCTAAATTAGCTTCTGTAGTGTCGTTGGAATAACTAGAATTTTGTGATTGTCATTTTTCATTTTAAATTCCCGAATCGCTGCAGAGGCGTTGTTATTCGGATAGTTATGTAAGCGAACAAGTGGAGCGCTAATGGATATGTTCATATCCCCCTTTTAGTTTTATCCAAACACTTCTATAGGATCTTAAGCTTTATCTTATCCTGTTGCTTCATTAAGATTGTCTATTCTGCTGAAATTGGAAATAATGATATTATTGATCTGCATTCTAATTTTCCATGCAATTTCCATAGCATCTATGGGTTATATTTTTTAAAACATGGAGGCATAGAGGAGTTCGCTGTATTTTAAAGTCTTTGGCTTCAATCAGATAAAGTGTTTGTACACTTGAACAAGAACTAGGTCTTAAAATTGTGTGCAACATGCATGTGGCTTTTGTCACACAATAAGGCGTCTTCCATCTTCCATGTCACTCGCCTCTTTGTACATTTTTCATAAGGCGTTACTAACAATGATTAGTAGGAGGAGACGATTTAGGAGCTGAGATTAGGAGCTGACAATGATTAGTAGCGAGACGATTTTCATTTGCCATCTTCCGCCTTCCATCTTCCACGGAGCGCAGTCACACTAGGTAAATCCATTTCCGATTCAGTTAGCATTATTTTTTTTACTATTAAGCGTTGCTATGACTACCGTCTAAGCTCTTCTCCTCATCCCTGTCCTCGTCCGACATGATGAACAAAGAACTGTTTTCTGATACATTGCTTCTCTTTGCAAATCACAGCTTCCTATATCTTCCCTCAGACGTTGTTCGTGAGACGTTTTCTCACGTTGTTCTATTTGTAGAACTTACTTCACGTTGTTCTATTTTTAGAACAGTCTCGCGGCTGATGGATTACGGAAATGAACTTCATCAGCCGCATTATTTCATGCCTTATGTGCGATGGACGATACCCTATAACTTTTCCTGTGTGACAGCGTGATGACTGATAGAAGATGACTTTTTCTGTGTGACAGCGGCTGTTCGACGTCGTAGAAACAACAGCTTGATGTCAAAATATATCCCATGAATTCTAGCTCCTACAGTAAAAATTCTAGATCAATCACTCGCACAGATGAAAGCATGTTCGTAATCAATTTTTTACTCACTTGCAGGACACGCTGCATGTTTACAACTTGATTATCCGTTACATGACGCATTATGATTGAAAGTATAAGCTTTTAAAAGTAAGTCATGCATGTAAACAATTCTATGGAAAAATTAACTGGTAGAAGCTCTTTGGCTACATGCACGAAAATATTATGCGTTGTGAGCCATTGCGGAACATTGTCATTAGGAAAGCAATTGCTGCAGTCTTCGTTCATAAAGAATATTCATGGGTTTCGGTCACTGTATAAATTTTGAAGCCGAGTAGCCATTAGTGTGGCGTAGCTTCAACTTAATATACTAGTTTTGTGTGCAATTATTGCATCAACACGATAGTGAATATAAGTTTCGCTACTTCGATGTTATGGGAGTAATGTTGATTCATTTTACGTTATCAATGCGACGCAGAGATACATAGAATTGATCACTTTTCAACTTTTTACAGAATACTGGCATTCGAAATCAGAAAACCTCAGTATCATCTCATCAATGACAACTTTACACAATACGGGTTGGTGTGTCTTGAGGCAATTTCATTGTAGCATTTTCAAACACTCCTTTGGTCGTTAAATATTTTTTTACAACACATGTGTTGGGAAAATATGACGTTTTTATTTCACCATTTCCCAAAGGTCAAAATTTTCAGCAAATTTGAAAAATATTTGAGTTTTTGGCAAGTCAAAAAAACGCATACAAGTCACATAGGGTTTACGACAGAAAGTTCGTGGGGACTGCGAAGTGTTCATGTCAGAACCTATAACTCGTAAAAAAGTGGAAAATGAAGAAAAAGAGACTCGAAATGGGGAGGTGTATAGCCCATGTCCAGTCTCCAATAATTGTAAGCGGAAGTGGAAACGTTTGAGTGGAAGCGGAAGCGAATAAAAATCAATCGCTTCCGCAGCCCTGGTCATTACAGAATAGTTGGCTAGCATATTAAGAATCCGGTGCAACCCTATTTATTTATGTGATGTTTATCGTCTTTTCAACAGGGAGTCTACCAGCGCTGCAGTGTCAGTAACAACTCCTCCCAAGACCAATTCAGCTCAACCTCCTACTACTCTGGGAAGCGAAACTTTAATAGTCGACGCTGAAAACTCACAAGATAATCCGAAGGCTATTGAAGTGCAACCTCCAACAACTGACGTCAAAACATCCCTCACAATACCCAAGGCCATCGATCTTCGAATCTCAACATCTACAAATTCAAGTCTTCATTCCGAAGCATTATCTTCTAATAAGCTCAGTGTGCAAGTACCAGCAACATACGATCATCTGCCACAGACATCATTCCTCCGTGAATTGCAATCGGACATGCCTTTACCTCATGAACAGCAGAATTTAATCTCTCTTTCCAATGTTAATAATCTTGAAGTGCCTGTAATTCCGAAGGTAGAAGCACCTACTCCAACTGACCATCAATCTCGAACACAACTTCCATGCGCAGACCGCTCAGATGGAGAGAGGGACGAATCTCCTCTCTTCGTTCCACAACCTTCCATCATTGTTTTCCCAGCTGTATTTGAAATTGTAAATTTGACACCCACTTACACTCCAGCTGCCCCGTCGGTGCCACCTGCAACACCGACACCGAAGCCAAAACCTCAACGAAAGGGACGTGTTCCTTTTCATAGAACAGACTTAGATGATGCAGACAGCGAAGATAGCGACGGCCGCGAGTCGGTTATGTCAGAGACAGCGAAGAAGAAAAGGCGTCTGGAGGAAGCTCTAGTGGGATCCGACAATGTAAGTTGAATTGACTTTTCACTCAATGATTTTCTACTGAAATTTTGAAAATGCTCTTAAGATCTTCATTCATCAAGACTTCATAAAGCTAATAGTAACTAACACTCACGGGTCAACGATTATCCACGGCAAAAATCCTGAATTTAATCGGCATGATATTGCCAATTCCGTGGCATTTCGCGACGCAGTCTATTTTTGCTTATATTCGATTACTACTATTATTATCGACATGTCGCGCATTCCACAAAGCAAAGATCGGCAATGATAAAATTATATCAATTTATTGTGAGGAAAAATGATATCATTTACATCATTTCATTTTTGAAAAATGTTATACAGTGGTATCATCAAAAATTTTTGTTTCATTATATTTTCTAATCATAGATTCCTCGCATTTTGTATTGAAGCAAATTTAGTCTCTTTCGTTTGTTCTACCCATGTCCTTCTGCACTGGCTGATTAATGTAGCGAAAAGCAGCAGGCTATTGTCTGTCGGTCTGTCTATCACACAAATTGTCAAACAACTCATTAATAACACTATCTTGATGCTTTTGAAGTCTTGACTGTAATCTAAATATTTCTAGCCTTCTTTCGTACTTCAGACACTGTTGACCTAACCAACTGCATATTGTCGGCATATTTGTAATTCGAGTGCATAAAGTTTTGTAAATGATATTATTAAATAATTAATCTTTCGACGCACGATCTTTTTCTTATTACGAAATGTATATCTCGGCGGACCGCCCTTGTCAATCAATTTTACAGTATTGAATTTTACAATACTGTAAATTTGATTGACAAGGGCGGTCCGCCGAAATACAGGCTGTCCCAGATGTCTCCACGAATTTCATTTTTATTTTACAAGAAAACTAATAATGATGCAGACATGAATCAAGTTTTATTTTGAAAAGCAGACATGGGAGATTTGTTTGATATATGCCCGGCTGCTTAAATGGTTTATTTTTTTCATTTTTATTTCTCCCAAAGTTATCATTGTTTTTTAATAACAATTGTTTTTCTAATAATTTTTTAATATAATTGTTTTTTCCTTTCAAATTATAAACTGTATGAAAAAACAAACATAATACCAACATGAATAAAACTATTTTATTTCAACACTTATTGATGACCTTTGTTCAATTTCAGTTGGTAAAGTCTTTCTGGCAAAGAATCGATAACTCTTGCCAACATCTCTTGATCAATTGTCGAACACACATCAGTAATCCTTTTAATTCAACCAAACTTGTCATCTTTTTCTTGTATACCTGATTCTTGACATGACCCCAAAACCAATAATCCAAGGGGGTGATGTCAGGAGAGTGTGCTGGCCAGTGGAAATCAAAGTGACGACTTATGACTCGATCTTTGAAATTCTTTTGCAAAAACAATTTCACCTTTTTTCCAATATGCGGTGGTGCACCATCTTGTTGGAATACTGTCTGAGACATTATTCTTTTTGATTTCAAGAAGGGAATGCAGTGAGACTCCAACATTTCAAGATACGAAGAAAAATTGACACTTCCATCGAAGAAATAAGGCGGTATAACATATCGTCTGTTGAGACCTACCCAAGCCGTCAACCTTGAACTGTGTAAAGGTTTGGGTATGCGAATTTGAGGATTGCTATCATCCCAAACAGCAACAGTCAACGAAGACGTTTCTCCGGAAAGATGAAAATTAGCTTTATCTGTAAACAGAATGTCACTAAAGTCACTTCCGAACTTTTCGATCATTAAGTCGACGAATTCCAGGTGCTTCTGAAAATCAGCTGGAAACAGTTCTTGAACAAATTGAGGACGGTAAGGTTTCAAATGCAAATCGTTTCTCATTATTCTGTGCACAGAGCTTTTGGAAATCTCGGATGCTTCAGCAACCTCGCGCACAGAGCAGATTCCAAAATTGTTCTTTGATTTAAGTTCTTCCACTGCTCCAGAAACAGTCAAAGCACGATCACCACCTAATGAATGTCGCCCTAATTTCGGAAGGTCTTGAATTGTCGAAGAAGTTTCAAAGTTCTGACGAGATTTCGAATTCCGCCTTCAGTACAGGGAGGATGCCGTTCACCAGTTTCCTTCTTATACGCACGCAAGATAGCAGTTGGAGAGCAACCAGATGAGTAATACAGTCGAATAATGCGAGCACGTACAGAGTTATCCATCTCGTCAGAGCACAGTAAGAACCAGAGTTAATCCAGTAGAAGAACAGTCATTTGAAAATTTTGTCGAGATTTTTCAAAATGAAGATATTGGACAATGACTCGACAGCTGAATAATAAGCTAATAAGTAGAAAACAACTTTCAAATGTTGTGTGATAGAAATTACCATATATATTTCAGGCGTTGATCAATGAAGAACATCACTCGCATCACTCGATTGGATAACAATATAATCATTATTATTACAGAATCTAATCAAAAAAAGTGATAACTTTGCCGCAATGAAAAAAAGAAAAAGAAACCATTTAGGCAGCCGGGCATATATTAAACAAATCTTCCATGTCTGCTTTTCAAAATAAATCTTGATTCATGTCTGTATCATTATTAGTTTTCTTGTAAAATAAAAATGAAATTCGTGGAGACATCTGGGACAGTCTATATTTCGTAATAAGGAAAAGATCGTGCGTCGAAAGATTAATTATTTAATAATATCATTTACAAAATGTTATCTAAATCTTTCTTTGAAAAAATCATTTGAGATTGCTAAGAAAAGAGTGCATAAAGCTTAAATCGAAACTTGAGGTGTCTAATGTATAGGCCATAGGCCCTACCTAACTTTTGATATACAAGAAGCTTTGTATGACGAAACTGCTTTCTTCGGTCTTCCATTATTTGGAATCTATCGATGTCGCATGCAATCTAATTTCAATTTCAATTTCAGAGCAGTAAAAGAAGCATGGTAGCACTGTAAATCGAGAAATTTGTATGACTAGATCTATTTACGGTGTAGACCTACGTATACTCGCATTTCACTAAAAAATGGTATATTTTCATTATGAAAAATATAATGATATCATTGCCGATCATAGCCACCAAGTATGATCTCGATAATCAAATCATATATTTTCATTTAATTGTCCTTCTTACTGATGCTCAGTCAGCTAGTTTCAAATTGGTAATAGTCAAGTATGGTATTTAAAGATACATACTCACGTTGCGTCAGAACTAACTTTTTATGTTTTGAGATCCACCAGAGCTACAACTTTAATTTTATCAATCTACAGTGTATTGCAATTCTATTCATGTCAATTTTAAAAAAATCGATCGGTGAAATTTCGAGAAAATTTCGATTAAACATTTTATACTACTTTTACCGATATTCTAAGTAGTAGGTATAAAATGTCATACGAATCCAGTATGATTGCCATTATTTTTTCTTGAAAATTGAGTCAGCATGATAGTCTAAGACGGAATTTCATCATTCGCTTCATTTTATTTGGTTTGGTTTACTGACATTTGCCTGTAGATACCGAAGTCATGGGTAGGGTCATAGGTGGGCCTATTTAAAATTAGGCTCTTTGATATCAAAATTACGATTAGTAAAATCACCTTCAAATATATTGAAAATCAGCAATCATGTGACTCAGATCATTTCTAGTCTTGCTACATGTCTTTTCTGATTAAACTACATGTACGAGCGTAATCTAGACAATTTATTTTTGTTTCTCCAATATTCAATCACCTATCAAATTTTCTTTTGCTTGTAACCGATTTCCATTAGTCATGCTAATGACACTTATCATTTGATTTCCATAGTCTTACTAAATCTTCTTTACTGTTTTGCTTGCGACAGATAGATGTCTATGAAGCGATGCTTGACTGCCGGCGAGAGTGCTCGCTAAAAATTTCTATGAACTATTGTCATTGACGACGGTGATATCTACATATCAATACCGATCGCAGTCAGTGTTTTCATCAGAACCATATCGCGCTCTGTCATTAATTACACCGCTCGAATGAAAACACACGCAGAGAATCGACTTCGAGTCTGCTTGATTTGCTTGAGAAAGGCGAAAGAAATCAGGGCTATTACGAACACCGTGTCATCATTGATCAAAGAACATGTTTTGAATGGTTATGATGTCAACGACGAAAGATTACCAGCGGCGATCTATGGAACTTGTCGTTCGTATGTTATGTTGAAACAGCAAGGGAAAAGGGTTAGCAAAATTGAAGTGTTTGATCATTCATTGCTTGGAGTTCTTCCTCCGACTACCCGATTTACTGCAGCAAATGGATGCACATGCAAGGTCTGCTGCATTGCTCGTCAAACTATTACGTCATCCAACCCATCATCGTCAACATCAAACTGCAGACTGTCGGAGCGACCTATTAAACTGTACGCAAAGTGTTTGTCAGTGATCGGCCGTGGACTGAATCATAAATGTTCTGAAGCAGCTCTCCTTTCGAACATGATGGATTTATGTGCTTCTTCATCTGGTGTTCCTGCAGATCATTTCGCTTCAGAGGTCATCCGTCGAAAGACTGATGTCGATCCCACTTCACCAACGGTTAATTTATCCAACGTACGTGGTCGTTCAACATCAATCAGTGTCACTTGTTCGTCTTCAAAAGTGAGTAGCCCTTCCAGTTCGATGAACCGCACTTTCTCTGCTAATGACATGTCAGATTTTCGTCTTGATTTAGGACTGAGTACGCGTCAGACTTTAAAGCTTGGGCGTGACATTAGACAGTCAACGAATTGCAGGAAATCAATTGAGCCTAATCTAAAATCCAAACTAGAAGATAAGGATCATATCTTGGATAGTTACTTTGATGTTAAGCAAATGTCTTTCAGAAGTATGGAGGGCGACAAAGTTGTTAGTACTGAATCTAGACATGCAGTTTTATGAACTGATCTGAATGGTTTGTTCAATAGAATAGTTCATGAAAGATATGACTGTGACCAGCGAGATTTCATTATCAAAATCGGGATTGACGGAGGAGGTGGTTTCCTCAAAATTTGCATGTCAGTATTTCTAAAAGATGAGAACGAATTCCGCAGACATTTTAGAGATTCGGGTGTTAAACGCATTTTTTACTAGCGATTGCCAATGATATTCAAGAAAATTATGTGAACATCAAATCTCTCTGGGTCGAGCTTGGACTCAACCATTTCGCAGAGGAATTCACAGTGGCAGCTGATCTAAAACTGTGTAACATAATGACTGGTATAACATCACACTCTAGTATGCATCCATGTACTTGGTGTAATGCAAATAAGCATCGTCTCCACCTCTCTGGAGCTCCAAGAACTATTGGATCTCTCCATGACTGTTTTTGGCAGTACTTTGAATGTGGAAGCCAGAGAGCTACAGCCAAGCGATTTGACAACGTAGTGCATCCCTCCCTATTGATAGGGCCTGAGGCTGACTTGGTGTTGGATCATCTACCACCCCCTGAGTTGCACTTGTTGACTGGTCCAGTTGCTACCATATACAGTAGTCTTGTTTCGATATGGCCAGAAGCTTGTATGTGGCTAAAGGCATGCAACGTCGAAACTGAGTCTTATCACGGGCAAAGTTTCACTGGCAATAATGCCAGGCGGCTTTTGAAGAATGTTGACAAACTTCAGTCTATGTGTCCAATAGAATGTTTAAAGTACGTCAAGGTTTTTCGTGCATTTGAGCGTCTTGTCACGTCTTGTTTTGGTACTAGTCTTGATTCCAATTACAGAGAAAACATACAAAGATTTCGTGATGCATACATGGATCTATCAGTTAGAGTGACCCCAAAAATCCATGCTGTCTTTTACCATATAGCCGAATTCTGTGAGAGGAAGGGATGTGGTCTGGGACCTTACAGTGAGCAGGCTTTGGAATCGGTACACCATGATTTCAATAAGATCTGGCTTCATTTCAAACGTCCTTATTCCCATTCTGACTTTGCCGATCATTTGTTGAAGGCATTACAAGTGTACAACAGTCACACACATTTAGATCTATGTTTTTGAAGTGGAATTGTTTTATCAATAAAGAAAATATATCTGTCAGAATTCAGGTGGATTTCAATTATTCACGTTGATGTTATGGAATATATGAATTTAATGGTTATGATGAATATGCCTACATACGTCCGTATATCAAGGTAGGTTCAAACAAACTACTCAATCAAGATTTGATAATTGTGCATATATCTACGATTAATATCATGATCAATTGATTATATCACGAGAATGTGCACCTATAATGAGCATTATAGCAAAGCTATACTTGTGAACAGCTGCCATTTTAATACTGAGTGGACTAGATGATATTCTCGTTCATAACGCTCTCGACCACAAGCAAAAGAAAATTTGATAGGTGATTGAATATTGGAGAAACAAAATAAATTGTCTAGATTACGCTCGTACATGTAGTTTAATCAGAAAAGACATGTAGCAAGACTAGAAATGATCTGAGTCACATGATTGCTGATTTTCAATATATTTGAAGGTGATTTTACTAATCGTAATTTTGATATCAAAGAGCCTAATTTTAAATAGGCCCACCTATGACCCTACCCATGACTTCGGTATCTACAGGCAAATGTCAGTAAACCAAACCAAATAAAATGAAGCGAATGATGAAATTCCGTCTTAGACTATCATGCTGACTCAATTTTCAAGAAAAAATAATGGCAATCATACTGGATTCGTATGACATTTTATACCTACTACTTAGAATATCGGTAAAAGTAGTATAAAATGTTTAATCGAAATTTTCTCGAAATTTCACCGATCGATTTTTTTAAAATTGACATGAATAGAATTGCAATACACTGTAGATTGATAAAATTAAAGTTGTAGCTCTGGTGGATCTCAAAACATAAAAAGTTAGTTCTGACGCACCGTGTACTACTGAAGGAATTATTGCATATTTCCTAATTGTACTGCCCGATCTGATTTAGCCAGCGTTGGCAAATTGACGGAAATACTGTCGCATGTCTGTCATAGTTTTTTGTATATCAATAGAAAATAACCGTAAATTTAAATAGGCTATTATGCTAAGACATCCACACTATTAAGCTGCACTGATCTAATCAATAATTCAAACCAAGCATGCTCTATATGTTCAAAAGCGAAATATTTAGTGCAATAGGCCTATGGTATTGTTATGCATAACTGAAATGAATGATAGGAAGATGACTAACATTAATTAAAGGCTCATTGATCATTTACTTACGAGTACTTAGTGCATGTAAAATGATCATCTTCATTTTGCCAATTGACTTTACGCCGCTGACGAGGGGAGAATTCCGTAAACGTTCGGCATCTGTAAATTTTTGTTTTACTTAACTTCAACTTTTGGTCAATACAAAGGAGTGATCATATTTACTATTTCATGATGAAAGCATTGAACTGACCTTCAGTTGTACGAGCCAGGGTAAACCAGATGGACGGTTTTACTGTGAAAGCATTTCATTTCGGAATATCCAATGTATTCTACATGTGGTGTCCGTGGCACAGTGGTTGCGTACTTGGACTAACGATCTCATGGTCCAGAGGTCGAACCCGGAAAGTGTCATTGGAAGTCGGCAGGAAGGGCATCCGGACTACAAAGCACCACAACGCTCCAAACAAAGT
The DNA here is from genome assembly GCA_907163375.1 of Prostheceraeus crozeri. NCBI lineage: Eukaryota > Metazoa > Platyhelminthes > Polycladida > Euryleptidae > Prostheceraeus > Prostheceraeus crozeri. Next base: position 128,550 of record CAJQUW010013357.1, on the reverse strand, counting down.
CTGACTTAAGTCAGCACCGTCCAAGGCCCCTGTCCTGTAGGGGTAAAAAGTGACGTAAAATCCGTAAAAAAAAAAAAAATGTCACCGGCATGCTTGATCAGGTCATGCTATGAACGATGCTGGATTTATTCAAGCAATAATCGTCTGCTGTTGTTGGCTAAAAGTACGTTGGTGATTAAGTATCACTATTCATTTTCTCCATGTGAAATGACAGACGAAAAACAAACTCTGTATTTCCACAATATATTGCAATTTTAGCATTTTGCACAGAAAACCGACTTTTCGTGATACACACATCTCTCCTTAGAAGGGCTGATGAAATATGTATAAAACTGATCGTGGCGATCAAAAGATGACAGCTATGACCACTCAGTTTTATATACACACCATCAACCCATGAGTAATGGATTGTATCCCACGTCGGTATCCTTTATTTTAAAAAGTTTAATGCTAATTTTGATGCGGTCAACAAGTCTTCAATTGAAAACATAAGTTTATTACATCAGCGTTTTGCGATCAGCTTCAACTTGATAAGTGAGTATGCACGCATATGTTCACATGAGTTGTTTCATGAACTACACCCCACTAATAGTGCTACCTACAGTAAAGGAGGCATATTGTTGGAGAATTCTCCATAGATAGCATTTTCGAGCACTAACTCTTTCTTACAGAGTTTTGAATTTTATAATTATCAGTTGGCACAGAAATTTTGGATATAAACACTATTAACAATATCAATAGTCTACTGACTTTCAGACTACCAGTATTTTCATTAACCTATAACGTCTTTCTCATAGATTTTTTGATTGCGAGCTGTGAACTACATGTAGGCCTACTTTTCTGTCGATCTATAGTTGTCAAAATTCTTGAAATAAAATACAATCGAGTTCTCTTATGCCAAATCACAATATTGTGGGGAATAATGTTCTGAAATTTTAGTGAATGATGACGTTATGATTGAAATTACTTTGAAAACTCTGCAAATGCATGAAGCAATTAGCAATTTGTGTACCATTGTGAATAGAATGTACCAAATCCTAGAAATTTCTGTACCAGATAGCGGAAAGAAAAAACTGAATACCTCAACATCTGATTTAGTAACTTAAAGTGATACAATGCATGCACTATCTCCAAGAGTATTCAGTCAAAATTGTTCGCAGAATATTCAGATCAATTTTTATTTTCACAGCGAAAACGAGTACCAGAGCCGCGCTACCGCCCTGTAGTTCGTCGTATCGGAGATGAAACCACTGGTCCTATGGACAAGTCTGCTGTGACAATGCGTGATCTTATCTATTACACCAATCGAAACAAACCTCCACCAACCTACAGACAAGAGCGCGAAATGAAGCAGTATGGAAAATCAGGGTGTTTGTGGTACCAGGAGGATGTCCCAGAATCCGAAACGAAGACAGGTGAGTCGCGAAGCCACCGCGTGAGAGTTGCCGCAGTTTGTAATGAAGCTTTGTGCTTTGCAGATCTGCCGGAGACGACAGCGACGAACGCAGAGTCTACATCGTCAATGGCAGAGGCGCAGGCAGAAGCACAACCGATGGAGCAGACAGATGTTGAGGAAAGTAAACTGAAAGTTGTCAAGGATGAAAAAGATGAGAAGGTTAAAGCGGAAAAAGTGAAGAAAGAGTCCGGTGGGCAAGCGCAGTTTGTGATGGACGCTGATGGAAACATCGTTCTGAATGAAGAAAGTTTGGTGATAAGACGGGAATACGACGAGGATTACATCGATATCAAACAGGATGTAAGTTGCTTTTGTCATGAGAGCTGCGAGTGTGTGAAGGCTGCCCCACCCCTAGCTTACTAGTAAACCTATGGCTTCGTGCCTTGGATAGAGCAGGGACGAGTAAAAAAAATGCCAATTGATGCTAGTCAGTCCTCTCGTACAATTATTGATAACAGGCACTTCAATTTCACATTGAAAAACGATATTTTGTCATTCACATTTGATCTTTGTCAGACAGTATTTTACAACGTGCATATTTCATTTGTTTCCCTACGGTATTAATGAGGGTTTCCTTATTTGCCATATATTTTCATGATTTGATTTTCGTTATTCAGATAGGCAAGCTTTGTAAACTAAGTATTTGAAATAGGCGTTTAAAAATGCTTCAGACTGTCACTATTCCTGTTTCTTCCTTTTTCAACATAGTAAGGAGAAGAGTGCGATAGTACAAAGCAAATTAATTAGGTTCGCTCTGGAGATGGTAGAATAACTTTGTTGGCACGAAAGAAAAGAAACTTCAAACTTTTATTAGTCTACCCTCTGGAAGGTACTGAAGTTTTGCATATTAGTTGCTGACCCTAGGCTGGTGAGAGTTGCCTAATATCTAGGTGTCCATAAATCCCGTACATCAACGAAACAGTTGATTAGGTCTCGCAGTTCTCTCCTAAAAATGATCATGGGTATCACGATGTTGCATCTTATAAAAGCAATTTGCAGCTATTCACGTCGAAGTCGTTAGGTTGACTATAAATAAATTTATTCGTACATGTAAGTATAAGCTCGCAATCAATAGATAAGGATAGGCAAAAAATTGTTTTTGTTTTTTGTGTTACTTAGCGTGTTTACATGGGTCATTCCACATCAAAACGTCAAATTTCGTAAAAAGTCAGTGGCGAAGGTTCTCAGATTTTCTTGAAATTCACATATTTTCATCATTTGGGTCTATTTAGATGAAATTCAAAATATTTCGGAAAAATTCCATCGAGAAGGTCACTTTCGTGGCCTTGACTTATTCGAACATTTCTATTTTTAGAGAATTCATGAAAAATCATATACATCTTTGACGGTCTACATCACCGATCTCGCAGCGAAGTTGAGAAAAATTCTTCTTAGACTGCTTGATTGATACCCAACCATAGATGTTCCAAGCGGAATTCATAACTTTTTTCGCTGCGAGAAAATTTCTGTGGGCCCTCAAAAAAAGCAAAATTTTCAAAAAATGTTTGAAAAAATTGAATTTTCAAGCATTTATTAAAAAATGCAAAAGTAATTTTACGGTCCCTTCTTCCACAGGCGACTACAAATACATCCAAATGATTGTGCAAAAATATTTAAAAAAATCACCGGGGATCGGGGAAGTGGTTTTTGAATCTCAAATTATATGAACAATAATCAATTTTTGACGTTTTTGACTCAGTCCTGACAATTTCTCGCAGCAGCTACGCCAATTCTGATCGGTCGAGTTATTTACCTTTCTGAAACTGTAGTTAGAAGTAACTTTTCCATCCAGAAGTATGATTTTTTTGAATTTGAAAATGTGGTAAAATTAGATCGTTTTCTGTGCAGCTACTATCAAATTTATAAGTAGTCTGTGCTTTGTAATTAACAGATGCCATTATTTTTATTGTCAAAACTCGTTAATGCGAACACGGATGGATTATATGTTCAACCTATGCTGTCTATCCCAGCCTTGTTCACCCTCTCACTTTGTGTTATTAAAGGCATCGTATATTAAGACTCGTTAATTAGGGCCTCTTGGTTTTTAACTCATTCACGGTCTTAATTTAAGAGTTATGATTGTATCTCGAAACAGTTAAATGTTGAAACACGTCTCACATTTTCCCTTTATTATTTGAAAGGCAGGTAAATTTTCTAAATTTGTTGAGAGGCAAAAGGCAATCTTTGACCCAATTGCTTAATTATCTACAGGCAAGATGAATGAATCACAGACACAGACCCAGGAATTGAATGGGAGACTTCCTACTTTCATCAACACGTGAAGCCGGTAAACTGATCACAAGTGTCTGTCGCCAGAAATGCTTGGGCAAGAAGTTCGCGGATACTATTAGAGTCGCGGCAATTACTCATTGATAAAAGCGGTCATAATTAAAAGCTCATAAGATAATCGGTAAACCTAACATAATTTTTTCTTATATACTGGCAAGTAATCACGCAGTACGTGTGGTTTCTGGTACAATCGATTATTAAGTCTTTCCACAATTACAGCTTGATAAAATTGTATCCGAGTTATTTCATGCCTTTGCTGAGTAGGTGTGTATTAGCATCAGCTCCTTCTTGGATCTCCCTGATTTTGTCTTCTCGACGAATACTTTTGAGCTTTAAATTTGATGAATAAATGAGATTTTTTTGCTGTAATGTGCTAGTCTCTCGCAATTTCCGCTCATAACGGACCATCCGAAAATTTCTGGGAATCTTTCACACAGACGGCATCGAAGCTCCCGTGACTCAGTCTAAACCAAGCAGCATACTTGAAAATTTATAAATATTTTGTTCGGGCCTATATTCCGGGCATACTGCATGGTTGGATAAATGCATGAAAGAGGCCATCAGTTTTTTTTTAATCGCTATAACTGATTAGTAGGAAATGTCCTAAGACTTGAAATAAGCGCGAAACTATTTTGCTACAGTTGACTATGCGTTTCGTCGAAAAAGGGAGTCAATAGTTCGGCTCGAAAGGGCGAAAAATAGCTTATATTTACATGTATTGGAAACTTAGGCCTATTGGAGATATACGTGTTGAGATCAGAAATCAAATCGGCTGAACTGCTCAAGGCAATGAACGCCAATTTCGAAGAAACAACCACCAAGGAAAGTTTTTCCTCACAATTGTCTATAATTCACCTTGTCCTCCCCTCACAGTATTACACCTGTCCATCATGAATGCTAAAAAAATTCGTCGACGGCAGATTGTGCCGGATAAAGCCATGATATATAAAATGAAGAAGTAAATCATATTAATCTCGACCTCTGTAAGACAAAAGAATAGAAAGCTTATTGTAAACCAAATTGGACATAAAACCGATCTTTATTTACTTACTTCTCATTAAGTTAAAGAAGAAAATTACTCGACAAATGATTGGGTCTCTGTCGATTACTTAAGCGGAGAAAAATAATTTCGATTAATTAAAATTGGGCGGAAGTCAGTATGCTAGCCAGAGCAGGACAATATTTCCGGTACTCCAAGTCTCCCGATATTCACAGATATCCAAGGGACGATATGGTAAAGAAAATTGAAGAACCAACACTAGTTAAGTGCAGAGGATTTTACAGGCCATGATAATTCTGAAAAAAAATTTCCTTGATTTGAAATAGGTACAAGAGTTAACAAAGTTGAAATGTTTTGCTTTAAAAATATGAGTCACAATAATAAATGAAGTTCTTTCCTTTAGTCATCGAGTATATCCTTTCATTGAGGTCAACAATCTGCTAATTACAAAGCACAGACTACTTATAAATTTGATAGTAGCTGCACAGAAAACGATCTAATTTTACCACATTTTCAAATTCAAAAAAATCATACTTCTGGATGGAAAAAGTTACTTCTAACTACAGTTTCAGAAAGGTAAATAACTCGACCGATCAGAATTGGCGTAGCTGCTGCGAGAAATTGTCAGGACTGAGTCAAAAACGTCAAAAATTGATTATTGTTCATATAATTTGAGATTCAAAAACCACTTCCCCGATCCCCGGTGATTTTTTTAAATATTTTTGCACAATCATTTGGATGTATTTGTAGTCGCCTGTGGAAGAAGGGACCGTAAAATTACTTTTGCATTTTTTAATAAATGCTTGAAAATTCAATTTTTTCAAACATTTTTTGAAAATTTTGCTTTTTTTGAGGGCCCACAGAAATTTTCTCGCAGCGAAAAAAGTTATGAATTCCGCTTGGAACATCTATGGTTGGGTATCAATCAAGCAGTCTAAGAAGAATTTTTCTCAACTTCGCTGCGAGATCGGTGATGTAGACCGTCAAAGATGTATATGATTTTTCATAAATTCTCTAAAAATAGAAATGTTCGAATAAGTCAAGGCCACGAAAGTGACCTTCTCGATGGAATTTTTCCGAAATATTTTGAATTTCATCTAGATAGACCCAAATGATGAAAATATGTGAATTTCAAGAAAATCTGAGAACCTTCGCCACTGACTTTTTACGAAATTTGACGTTTTGATGTGGAATGACCCACATGCGATTTCTCAACAGACTCGTGATATGTCAAATTGGCATGCGGCCTTTAATAATGTATTTAAAGTTGCGAGTTTTGCATACTAAAAAAGTCATGTCTAAATGATCAACATTGATCTATATTCCTGAGTTATCAATTTCATAAGTTGTAAGATATTTTACATGTGTACAACTTATTGAGCAATAAAAAATATGAGGAAGAACATAACAACTTAACACTGGGTTATTTATACGCCTACATCCACACCAAGTTGAGGAAAAAAGTGCATAAGAGTTTTGTTGGTATTTTGAATAAAAATCAACGGCTAAACTAAGTGATGAGTTCCAAAATTTCACAGTAAATCGTGTCAAGAAGGCCACCAATGATAGTGGGACTTATGTATAAACCACGGCTTCCGAATATCGGGGTCGCGACAGAAAATGGGGTCGCTAGTGCATATATGAAACCATCTGTAGCTCCTAGCTATAAAGATTTTGTTCTTTGCTCCTGCCCCAACTGTACCATAAAGGTTAAAAATAAATAAATAAAAACAGTTTCAAATAACAAATCAAGTAAATTTAGCTGCACTACACCGTATGTCCAGAAATATGGCTATTTAAGACCTGGATGCATATGCTTAACCGGTTAACCACGATATACACGGATGTATTTCTCAACGCACAACGCATTGCTATTCGACGGTCAAATATAGCATCTCAAGAGAACGGGCTGACAACCTATAAGAATTTGATGATATTTATATTGTAGTAAATATAAACTTGCAATTTTCCTCATGATCACGCTTGTTCTCTGGTGAAGATACAACAAGAAATGACAATCGAAATGATAAAGTCACAGAGACGTAAAATGATTTGAGCTAACATCAGTCATCGACTCTCTGATGAAATAGCTAAATGAATATACATGCAAAAGGTCAGTAAACTGTACATTACTAATAAAATCGCGCAGTAGTAACAAAATTTACATTAATTTATAAAGAGAAGTTGATAAACTGAAAGAGATAAGTGCACATGAATGTCTATGAATTAACATAGTCTTAGAATGAATAATCTTTCTTTTTGAATGCACAAATTTGGGTTAAGCTTTCGGATTGAAACGCTTTCTGTAATGGCGAGTTGCAAAGGGCCTCTAGGATTCTTAAATACACTGAATCCCTGCTTTTCTTGTTGTAGCATGTGGTCTTTTTGGTCACATTCTGTTAGGTGCCTTGTGATTGCAGACTGAGGTGGGAGTTTTGATTTGGGTCTTGCGTTGGACGTATACAGCCATTTGGGTAAATGCTCCTTCTGGCGAGTAGTCAAACATCTCTCACTCTTCCCAATGTATCTTGCTCCACAAGAACAGTCGTATTTGTATATAATCATAGGTTTTTGGGTGGGTGGGATGATGTCTTTGACAGAGTTAGGAGCCAAAATTCGTGTCCGGAAAATTGGAATGGCATTGAGATGACAGTATTTGCTTTGGATGTCTTCACGAACCTTTCTCGCAATTGTTTCACTGATTTTACCATAATATTGGATTTCATAGAAGAATTTCTTCTTTTCGGCTGAAATAGGTTTTTCTGGTATGGGTTTACTATGCCTCTCAATATACCAGGGTGGATAGCCATTGCGGATCAGGATGTTGCGGATGAATGAAATCTCTTTCAGGTAATGTCGCGGTGAACACAGTAGTCTCGCACGGTGGAACAGAGTTCTAACTAGATTGCGTTTATAGATTTTTGGAGAAAAGGATTGAAAATTATTATACAATCCAGTGAAGGAGTCTTTACGATAAATTGATGTCGATATTGAACCATCGGCTTCTCGATGAAGTTGGATATCGAGGAAATGTTGGGCATTTTCTTTTGTGAATATAATGTCTTTGTGCTGTTCATTGAATTTTCGGAATAAGGATTCACTTTCTTCTTCACTTTTCAAAACCAGGAAGGTATCGTCGACATACCGTCCATAGAATTTCAACGGTATTAATTGTTCGCGAAGATGTCTTTCAATGGCACCCATGAAAATTTCGCTGAATGATCCACTCAAAGGAGATCCCATCGCTAGCCCATCCAGCTGAAGGTAGGTGAAATTGTTGAAGGAGAAGCGGACGTCGGAAGACAAGGCGGTGAGGAGAAGTTTGCAATTATCCTCACTAAGTGTTCGCTCGTGAAGCTTTGGTGGGGCTCTATCACTGTTGTAGAGTTCTGAGCAGATAATATCAATTGTCTGTTTCACAGGTATGCTTGTAAACAAGCTTTTGACGTCGAAGGATACGAAAATGTCACTTTCATTCACTTGAACGTTTGAAATTTCTTTCTGAAAGGCGAATGAATCTTTGATTGAAAATTCATTGAAATTCATCACTAATGGCTTCAGCAATTGAGAGTCAATGTACTTTGATATTCGATGATAGCTAGAAGATACCATTGAGAGCACGGGACGTAGTGGTATGCCTTCCTTGTGTACTTTTGCAAGACCATATAGTCGTGGAATGGTGCAAGCACTGGGAACGAGGTCTGCAGCTTCTGGTGGAAGTTGTTTTTCTTTGATGAGTTTCATCAAAACGTCATTCACTTTCTTCTGGGAGGTTTGATCGTTCCATTCCTTGGTTACACCCACTTTTGAAAATTTGACCTTGTCGTTGAGAATACATTCCATTTTTTGGACATATTGAGCTTTCGTCATAATGACAGTGCCGTTGCCCTTGTCTGGGCGCATCGATAGTAGTCCATTGTTTCGCAGTAACTTTATAACTTTCGATTTTCTGTTTGGATCGTCGTCGGCATTCTCGAATTTGGTAGTTGACAGTTCGTGAGCATACTTTCGTAAAGACGCCTCAACTTCCGAACGGTCATTCTCGAAGGTAATATTCTCTTGGGATAAACGATGAGCTGTTAATTCCATATCGCTGAATACTTGGTTTACTCATTTAATCACACAGTTTGCCGGTTTTTAGTTATTTAGCTATTTTTTTCAAACAAGCACAAATGATCAGGCCTTTATTCAGTTGCAGCCCGTGAGATATTTATGAAATCTGAATGATTTTACAACGATACAAGGATTATTTTTTTCATGCTTTTTAATGATCACAAAACATTTCATTTCTATGAACTGATTCATATAATTTCATAACTTTTCTTGTATAATTTTTGATTCCAGTCAGTTTTTCAGACTTCAACTTTCAAGCATGCAAGGCTGACGTAGCAAATTGCATTCTGAGCTTACAAGAGCTATGTATTCTAAATTTATTGTATTAGCATTTTTAATTTTTTCGGCATGTTATGAATTTTATTTCAATAAAGACCAATTACAAGAAACGTGATGGAATTAATTACACAATGCGGAGAAATAACCATATAAAGAAACTTCTGCGATGGTTTAATCCAATACACAGGTAGCATTGCCGCGTTGCAACGCATTCGCTGAATCAAGAAAGATCGATACCTTGATTCGCCAGTATTTTTTCTACCTGATTTTGCTGAATTCTACCTGAATTATTCTAGCTGACTTTCCTCGAAACTTTAGACAAAAATTTCATGACTGACGGTTACCATGACCCCGTTGTTTCTAAGCAAGCTGATAAGAAAAGATGATAAGCTAATTGGGAATTCTTCTGGCGGTTGCGGTCTCCGTCCAGTGTGGTTTCGCAGTTCAAAGTGTTCTGTTCCAAAATGCAGTTTGTTGCTTCAACTTAAAATGTTTGAAAATTGAAGTCTGAAAAATCGGTTAAATACAACTTCATAGAATTCTATGCATCTATGATAGATGCAAAAATGAAGTGTTTTTGATCGTTGGAAAGTTCAGGAAGTGATTTTTTATATCAATTTGAAATGATTTAGATCCCATACGTAGTTCATTTGCTGCAGACAAACGTATTATGGAAAAGTATACGTTTGTAATCTTAAAAACCACCGCTTACAGAATTCAAAATTTTTGGAAACTGGGGGCAATGGCGTCAGATGTCGCTCATGTCAAAATTTGGTGTCAAAATTCAAACTGGAAATGTCTCAGATTTTATGATAAGAAAAGATTAAGAAGAGGTAAGGAAGAATTAAGGAATATAGCAGGTTATTCATCAGTGAGCTTTCAAGGAAACGATCGATGCCGAATACAGGCTACACGTCCATTTTTTGTAGAATGATTCATTCAGACATACAAAATCATTATTTTTGGTTGACGTATAAGAGATCGTGACTTTAAAAATTCCGCACCGGATCTTTAACATTTGCTTTGACCGGAGCCGGAGTTTGAAATTTTCCATTCTTCTAAGGTTTGTAGATCTTCCAATGTCAATGTTGGGATTTGCTCATAGATAACCCGAACACATAACATTGCAATTCTGATGTTTGAACTGTATGTAGCATTACCGTATTATCTAAATATAACCACAAAATTTGCATATTTTGAGAATAACCGATATGAACGGAATGTTTCTAAATTAGCAAAGAATTTTGGAGCAGTTGTACAACAAAATCCGTGGCAATTTGCATTTCTGATCATGATGTCTATGTATATTTTTCTACAGGGAGTCATCGGAACGGCTACTTATTCAAGTTTCCGGAAGCAAAAACCACGCTCCAAAAAGTGGAGCCTTCGTGAAACCATTCGTCTCTACAAGGCATTGAGCACTGTTGGGACGGACTTTTCATTTATGGCTCGTCTCTTTAAATACCGGACGCGAGAAGAAATTAAACGAAAGTTCAAACGGGAAGAAAAAGCTCGACCGACTTTCATTGACCGGGTATTGAGTAAGTGTCGTGAGCATCCACCAGCTAATAAGCAGCTGATTTTGACGTAAATCAAAAAATGTTTCAAGGCATCCTAGGAAAATAGAAAATTTACAGAGGTAAATTCAGGCCTCCCACTCGTCCTGAATTTCCTGAAATTTCTAAAACTCCTGATTTGTCCTGAAAGTCCTGAAATATGACGATTTTCTTAGTTTTTCCTTACAGTTCAACTGAAAATATCATTTTTTGCGAAAAATGTCTGCGTTTATGCTTATAAAGGTTGTCAGTTAGTCATCAGATTTGAAATGAATTTACTGGTATACAGAACAATATAAAATGCAGCTAGGCACATTCATTTTAGAGGTGCAGTGAGTTAAGCGCCGCTGGTTTGCCGAGCTGTTAAAGGAACATGAATTCAAACGATCAGGTTGATCAGAAATGGTTCCTATCATGGTAAAAACTTTTGACCAACTTGATTTTCGTTTTATGATCTTTTAAGTAGGACGCAGTAAGTATAGAACTTGGAGGTTTGAGCTCTCTTGACAAAATTTGAGATAGGCCTAATTTGATGTTTAACCAAATTCCGAGATAAAAAAATCATTGACAAAAAACTAATGGAAAAAATGGAATTCGTCGCATGGCATAAATCAAATGAAAGATAAAATTACAAGTAAATTGAATAGTTGATCACAGAAAACTAGGAAACAAAAAATCTAGGATATTACTTAGCTTGACAGAATGGCTTGCGATCGACCACTACACTAGGAGGGTGATGTAAAGGAGCAGCTATAAGGGATGGTGGAGGCTGCTGCGAAAAAATGCCCTGAAATTGTCCTGAAGTTTAGTGATATTCGTGTCCTGAAATTTGAAAAAGTAGCGTGGGAGGCCTGTAAATTTAAGAGAACATGAATTAGTTTACACAGATATTAAATGAAGTTATTACATGTAATTTAAAGTATTTTTTATGTAATTTACAGTCAACAGGTCTCTTCACCGCATTTGCAATAAGTTGACGAGTTGCTCTGTCAAAACTGTGCTGCAAGAGATAAAAATCCATTGAATGCCTCCTTTCAGATAATTAGGAGGCAGGTCTACTTCAAACCATAGAATAAAATATTATTTTATTCCCCCAAATCCTTTCATTCCTTCAATTGGTTTTGTGCAAGATCAGGTTTCACTGTTAATTGTGCTACTATTATTGTTAATTGTTTTGCTGGTTCTTAGTGCTAGATTACGACTCTCACGAGCAGTATCATGCGTAGGATTGCCAAAGACGGGGCCTGCACGGTACGATAGGATTGCCGGGGGTACGACTCCCCCTCCCCCCCCGGGGGAGTAAGGCCTATCCCACATCACCTGCCTCGTCGTAGGCCCGGGGAGTCACTAAATATCAAGTGCGATTCCTTGCATTTTGACGACGGACACAATCCGTGTTTTTCATAAGACATAGAAATTAAACAGAAGGGTTGATAAAAAGGAAAGCAAGAGCCATCTTAATGCCTAGCTGAAATGATAGTTTGATGAGCAATGATAGCAATGATAGTTTCATTGAGATTGAAAATCATACAAAATTGTACATTGTGTAGATAGGATGTCTCGGATAACGCATGATCGATGTATCGATTTGCATTTGTTTAAGGTGGAATCTCACTGTAACAAGTATGACACATGTAACACAAAGTAATGATTGGCCCATATGATAGAAAAAATAAGAAAAAATAGCACAAAGAATCGATCTTTATCTTTTCTTCATTCAATACATTTCACATGGGCAGCAAAGTCACGTAAGTTGCACTACTAATCGTTCAGAATAGTCACAGTTCTCAAATCAGCCCACTTATGAGAATTACATTCCAGAAGCACTGTGACGGAATTTCCCCGATTTTCAGCACTGGGAAGATGACTTTCTTTGGGTCTCGTGTAAATTGTCCAGATTTTCAATGAAATCACGCCTGAAGCCCCTCCACCTTTTTGGATCTGACAATTTAGTCTAATTGTTAACTAAGATAATCGCGCCGCAAAATTCAGCTTGTTGTGTGGTCCTTCACTTGTTCGTTCGCTCAGCCATTCCAATTGTTCGAAGCCGCACTAATTTTGAGCTCTTGTAGGACGAAACGTAGCGTCTACGGCTACGAAGCAATTTCTTGATTAGATTGTTCAAGTTTGGATATCTTTCTATTTATTTATTGTATTTTGCCAGGGTGGTTACGGGGATGCACCAGATTCGAATACGGCCGTAAGCGGGCTTGCCGGATGCTTAAAAAAATACGGTCGGATATATCGGATTTGAAGAGTAAAACGGATCTTGTGCAAATTCGAGTCACACTTTTGAAGTTTTCTCAGTTGTTAAGAAGCAATAAATTTGGAAGAAATTACAATAATAATCTCGATTAAAAATCGAAGTATTACCGACAAAACCAAGCCTGCCGAATATGTCATAATTCTATAATAAAATTTCGCTTTCGCATGCGATATACCGCATTATGAATTATGCATTTATTTTGTGACTCGCAAAATTTCAAAACATCTAAATTTTTCGCATGAACATCGTATGAGCATGTGTATTTTGATATCATTCATTTGATGGTTTCCTGTCATGGCATGAATACGCTGCAGTTCAAAATGTCGAAATGCAATTTTTTCCTTCAACTTAACATGTTCAAAAGTGAGGTCTAAAAAGTCGGCTAAATACAACTATCCACAATTTCATGAATCAGTTAATGATAATGAAGCAGTTTTTGATCGTTGGAAAGTTCAAAAATATACTTTTCTATCGAAGTGGAATCACTCAGATCCCATAAGCAGTTCACTGGCTGCAGGCCAATGAGGAAAGGTATATGCTTATAAATTTAAGAATCACCGTACACAGAATTCACAACTTATGAAAAATGAGTGCAGTGGAGTCAAATATCGTTCATTATCTGACACACAAATTTGGTAGAAAAATTCAAACTGGAAATTTCTCAAATTTGATGATAAATATAGTTCAAAGAAGTGTCCTGATAATTTTTGAGCGGTGTAATTGGAATTACATATCTGGTCAATATAGAAAATAGCGAGGAAATTCGATAAAATAGCCCGGGAATTTTGAGTTTGGAATCTGGACTCCACCCTGCAGTGGTGACTCGGAGTATCGAAACTAATGTTTTTAAAAACCATTTCTTTATATTTTAAAACGAAGCCACATGATTTTTAATGTAATAATTTTGCTTAGCTTTCTTCAATTGACCACCACATTAGAATTGAAAGCTGTTTTGCTCAAAAGCTGTTTTGATCTATGAAAAAAAGGACTTTTAACGTCAATATACTATTCACAAGTTGACGATGTGACATATTTAAATCATATTACTTATATTAGTTGGCATTTTGTAGTGCATTCTGTAAAAAACTCAAGAATAGAACAATGAAAAAAGAATGTTAACAAAGCATTTCACTCTACTTTGTTCCCTATCTCAAGGAATATTTCTCCACAAATGAAGTTTACTATTCATATTGGCCGCACAAGCACGAATCTCGCGGCACGATCTTCACATTTTTGGCACATAAAGGCCTACACGAATTGAATTTTTGGATCTGTGCGGTCACCCTGTTTATTACTTTTCAAATATGATCAACTTGGTTCATAAAGCTTTTTAAAATAGTAATTTCAAATGGACGCCAAAAAATGTATATTATAGAGCCAGCAAACGGTAGCTTAGCAGCAAGGAAAGCTATTGGATAAATGGTAGTTAACGTACAGTTACAGATTTTTAGGTGAAGTCCTATTCGAAAAACAGGCATTAAAGGATGATATTGCAACCCACAGTTGATTTTGACATTGCGACGGGGTTCAATTACGCATTAATCTGCGCAACCGGTTTTTTTTGGCCAGTTGCTTAATTCTGGAAGCTTCAAGACTACTCAAGGAATACATTCGTTTTTTATTAATTTGTCAAAGTCGAAGATGTTTTGTTAACATCAAATTTAACTTTTAGGCAACCGCAAGCACTTCGACTTGAGCATTCTTGATGATACGAGCGGAAGTGAATCTTCATCTACTTGTGATAACAAGGATGCAGAGTCGCTGATTAAAGACGTCGTTCTGGATGGTGATGGTCGTCGCTTCCGCAAATCAAAGAGACGAAGCTACCGACGAGTCAAGCGCTACAAGAAGATAGATCTGACTGTAGATCCCACTTCAGTTTTAGATTCTTCGAGTAAGTTTCACTTTGATTCTCTCACTCAACTTCTTTTCAACTCTCTGGTCTACTTCCTTTCAGAGAGTGAAAGTCTCAATGACAAGTCCTACCCAGCCTCAAAGCATATTAAATTAGATCAAGTAGAAGATGCAATGGATGAAGCCGTCGAAAATTATCAGCGCAAATTCCCTCCTTCTCGTCCTCTTAGTCGAGCCAGCAGTACAGGCGGCGGCATGGAAGATGTACTTACCCGCTTAATTGATCAGAAAATGAGAGACTTGAATGAACAACGAGAAATTCGTAGGTCCCGAGAAGTTTCCCCACCACCACCTGAACCGACTGTAAGAAATCGATCCCTCTCCCTAAATGACTTCTGTAAACATGAGGCCAACTTGAAATTGAACCCTTCATAACAATAGAATAACTAGGTGGCATCGACGTGATATTGTACATGTACAGTAGTTATCTGAATATTTACCTGAAAAGTAATAACATTAACTCGAAGCCTCAGCGATTTCGCTTAAGCCAAATTTGAAAAATACTATTTGTAGCGGCAAATGCCATATGGGGAACTACACTTCCTCAGTCTAACTGCTTTAAATCAATATTCGACTGTATTTAAACAAATACACACAATCACTAGCGATGGACCTGCTCGACGAAGAAGAACTAATAAATTTTCATTTGACGTCACAATGCCATTAAAATAATAAGTAATGCCATTGTATCATTGGAGCATTTTCAGCGTTCCTCCAATTGTATTGCTGTTTTTGCTGCACTATCGGGCGTCCAGTAGACTCCATCTTTGTTAGTATTGAAACATGAACAAAATCAGAATCTAAAACGTTTGCTCGTGTACGAGAAGTAGATCTAAGAAATTAATGAATTTCTCAGAAATTCATCAGTTTTTTCATTTTCGTTTATGAAATTTACTATTTCTAGAACTGATACGCAAGTACATATACATTGAAAAGCCTTCATGATCCTGGTTTTTAAATATAGTCGATTGGGCAATAGTTTGAAAACGATAGAAATTATGATAACATTATTGCATTGCATTTTGTGGTGACAGTGCTGCACCTGTGACGTCATCTAAATATAAAGCCGTAGGTTCATCACCTGTGTATGAAATACAATTAAAGATCAAATTAAAGTGCCCGGAAGAAATTGGTCTCATTAGTCGTAAAAAAGGACGCAATTGTAATCTATACAAATAGTCAAGAATGTGCCAAGCTTTAAATATAATTCCACAGATGCGATTGCCACCTAGTTATCATTTCACCTAGTCAATAATTTCAAATTAATGTTTTTTGTTAATTCTTGATTCGGGAATTCTACATGGACGAAGATATTTAAGATCAAAGTTGTGAGCACCTTTTTTCTCCAGAGGTATTAACAGCTCTGTAACGTAAGAAAGATTTTCTTTGTCCAAATTGTTCTCATCTCCTTCACGAAGCTACGTGTTACCACGCATTTGAAATGATAACTTGAGACATGTTTTATAGTTTGTAGAAAGTCCTTGTAAAGTGATTCAATTCAACGCTGTGAATTTTGTTTCCTTGCTGTAATCATTAATCATGTGCAAATTTCAGTTTGCTATCATCACAGATTCTGTAAAATTCCATGACTTAGAATTATAACATAGTTTTGTGTTGGATTATGACATCATTTTTCAAGTGCTGCAATGTAAGTGGGAAAATCAGTGATCGAATTACAAGACAACATAACGACCAGCTGATTCAATGCATCTTGCACTTTTACATAAATACATAGAATAGGTTCTCAAAGCAGGGCTGGAAATTAATACAGGATCTTGCATTTGCAACATTTTCTGGTGAAATTGTGTCAGTTAAAGGAAGACTATAACATCCCTACAATCGCGCATTTCTTGAATGACCAGGAATCGTGCGATGTTTCTGCTATGTGACTTCTCAATAAAATTTGCTAGGTGAGGTAAAAATAATGTTACTATTCACTCTTTTAACGTTCGAGGTAATTGCAATGCGCGGGTGCTAGTTCCTAATATCATGTATAGATAGAGTTGCCGTGTGACATCTCTATGGGAGTTTCCCACATAGCATTAAACACGTTTGTAAAAGCCAGGTACAACCTTCATGCGAATCATGCATGTTGTCAAGGCAGTCAATAATAGCAGGTCCTTATTATATTATATCTCCGCATTTAAATCATACAAATACGTTGATAACAATGTGCATTCATACCCTTTTTACATTCAACATGCATACTATGAACATAACCCGCACATGCAATTGCACTTGCAGATTTGGTAATTATGAAGATTATACAGTCACTTCTAAATACAGGGCTGGCCAAAAGTAACGTAAAATATAAATGAGCTGTAATTTTCTCATTATGCAACATTTTGCTTTGGATAGAGTATCAGGGGCACTAGCACGCTTGAAGGTTTTTAGAATAATATCAGAAAGGGATAAAATCGTATCTATTCCAAAACTATGTGCATTATTTATATCCATTATTTTCGGTGACAAGTTGAAATCGTCGAACAAGATGAGACATTGCAGCAGAGAACTCGGTAGATGCAGGCATGGAAATCTCCGATCGAATCCTGTCTTTCAATTCTTTGAGAATACAATGTCATACGTCACACTTCTAGTGTTTAAAAATTACCGGTAATTTATTCTAAGTTACCTTACCGGTAATTTACTGGTAATTTATCGGTAAATTACCGGTAATTTATATTCAAGTCCGTATAACTTCAAATCGAACGCACCAACATGCTTTGATTTCAACTAAATACATACTTGGCTTAATCTGATTCTGATGAAGGCTTGAATTTTGCTCAACGTCTGATTCTTTGTCATATATATTGCAATTGAGAAATGAAAAATTGACATTTTTAAGAAGTTTGTTGGTCTTTCATCCAAATAGACCATTAATCAACAGTTTGATGGCAAATAAACATTGTTCTAGGGAAAGGCCACACGCTCTATAATATTTTGTAAATTATACATTGCAGATCCTTCCTCTAAATACAATCCAAACTAGTTGTCAATGTTAGAAGGAGTATGAAATTTATGCGTAGTAAATTTAGATACATGGAGACAATATTGTTTAAAAAAATGTATTTTGATAACTATATTTAGTAATAAATATTACTATAATATGAGAGGAGAGAGATCATCAATGGAAAGAATATGCAGATATCGTCCCTATTGTAGCGACCTGGTAAAATTTGACAATACGTGCGCAGGCTACAATCATCATAAAGATGCATAAAGGCATTGATAAGAGAGCAATAGCAATCATCTCAATCAATGAGAGACCAGAATTAGAAGATTTTAAATGCGTGTTGAAGAGATAGCAACTAGCGTGGAATTTGATAAATTCAAGCATTCTTTAGTACTGCTAAGGGTTGGTGATGTCAAAGTGAATGGTATAATCACATAATTAGATTGTTTAAGCGCATCACTTTGCTAGAAATGCAAACTGATTCAAAGCAATGGCACATGGATGCAGCAACTTACTAATAAGTGGGCAAAAAGATACCTTGCAGAGATAGGAAAAATAGTCGTGCGCCGCTTGCGGATTGCTGTGAATTCCGTCAAAATGCTCCGATCGTCACGATTCCTTGCGCAAAAGTTTTCTCGATAATGTTGGGACCTCCCATCATTATTTAAAATGTTAGCAGGCACACGAAAAAACGCTCACAAACTTCTCTGTAGAACTTGACATCGACTGTGTCTCTTTGTTGTGTGATCCATTTGATAACAGTCACTGAAGCTTCGCACAATTTGGCGTATTTAATATCGAACTGGCTACTTATTGTTCGATTGCTATGGTAATGTGTCAGCAGATTGTGCCATTTTATTAACGTTACATGTTCCTATGTATCCTTTCTAGTCAAACAGAAGAAGAGACGACATGTCTAACTCTGTGGGTATAACTAATAACATCGAATTATTCATACACACCTAACATAAGCTACATAAGCTATGTATAGCGTTAGATATATAAGCTATGATTTAGTAATTTCTAGAAACTCTAAATTCTTTAGGCTACTGAGAATTGTGAGTGTATTGGAAATTTTGTCATAGCAAAGTATAATGAGGAAACCCCGAAAAATGATCAATTGTGCATCGGTAATTTACCGGTAACTTACCACACTTCAAACACTACACACTTCCATAGATATGTGTTTGATAGAAGAACAAACAAGAGCTTATGTAAAGTCAAACACTTCACTTATTAATTTATCCGGATCTCGTGTTCACCAATAAACGCTTTGAATATCAAATAGATATTCAATTCAATGTGTGATTGATGCGCATGTACATGCAAAAGCACTTCGTTTTTGCGAACTGTGATACTGACTCATGAGTGAACGTGATGCATTTGCCCACCAGACTTGAATTTGTTCAACTTTTTATGCAAATAACCGAAGTCCAACTGCCACTTTGAGAGCCTTCAACACCAAGCACAAGATTATTCGAAGTCAATTTTCGGTCAGTAGCATCACACGTCCTATATCCAAATTTGAGAAGACGTATTCTCTACATGATGCACCGAAATCAGGTCACCCATCTCTCAACGAAGAACGATCTGAACTGGTTATTGAATATCTGCAGTCAGTTCAATCATCGAATCAACTTGATTCTTCCTCTGATGTGGCACACGCATCCGATATTCCGGAAAGGAGTGTTCGTAGAATTCTAAAGGAGCATCTAGGCATGTATCCTTGCTATCTATCCCTGATGCAGTCCATCACGGAGGCACATTGTGAAGCTTGAATGAATTTCGCGAACTGGATGCTGCAAAATCCTGGTGTGTTGGACAACGTCTTATGGAGTGATGAGGCCTTTTTTTAGCCTGGACAGTACGGTTAACAGGCACAACTGTATTATATGGGCTTGCCACAATCCAAATGCTTCGATAACAAAGTTTGCCATCCATACGCAAGGCATTCTCAGCAGCAGACCAGCTAACTCCGTTTTTCTTTGATGGGACTGTCAGTGGTGATAATTACCGTGTTATGCTCTCCGATCATGTGATCCCAGAACGTAGAAGAAAGCGCAGGATGAACTCAGTCATTTTTCAACATGATGGTGCACCGCCGCATTATTCTAAGACGGCACGTGAATTGTTGTTTAAGCATTTTCCACCAGAAGGAGTGGAAATGGGTCGTGGATATGGGCAGCCTTGGCCACCGAGATCTCCAGATCTTTCTCCTCTGGATAGAGTGCCCCTGATACTCTATCCTAAGCAAAATGTTGCATAATGAGAAAATTACAGCTCATTTATATTTTGCGTTACTTTTGGCCAGCCCTGTGTTTGAAGCTAGTCTGGGCCACTCCGAGTCGTGCTGACCAGTCCTTGTAATGTGAAGCGCAGTGTCCAAGGCTGTCACAGAATTTTTGTGCTAAAAGTTGCTCAAGTCTAAGGACGTCTCTCTATTAGATTTGCTCATGGTTTGCCAACGTTATAAGTTTAATACTCGTAGTTTGATTTAATTGATGCGTAATAATGCCTATTTCAGGACTAAGAAACGGCAAAGACCTACCTCTTACAGCTATGTTCGATAAAACATGATTGATAAAAACCAAAAGAAGCAAAAGTGCGAAATAAAATTATCAATAATATACTTCATAGTTCATGTACATGATTTAGTGCTTGCAGTACTCGATCTGTAATGGCTGATTTGTTGTAGAAAAGATAGGTTATCAAGACTTTTCACATCTTGTTTGCAACTTTTTGTGTTCTGATTTATTATGGTGTTTCCGCAAGCATTTGCAATTAGAGCGTTGCACTAATTATCAGGGTCTATAATTTCAGTCTAAAAAGACTATGAGTGTCACATGCTGTCTATGTATTTGAAATGGAAATGATCAAACTTCTATTGAAAAATGGTCTAGAAATGAAAAATAATGCAAACTGGATTAACTGTAACAATTTCTAGTCACTGAATCTCAAAATAATCATAATCGCGCGATTTTCGATTGATCGTGTGCTGAGTCGCACGATTCGGAATCGTGTGAAAATTAAATCGCGGCCGCCACTGCCCTACTTTATGTCAAAATGTGACCACGTAGTTAAGACGAAGATAACTGATACGAGGGACTGCAAACTAAAATATATTTCCATGCATGTAATTGACCCTCACAATGTTCTAGGAACAGAAAGAGGTCTAAAAAGTCAACTCTCGTAAATCGGCCAAAAAAGTGGTGGGGTATAATTGTATAGTTGCAAGCAAGTTCAGGTTATTTTCATTCAGGATATGTTTTACAATATGGTCTGCATTGGCTTTCAGAAGATTTTTTATTAATATTGTGGACATCCATATTTTCGTACAATATTGCACTTTTTCAGATTTTATTTACAAATTGTTGCTTTGTTTTACTCATTATTCTATTGAATTGAATGCGAATTTTACTACTTAAGACTTATGCTACACTACAGAGCTTCAAGGTCTTATCACAAACTTAAAATCATCAAACTAAAAGCAGACTTTGCACAACAAGAATAAAATTCTAACACATCAATTTTCAAGGACTTCTTTTAAACTTTTCTTAAAAGTTCTCAACAGTGATATCGAGGTTACGTCTTTTTGGGGATTGTTTCAGGCATAAGCTGCACGAGATGAGAAATGCTTTCTGTACACTGAGGACAGCCGATATCTCGGAGGATGAAGCAGATTTGTAGTGCTTGATCGAAGGTGGGAACAATATTCAGGGCTACATTGAAGTGATCAATTGTTACTTTTTTGTTAATTTATTAATCATGGATTTGTATGCTCACAAGTTGATCTAATAATAGAGGAAGGGCTCTAATTATAATTTACCAAAGATGGGGACAAAGAGGATGATTTTTTTTATAATTTTACACGAATGCATGTACTTTCTCTGATACGGCGATGTTCAAGGATATGGGTAAGTCAATCGGCATGAAGGGTATATAATATTCGCGGGAAATAAGCCTTAATATTTACTCCAATGCACTGGAAGGAGCGTAATCTATGCCAATTGTGCTCTTGTCTACTATAGACTAGATTTGTGAAAATATATTTTCACGATTGATAGGCCAAATTTCTATTCAAGTAGGCCTACTCTTTATAATCATAGACATGTCAATCTCAGTAATATTATGTCCTTGATCACCATAGCACGTCGGCAAATAAATTTTTCTACGCAACTCGTGATTGCTTCATCACAGCATTCGAACTCGTCAGATTTAAGTAGCCCTCAACCTACGGCCTCGGGCATTTAAGATATCTCGTGGAAGCAATCATGCACTAGTTGCGTAAATAACTAATATTGTCCTGAACCAATATAATAGCATTCCCATAAATTTTGTACGACAATGCGAAGAAAAACGCCCGCTTTTTAGCAACTATGTATTCAATTAAGAACTGCTATGATATCTAGGACTGGATATCAATATCATCAAACATATCAGATATCTAGGCATGCTCATACATTCGCCTATAAGCAATATGCTTAACCTAAAAGCTGAAAACATAAAAATGACATAAATTCATGGAAATGTACAAGCAAAAGAGTTTACCTGCTTAGCATGATTGTGCAATTATGAAAATGTCCATTAAAGTGAACCTCCCGAAAAGAGGGAAGTTCACTATTGAATGGACTATTGTGTTCAATCCCTTGGATGTTGTGGCCATTGTTGACAACACACTTATATCACACGAACTTTACTCGACACCTTTTGAACGCTTACAAGAGACGCTGAGGAAGAGGATTCTATCTGCAACGAAGTTTCCATATTTTCCAACTCCTGATCCCTACGCCTACGAAAATAACCATCCACGCTATGAGGATTTTTATGATTACTTATACTACTGATTTCGACATTGGAATAACCATGTTCTTTCAATGAAATTTTCATTGTTTCTCGTTGTGACGGATTTGACATCAAGTTATCGATCGAATGCTTTCCAAGTGATTGTTTTGATAAAACCAGTTAGTTCAACGATCATCTTGTGCAACAGATGGTTTTGGAAATAGAAACTGCGATTCACATATCATGTCCATATATAATTTTCATGCAACTATTGGACATTCTTCCGGCTTCTCTTGATATTCATACATTCGGTAAGCTTTTATGCCATCAGTTTCACTGGTACACTATGAAGCCTTTGCATTCTTTGACAGTATTATGTTAAATTGTCAAAAACCTTTTCCCTGTAGAACTATTTTCTATATTGAAACTATCTTTTGCTAAATGTGGCAACGTATCTCGTCCACGCACACCAAAATAATAGAACATATTAGATATGACTTCTTCCTGAAGTTTAGACGGTGTAAAGCGGTCGAAATATATTCGATTTTTCCGTATATGCTTTTTGAATTACAGAGTAAACTTCTGTTGAGGTCTGTCCAGATTTCTTGAACTTAGCAACCATTGTCTTTAGCATTCGTTTGGATTGACAGAAGGCTCTGTCTTCAATAATATTCACGCATGGACGATTGATTTGAAAGTATCGATGGATAGCGGCTCTTATGTAACTCAGAGTTTTAGGTGAATGCAAAAAACCATCCTTTGTCCGAAGAGTTGAATACAGGCCTGTGATTACTCCTCAAATTTGTTTATTGCTCCTCAAATCCTCAAAAATTCCTCAAATATAGCTTAACTATGAGAAATTCCTCAAATACGACACACTACAGACTAAATGTCGGATAATGTATTGTTTTTTGGCGAATGGCGATGATGTGTAAACTTCCAAACAAGAAGCTAAGATAGAATCCTGTAACATGTACGTACCCTACATCCATGCTGCTAATCATGAATCACTCATGATTTATTACTTTTCTTTTTCTTCTCATGATTTATAACTTAATAATTTTTCTCTCACACACCTGGCAGATTTTAGATAGCGTAATCCCGCTGTGCTAGCTAGATCTGATATTTTGAAAGGAAACAGACCTGTCCTTTTATCATCTGAATGGGCAGACTGTTAAATAGAATATTTTCAATATATAAGTGATAAACATAATTTTGAAAAGAGCGAATTACTCACCAATTCGTTCCACATGAAGAGAGGAGAACCATTGCTTGTCCTTCTACTAAGTATTTATAAATTTCTAGACATTTTGGGATATAATGATCTTCTTTTAGCCATGTCATATTTAGCACATCAAAAATTGACCAGTCGTTAACTTGTTTTTTTAATTTTGTTACCTTGACGCACTTTGTTACGTTGAATGTCGTTTTCATTTCTGCAAGCTTCAGGGCTGCAGATGTTCCGCTTCGTCTGGACTTATTTTGCTAAGCAGAGAAGTTGTCCGAAGTCATTGTCGGTCGAACTCACTCATTAAATGCTTTCACGTATCTAATGAGTGAAACACTGCGATCAACCTACAGAAATTGTATATTTGAACCTTGCAATTTTTTACTTCTGACTTCATAATATTGCTTAGAATTCCAACAATAAAATTCACATTCAATTATTTTCATTAATTATGTTGACCTTTGTCACAACCTTCTTTATATGTTTCTGCGACTATATGGCTGCTAAATGCATGCCTGTACTTCTTAAAGAACTGAAGGATATCGATCTTCCATATCCATTATATGATAACATATAGGTAGCCCAGCCCACTTGGATTTCAGTGCTCTTAACAACTGAAGCGTTTGTTTCACTCTCTTCCATTTTATTTCCGGTGAACATGAACACATCCGACGGGGTAAACAGCGTTGCCAGTCGTCCATTTTTTCGAAATGCGTCCGTTTTTTAAAAACGGATGGTCGAATTTCCACTACATTATAGTACTTGTGATCTTGTTTTACTTTCTACGGTCCTGATTAGTCTTCATGTGTATTTCATAGAATAATAAGTTTATGAAGTATTTTATTCAATCTTGTAGATCTTGCACAGTAAGCTGCTCACTTTCGTATGTGTGAATGATGTTCTAGGCCTATTTGAATTTCAAGTTGTGTTGAATTCGAATGCTTGAATGAAGTTTGTCACGTTTCGAAACCGAAAGATAATTGACTTTTTCTTTGCAAAGTAGACTTCCAAGCTTTTCTATCAACAATCAACATACATGTACATGGAGATTTGCCTTCGTTTTGAATAAGTTCTACGAAGATTTGAATAAAAGATTGTTTACTCAAATGTATCTGCTTTAAATTCGTTCAGATACTGAGCGTGTTATAGCAGTGTATGCAAATTACTTACTATTTGAGATAAGTATAAGAAAGTTTATCATAGCATATTTGCCTGAAGTGGACCTACGTGTACGTATGTACATTATGTTCGCAAGCAGGTGAATGAATTCATATCGAGTTTAGCAAGCCTACACGTTTTACGGTAGCTGAAGTCTGTTTTTTGTTTGCGTCCGTTTTTTTCAAATTTTGCGCTGGCAACCTTGGGTAAAGCGGATGGTCCCTAAATTTAGTGTCTATCTGCCTCCTGGTCATTAGCGTGCGGGGGTTGGAAGCGTATGAAGCTCTGCTATCTCATGAGTCTTTTTGTAGCTACATTTTCCAGGGTCTGCCGACCGACACTTATCCTGGATGAATTATTTACTTATAGATCGTTTTCATAATTTGCTGAGCACTGGTTGGTGTGAAATTAGTGCACACATTGCTTATCGTTGTATGTGAACTTAGATTAATTAAGACATTGAACCACATAGTACTGAGTTGGTAGATTTTCAACCTGGGTCTACTGCAAGATGTGAACGTCAATATCTCTGCGCAACTTCATGCGAATAGAGGTGAAAATCTTTCACTCTTTGCCTGTATGAGACCAACAACTCAACTACCACGCCTGTTCCCGACACTTGTTTTGTGTTTTATGAGAGAATTCATGTTCATTTGAATGTAGATCAGAACGATATGATCAAACGCTAACAAGTAAACAAAACCCACCAAAACTTATGTAGCATAAAGTAAAATTAATAAATTAGTGTGTAATGTGGTGTATCCTTCATAATATATTACTGACTTTTTTTAAGTCACAAGCATTCCGTCAACGATTTTTAAGCTTTCTATACTTATGGGTTACTCTCCTCCCAAATTTGTCTAAAGTCCGTAAAAATTAATCGTTGCAAAGCCCCAGATGCATGTAGTTGAGGATATATCCTACATTCAAAAAATTATAGTATACAAATCTGACAAGCATCATTGAATTGGAGACGATAGCGTGAAGCAGAGCGGCATCAGCAGCTTGATCTGACATCCTCTGTTCGACACATTCTAAGCAGATAATACTTGAGGCAACAATTTGATTTCGTAACAACGCGGGAAGTGATTATGACGAATCAAGTCAGTATTCCTTTGCAATATACACAGCTTCAAAAAGTGGGGTGTGGTCAACCCTTGGGTTATCTTCTTCGTTGTGACTTTCATGATTTGAAGTTCGGCCCAAATTCCGTGCTAAAATTTGTAATTTTTCTTGCAATTATCATATTTGGCTCCGTTTCCATTCCTCAAATTTTTCACAAAAAATCCTCAATTTTTTTCATAAGCTAATCACAGGCCTGTGAATAAAAGTATCTCAAATGGGAGTCGAGTATTGGAGAAGGTATGTTGTCGATGTCACTTGAAACATTTTTCTCTATTAGAAATGTCTTGAATCTTGAATAGGTTCATCCGCTTTATGGATGACTTTGGAGTATATTCTTTTTCTAATTCCTCCAGATGTTGCAAGATATCTGCGCTTATTTGATCTGACGACTTCTCTTCGTTGAGATA
The DNA here is from genome assembly GCA_907163375.1 of Prostheceraeus crozeri. Lineage (NCBI taxonomy): Eukaryota > Metazoa > Platyhelminthes > Polycladida > Euryleptidae > Prostheceraeus > Prostheceraeus crozeri. Next base: position 102,024 of record CAJQUW010013357.1, on the reverse strand, counting down.
TTGCAAAAATCCTTCATTTAGCTCTCAAAATCTTTCATTAGATTGCTCAGTTACCCAATTCAAGGTTTCGGTGTCAAGATTTGACACCATTCTATTAGGGATGTTCGTAAAGTCATAATAATAGAGGCAATAATAATATAAGACAGCTTGTAACATATAAATCTATGGTAGCTTTCATCTTCACTATGATAAAATTTGAAGATATCTACTACCATTACACGCCCTTTTTTTGGTGTGCATTCTTGTACAGATTTTGTAACATAGCCGTAGTTCAGGACAATATGAATTTTCATAGCATTTGAGGGGGACAGTGTGCAAATTTCATCGAACTCTTGCGCGCCCTCAAAATGTTCACATTATCACTCTCAAATGCTATGAATAGTCTTATATTATATAGATATGTGGATCCATATGCTATGTAGAACCCGAGAATTAATTTAAAGGTCCACTCCGGGCAAATTCGTTTCTGATTTTATTGTCTTAAAAGCAAGTTTATACATCAGCTGTCACTTCTATCCGTATCCGGCACTCGGCAACGATTTGTTTCACGAGATATCCGCATGTTTAATGCTCGTGATGACATCAGCGGTGATACGCACCACTCTGCATGCGGCGCGTGCAGTGAATGAATAAGCCGATTTCACGAGGGAGCAAAGTGAAGGCCAATGGGAAAGCAATAATTTATGAATCAAAACGTGGACAGCAGAAATGAAGGTGAATTTTGTCATAGTTTATAAGCCGCCCTATGCGTAGTTGTTGACATGTAGCGGGTAAAATTCAATGATGCACATCATGCAGTGAGTTCATTTTAGCTTGCTCGTGAAGCTGAATTAATTTGATCAGATGGTCGAAGGCGATCTCTCATCAACTATGTAAACATAATGTACATCTATAAACCCTCTTATGTAGACCTTAGATAAATTTATCGGTATAACTCTACCTTTGGAATGATTAAATTTATTGATTTTCCCAGAAATTAGAAGTTGTCCGACGTTTCGTGTCGTAGATACACATTCAAGGGACTTAGGTAATGCACAGCTTTCCGTCCCAATATTAGACGCTCAGAGTGAACTATTTTTACCACGCGTGCCCGAATCATAGCTGTTTTCTTCGAACAATCAAACACATTCGCTAGTGGTGTGGTCAGACGTTCAGACGGAGCATTGATGTTCAGACAGCGCATGCCCACGCCAATCTCGCCTTTCCTGCCGATGGACAAAATGCTTTGCCTTCTCCAATTTTTGCAATGAAATTCTACTTGTCTCACGAAATTCTATTTGGAATAACCTGCAATTGTTGATTGAGGCGCGGTACCTAAATATAGAATGGGAAACGGAGCCCAATTGTCACTGTCTTCGTTGCTTTTCAGAGAGATCACACCTTAACCAACAGCAGATGATGACGTTCAGACAAAGACTGCAATCAGATGATAAGCGTTCACCAATGAGTGCAGAGTAATTAATGCAGGTGACTCGAACGCCAGATTCGGTAGGATTCCATAATTTGTTCTTGCGTGATTGATGTGACGCTATGTTTAGTACTGTAGATGAGCTCATAATCACGCCTTTTGTCCGAAAGGAATATGCTGAAAAGATAAAAGTCGTCAGGCTGGGTAGGCCAACACCTTATAAAAATTGAAATCACTCACAGTGAAAGAAAAAAGGAACATACAAGACATTTTAATACATCAAAATTTCAAACGTGTGAATGGCTGACCGGCTGTAAGAAGACAATTTAACTCTTTTGTTGGCCCTAATTGGCTCCTCTTTTCTCGAGAAAATGGAGTCTGGAGAGAGAGAGGGTAGTTATCTGAGCTCCTTGAGTAAGGCAATGAAGCGACATGAGTAATCAACTTCTCATGTGCACATTCACTTGGCCTTAAAAATGTTCTGGAAACAGGGTCGAATTGGTATTAAAAATTCATCCTTTATAAAGATTAATGTTGTAGCATAAAAAGATGTCTGGTATAGGAATAGTATTCCAATACCGAGCGAAGGTCTATGGTCTGGGGGCACGCTACTCCACTGCCCGTTATTATTGATGTCAGAGTTGGAACCGGGCGTGGAATTGGAAATTCACACGTGCCTTGGGCATAGAAAATTGGTGCATGGGCCTGATATTTATCAGATTACAAATGAAATTGTGATCATTTCCAACTTTTCAAACCAATTTTGTTAGGTCAAATGGCAGCGAGTGACATCCTAAATCAATCTGTGCAAGTGTGGCCATGGAATTCCAGATAATTGCACCTGGAATGATCACTCATTTTGACGCGCTACGATGAGAGGCCATTAGGCAGACGCGCGTGAAATGATTGTTTTTGTCGGATCTTCACGAAGGCCATGAGATTAAGTAGAATACTCATGCGGCGTATTGTATCGGTGGACGTGATATGTTTAAATCGGTATGGGGGATAACTTCTTGTAGAACCGCAGACTTCAAATTTCAAATTGGGATGAATTATTATAGATCCTTTGACTTGAGATGGAGAGGACGACAGGTCTAAGTACAGAAAGTAAAGAATACCTTCATGGCGGTGAATCATAAATCCAGAGGGAGAGGTTTCAGACGAGAACTTCTCCTCAATAGCTTCTAGCGAGTCCACTTGGTCAGTTTCATTAAGGTCAGCTTCCATCTGTTCGAAGCTTTGATTTAAGAAATCCCGACGCGCAGAGGAGGTTGCTCTCTCCGTACTCCGTTCGGATATCGTCGCAGAAAAATAAGACGGTAATTCTGGAAACACGGAGGGTACCGCACCGGATTTCAATCGTCGAAGAAGTTTCTTACGTCGTTCGCCGAACTGTTTTCTACGTGTCGCGTTTGAGTCCGAGATGTCCGTCAAAAAGTCCGATTCTTTAAAATGCCGCGAACATAAGCGTGAGTATTTGGTCGGCACAAAGTTTTCACGAGATAAACGTCGTAGCCACAATTTGAGTATCTCCAGGTTTTCAAGTGGAAATCGATACAAAGTTACATTCGGATTTTCCACCTGAGATTTGTAGCGCGTTTTACAGCCCACAGCAGAACACTTGTAAGGCATTACAACGATGGATAAAGTGTGAAACAGTGAATTTGCTACAGCACATTTCACTCACAGATGATGTAATTTGAGGGAAACATTTGATGAATCACCAATACAGCTTCCACTCCTTACTTGTATACAGACCAGAGTGCGGCTACCCGGCGGACATTGCAAGCAACGGTGAGGAAATCTCTTCGCTGCTTCGATAAGTCATGGGCCTCGAATCGTAAAGCGAAAGGAAGAAATTTGGGAAGTGATCATTCCAGGTGTTAATATCTAGAATTCCATGGTGTGGCATAGGAAGCGGAATGTCATCGATGACATCTACTTGAAGGAATTTGCGGCCGCATGGCTCACGATGAAGTGGATATTTATTAACGCGTTTGTTTACTGAAGATTCACCCTCGAGGGCATTGTATTTAGACCCCATGTCGCGGAATACACCTTGCCTCGAGGAAATAAGCGGACGCTGATTCATATCTTTTGATCAAGGTATGATAAGACCTGAAAGTCAGACGTGGAGAAAGGTGCGAATGCAATCAGATCGCTGTTTGAATGAGTCAGAAATTCCCATCAATTTGTTAATGACAGCCTAGCTGTTAAATTAGCTTATTACTATTTGCTTAAGAGCATTAAGAATTTCCACATCTGTGAAAGTATTCGTTTGACGGCCCGAGAAGAGACAACGTGAAATGGGGGAACAATTAAGGCTGCGGGTTACTATTGACAGTTAGTTTTTTGGAAGATGCAAACTGGTCAACAAGCATGACAGACTGTATTTCAGTGAACATAAAATCGCGAATTCATTTTTTATAGTTGAATACGCTTGTGATTGCCTGTATGCTAATATGAAGGAATCCAATATGAAAGAATTGGAATCTGTCATTTGTCATTCGTGAATTCATTTTTTCAACAATTTCCTCACTGCTCATTTTTGTTGTTTGCGAATAAATGGTCAACGAATTATTCGTTGGTGAATGGTTGTACGCTCGCGACTGTCTTGACGTCTGTGCAATTTATCTGATATCTTTGGGCTTTGTTAGCTTCTTGGTATAAAACTTACATCGTCTGAATCGTCGTGTGTTCGTGCAACGTATTGTGCTCATTAATTGGATCATTGACGGGCTGCTTATGTGGAAATTCCATTTTTTGGCAATCTTTTCAAGTTGCTGAAGTGATATCTGTTCATCGCTGGTTCGTGACACCTTCTTGTGTCTTGGAATTCCCCTGTGTCCACCTGGTCTAATTTTGGCTCAATATTCTTTCGTTGATCTTTGTGGTAGATCTGGTTCTGGTTGAACGTGTATTGCGTCATCATCGATCGCCAGCTCTCTGGATTGCGACCTCCAACGATTCAACAGTGTTACCTTCACTTTTGACAGCTGATTTACGTAAGTCACAGCTGATTTCGCGACAATCAATCCTGCTGTCTAAAAGAGCCCTTGTCGGCCGGGCTGTGATTTATTGATTAAATCCTACGTCATCAACTACGTCAATTTGTGTGTCATCGCTTGTCAATACAGAACAAGAAATGTCTTCTAGCAGTAGTGATGCTATCCTGGCCATGTCAGACAATGAACTGTTAGGTCGAAAGGGCAGTATCAAGAAGGACGATCTTATTACTGCACTGCTTGCCATTCGGCAACAAAAATCTAGTGATGTAACAAATGCCAATATTGACGATATTTACCAGTTATTTGACAAATTACTGAACGAGAAACTTTCCCCTTTCATTGATAAGGTATCCATCCTTGTTTCTAAGGTTGATAACTTGCAAGATAAGTACACCCAGCTGCATCAGTCTTTTCTTAATAAGACTGAACACCTTGAAAAGAAATGCAATGATCTCGAGAGTCAGTTTCATGACCTACAATCCTCAACCCATTCATTCTCAACAGATCTATTCAATGAAATTGAGAGAAGGAAATGGCGTGAAAACAACCTCGTAGTTCGGGGTATTCCGGAATCTGTGTCTGGAAGTATAGCAAAAAGGTCGAAATGTCACATGGAAAAGGTAGACGAAATGCTTGAAAAGATTGAGGCAGACTCTGCTGAGATCTCAGAAATTAGAAGGATCGGAAAACCAAATCGAGATGGAAATCGACTTCTCCGGTTGAAGCTCAAGAATTATGAAGATAAACTGACTGTTCTCCGAAAGGCTCGACAACTTCGTGAATCGGAAGCATTCAGCAAAGTCTTCATCAACCCCGACCTCACTCCTGCGCAACAAATGCAGCGGAAAATGCTCAATGATGAATTACACCAACGAAGAAAGAATGGAGAAGATGTAATTATCCGTAGTAATAGAATTATTTGTAAGAAAAGCATCTCGGATTTTCATTGAATTTTTTAACGCTACCCAATAACAGTCCTATTTTATTGATAAATTCCCAATCTATAGTACGCAAATTGGACGAACTACATGCTCTTACATCTGCCATGCGTCCTGATATCGTCGTCATCTGTGAAACCTGGCTTCACTCTGACTTAGACGATCAGTTGCTGATAATTCCTAACTACTCCAGCCTCTATCGTCATGATCGTGTAGACGGTAGACGTGGAGGCGGCGTTTGCGTTTACGTGCGTGATGGTCTACAAAGTGAAAGAATTATCTTCGAAAATATAGAAAGAATAGAAGCAGAGCATATCTGGTTGAAACTTCCGCGGTCTGATGTGGTAATTTTGGCAATTTACATTCCTCCCAATATCAGCTCTACACAGTATCATAATATCAGCGATCTGATAATAAGTAATGCTGACTCCATCCTGAACTTTGCACCTGAAAGTGAGCTTATTATTGCGGGCGACCTGAACCACTGGCCTCTTAAGAATTTGGAAACGAACCTCGGTATCAGTAATATTGTTAATGCTCTTACTCGAGGTACCGCGACTTTAGACAAAATCCTGATGACCAAGCGTTTCTCAGAAAATTATAACCAGTCAGTGATTATGCCTCCCCTGGGGAATTCAGATCACTCCTCCGTTTTCCTTCAGTCTAAAAAAGAACGTATTGATGTTACCCGATATGTAAAGATTTTTGACTATCGTCAAAGCTACATTGACAATTTTGCTAATGCATTGCGAGTCTATCCCTGGCAATCTTTTTATCACTTGCCTGCTTCGTTAGAAGAAAAAACCTGCCTTTTCCACGACATTATTGATGACGCAAAAAGTATTGTCCCATGCAAGGTTGTGCCGATGAGCAATCGGGACAAGCCATGGATTACGCCCGTAATAAAGGACACCATCAATAAACGTTTCGAAGCATTTCGAGCAGGTGACTATGCTCTTTACAATCACTATAAAGGCAAAGTCAAAGAACAAATCGCGAGGGTGAAAATCAATTGGTCTTCTAAAACTCGTACAAGTAAAACTGGATTCTGGAACGTTGTAAATGCTATTACGAACAAAGATAAGAAAAGTCCTTTGGATAAAATTGTTTCGTCATTTGATTCTCCTGTTGAAGCTGCTACCCATCTTAATGACTCCTTTGCAAGGAATTTCTCCGAACCTACATGTTGGTCTGAGAACTCCATTGAGGGAGGTATGCGCTCGGAATGGAATATTGACATCGATATTGCCACAGTTGAAGACTATCTTTGCAAACTGAAAACGAACAAGTCAGCAGGTAGTGATAACCTTTCCCCGCGTCTACTCAAAGCAGCTCGAGATGTACTAGCTCCACCTCTTACCCATTGATCTGTCTCTCTATACAAACTAGAAGTGTCCCGTCAATCTGGAAATTGGCTGATGTGACTCCTGTCCCCAAAACCTCTCGTGCATCCATCAATGAACTCAGGCCTATTTCCAAAATTCCTATTTTTGCAAAGATTCTAGAATCATGTGTCCTAACTTCGGTCAAACAGGAACTATTGAGTCTTTATGGGCCAAACAGTTTTGGATTTAAGCCAAAAGCGTCCACTGCTCATGCGCATATTGCTCTGCACAACGAACTGACTATGAACATGGATAAACCAAAGAACATTTGTGTTGCGATGATTGGCTTCGATATTTCCAGGGCTTTCGACTCGCTCAATCATGGCTGTCTTGTTAGAACATTGCATAGTGGAAATTTGCCCCATCCTTTTATTCAATGGTGTATCAGCTACCTAAAAGATCGCAGTCAAAGAGTTGTGTTGAACTCCAATATCAAAAGCAAAGAATGTTCTGTTACTTCCGGAGTGCCGCAAGGGTCAGTCATTTCCCCTTACCTCTTCGCAGCTCACATGGGCTCTTTGACATCTTCGAGCTCCAACAACTTCATGCTGAAGTACGCCGATGACATTGTGACATTGATTCCCTGTGAAAATGTCCCAGACATCGAAACAAGCATACAAAATGAAATCCTACATGTCAAAGATTGGTGTAAGCGAAACGGACTCCTGCTAAATGAAAAGAAGACGCAGATCATGTTATTTAAGAAGGCTGCTCATATTCCGCTAACTATAAACTCTATTCATACAGTGGAACTTTTGAAAGTGCTTGGCATAACGTATGATACTCAATTGTCTTGGGACTTGCACACTGATTTGCAATGCAAGAAAGCTGCAAGAAGTCTATTCCTCATCCGATCCCTAAAGAAACTTTGGCTTCCAATAAAAGAACTCATCAGCGTCTACAAGCATCATGTCTTACCAATTTTGGAATATTGCAATCCACTATTCATCGGCTTGAATAGTAAGAATGCCTTCAAGTTGGAGAAGATTCAGAAGCGATTTCATCATGTCATTTGCGGTTGGCATTGCCAATGTGAGGAGTTTCCTTTACTGTCCTGAAGAAGAGAAGTCCAATCACTTCGACTGTTCTTGGCTATGTCTGACGTCAGTCATGTGCTTCACACTTTGCTTCCTCCTGTTCTTCAATACTCAAGACAATACACAATGCCTTTATGTAAAACTCAAAGACGCTACAATTCCTATATTCCCTATTGCACTTCGTTATTCAATCGTACTTACGCATGACTTCTATGTACATGTACGTTCACTTTTGGAAATTAACTCACCCACCGCTCAACATTCATTAGCTTCCTAAATATTTCAGTGCATGTTCGCTTGGCTTGTACTATTTCGTGTCTTTTATGTATTGTTTGATTTCTATTCTACCAATAAACGTGTATTATTATTATTATTATTAATTTAACTGCGATTCTAGAGGAGAAGAGATGAACTGAAATCCTGATGAGTTTAAAGCTTCAATTATTTGCCTATCGCAGCTTCAAAGGCCTATGGAATTTGTCGTTAAGACAACTTGTACATAATATTTGGATTGCTAAGATTTTGTAGATTTTGAATTGTGGTGCAATGCCACATTCATTGTGATGAGTAGGCTATAATGTTATCTACGTATAATGCCATAGTAAATACTATAGGCCTATATAAATTTAGCCTTAGTTATTCCAACTTATATTGTAGTTCAGGGCAATACAATATCTTCTTTAATGGTATTTAGTCATAATTACGGCGCAACATTAGCTAAATTGCATAAGCTGATGAGACAGCCTTTCCCTTCCGAAACTCCTGGCTGCGTCACTGTTTACGATAATCGGATACGTACTCTAATTAAAACGCGAAATTATTTACAAATCCACGTACTTTATTTATGATATAATGCGCATGTAGGCTACTCGTTACTGTCCTAGGTACTTAGATTGCATATAGGTAGTATATTCAATATACCACATTGGTCATTTAGTGACAGGTGTCATAATCACAGTAATGATTATAGTTTGACTTCATCCACCATTGATGCACTGTGCATATTTAATGACCTTATTATAGCTAGCCTGAAATTTAATGCTGACGGGCTTCGGCGGGCCTGGTCCTGATAATTCCAAATTGTTACGGGCCATGCCGGGCTTCGGCCTCAAAGGTAGGATCGGTTCCAACTCTGATTTTTTTGATTTGAAGGAAAACGGATTTTCTTCTTCATGGTGAGTTGTTCCAATATTGATTCGATCCTAAGTATTGGCGCGTAAATCTTTATTTAGGCCTCCTAAAGTGATGTTATGTTCTCCATGAGATGTGACTTACACGTACTTGTACTTGCTTGCTTCTATAGGAATTCGAAAGACTTTCTAAGGATCATTTGAATTGAATGTATACACCATTTGCATCATTAGATGCATGCATATTTAGAATAAACATGCACAATTACTTCAGAACAGAAATACTTTTCAAGTCAAACGCCCGTACTACAACAGAAAAAAGGTCAATTTCTGGTAGGCCTGCAATTGTGAAGGCAAAGCTCATCATTCAAATGCAATTGATGAATACTTCTCTTGGGCGATTGAATTAGCCGTGGCAAATTTTCTCCCACGAATCGGAAGATATCTTGTTAAGATACTTGCTACCACCTTTTTGGTCAACCCTCGGAAAAATGACAGGACGTTTCCAATGAGCACAGGTTGCTTTTTCTTTGTGAAGAAGAAAGAAAACAGACTTCCTAGCCCAATTGGAAATATATTCCAGGGAGCTATATGACCGAAGATAAGATTTCTTTATAGAATACCCTTAAGCATTTATGGCAAGATGCGGTGCGTGTCCAGCAGGTTGTAAAACACGCACGCCTACACTGGGCAACGTCGGCGGATCGTGTGCAGGCACGTCATTTTGTCAAACACATAAATATCACACCATTGTCTTGTTGTATATTATTGTAATCACCGAACACAATCATTTAAACGTGTTTCATTCTTTCATTTTTTTATAATAAAAAGATCATATTGTTTTCACGTTTGAAGAATTTGAAGTTTCCGTGAGAAAGTTTCGGTTTTGGTGGTCGGAAACCTTGCAACTACTATCACCTGAAAGAAAATTAACTATGATATCCTTCGGAGAAAGTAGAAAGTCGTTTCACAGTATAACGACCGAATGGTGTCGTGTTTTTCTGGACGTCGTTGTTCCTCCATAAAGAGACACTAAAAACCATTGATAAAATGTTTAGTGTTCTCAATTAAAAGGAAAAACGGCAATTGAGTTATGCAACAGATATTGCAATTCACAAAAGTAGAAGGTCAAAACGTTAATTTAAAACTTGGAAAATGTAGTAAAAATATAACAATGTGATGAGCGATAAAATGTCACATGTTATGTCATGTAGGCCCAATGAGCATAGGTACCGTTTTTTCCGATGGAACATGATATTAAATATCAAAATTGTAATATTTTGCTCAAACGAACTGTCAATTGCTAATGAAATTTGATGAAATCCATTTAGTCAACATTTACTTATCATAAATTTCAATAAAAAGTTTTTCGAGAGCTATATCACGATTTAAAGATGCATGTGTCATTTTGACACATCGTCGGCATTCAAGGTAATTTGATCTCCCGGCATGCTAGTGTTAAAACGATTTCATAATAGCAGCAACTGATTGTGCATAAGCAACAATGTAAAGCATTCCATTGCTGTAATATAGTGAAAATAAAGCAAAAGGTAGTCGAGCAGGATTTATTCCTTGAAGTCAAAACTTTTGATTAAGAGCAATTTTCCTTCTTCAGATATTGTACAGCTGTTTATCTTCGTTTGAATATTTGCATCAATCACCGCCTTTTTTAAGTTAGAAATCATTTAATCAATATCTTCTTAATGAATGGACAATACTTATGTGTAATGCTTATATATAAAACTTATAGGCAAAGGTGGGTATTATCGTGATGTTTTTTAGTAATTAATATGACGCTGTCGCTGACACGTAGCAGATTCATTGATAATTTATAACCGATAGGTCTTGAAAAATTAGTCAGCGTTTTCGTGTAGTAGGGAGATAGTTAGCAACCTTCTCGAATGCGAGTGCAACCATTTCATCATGATAATGATCCTTCCGTCCTGAGTTTTAACTCATGGAAGAAAGTTCTGGACCCGAAACGTCAAGTAAAAACTCGTTTATCTTTTTATTGAAATTGCGCGAAGGATTTGCAGAAAGGGAGTGCACCCATTTCATCAGAAGTTTAAAAGCAATTATACTGCAAAAGCTGTCCAGATTGCGTGATGTAGGCCTAAATCTAGACAGAAATCCGATTGCTGAAATCTCTAATCAATTTGTCGAAGGAACTCTAGTACCTTCGCATCTACAGCACAATCGGTGGACTTACTACAGTCTAAGGGACCAATCTTTCGCTATTTGAAGGACTTGATCTGAGAAAGAATCTACTCTCTGACCATTGCCTCAAAAGATGGTTTAAGTTTTGAACAAAGTTTACTTACATACTTACTTTGATTTTGAACGATACAGGGACGACTTATCTCAATTTTTGATATAGTTTAGTGGTCTGCGATTGTAGCTTGAAATGGGTGGTACACTTGGCCAAGCGTAATCTCGTGCTTCACGCCCTTTAGGCCTCCCAAGCATGAATATGAAAGTTTGCGATATCTGACATACATATATGATTTGTAATTATTAATTAACCCAGTCACCTAGATGCTCGCTCTAGAATAATGGATGCTATTCACCTAAATAATGTAAAGCTACAACAAGGAAATCGTTCAGTCTCCTCTTATCTCGTAGAAGAGTGCAAAAATAACATTTTTTAAAGGAACCAATACTTTTCAACTGTGGAAAAGAATTTATCTCAAATGTCAATGCCTTAGTTACATAACATCACATGTTGATTCAGCTCTTTGATTTCGTGCATTTGATTTCAAACAATCTTATTTGACAATGTTGTCATACAAAATATAAATTGACATATGCAACTATGTGGTTTTTTGTATGCATGGTTTCATTTAAATCCATAACATAATCAGTTAGAACAAGAGTTATCAGAGCTTCATCATTCGATATTGGTTGGACAACACGAAGCGAACGGTGTAATATAATAATTTTATAACTTTGAGGTGCATTGTTCCCATCATTTAATAAAGCTAGCACTGCAGAAAAGAAGAGAATAGTAGGCGTTACAAAGAAAACCATTTAGGCTAGGCTTACATTATTTTATGGATGAATTTCGCTTTGTAGCCACTGGTGAGGGAAATTTTTGATTTGTGATGGACAACGTAAAAATGTGATGAATAGGTGGCGCTAACCACAGCGCGTCCTCACGTAAAAGTCGAATAGGGACACCGTCACTACGATTGGAAAACCAAATGAGACATGCTCATAGAGCACATCAGAAATAGCAAAATTAGTCTACATCAAACTTCGACTTCTGGTACATCATCATTATTTTCGTTCATTCTGCATTGACTGGGTTAAAGACTCTTCTTTTCAAAACTCATTGATAGGGTTTTCAATTTCATTCGGCATCGAACGACCACGAATCTCATCTGCGAAATTCCATACTTGTCTCCGGGAAGTCGATTGCCGTTTTACCGAAACTGACTTTGTCTCTTTGTTATCTCTGTTTTGACTCGTTTCTTGAAATGATCGGAGAGCTGTCAATTTCTTTGTAAAACCTTCCATCGGTCATCTATTACAGACATAAGTAAGGGAGTGAGTCAAGGTTTATTTCGATCTGTCAGAGTCACATGCATATCAGGAATGAATGCCGCAGCAGTGAGACATGAGTGATTATTGATAAAAAATAATACATGCTTCATCGACACTGTCAGCTGTGGATAGGCTACTGATATAAATACTAATATAGCTGATAAAAACACTGATATCTATCGAAGTGCGAGCGTAGAAAATCCCAACAGTTTTACAACTTTATTGGTGGAAACATGCTGGCATCTCCCATAGAAAGCGACAGTATTATGGTCAAGGAATTCAATTGTCAGGCCTTTTAGAGCATTGTCATGATAATTGTTGCGCAAGTCATCACTCAATCAAATGTGATCTGGGAAGGAACCTTGTCGAGTAGGGAATTTGAAAGAAAATTGCTGCTATAACAAAGTAGTAGGGGAGGCGTGAATAATTAGGCGGTTTTTTTCAGACTTATTTTTTACAAAAGTAATTCTTTTCATATTGAAATTATTATATTATATATAAATCTAAAGATCAGTTTGACCTGCGAAAATAATTGAGAGTTATTTTAACAGAATATCATTTCGCCGGTCTGGCCGCTTCAGGTGTATCATTTAAAGAAGACAAATTTAAATGTCTGACAATAGTATCAAAGTCAAATCACATTTCATGGCCAAGATATCTCTCTAACATAAGTTAGAAGTATGTCATGTTATAATCGCGCGTCGAATAGTTCTTTAGATAAATATATATGATATAATAATTTCAATGATATGATTTCCAAACAATTCTTTGATAAAATTATTTATTTAGCATGTAATTCTTTTCGTCCCGGAACAACTCACAAGGCAAGAGGAGCGTATCATACAACTCTCCAAAAAAAGTGGAGGTTCTAGGATTCATTAGAAAAAAGTTGAAGCGATTTTGTGAAAAGTATCAAAATACCCATTTAGCCCCATTCGACGGGGTAATATGGGCGCACTGACTTTCAGCGGTATGGGTTTTGCATATTATAAAATGACCTGAAATTCAATGAAATGATGTAGCGATGAACGAGATCAATAAAAAAGAAGCCTAAATAAAAGAAACTTGTAACTCGATGCGAGGATAGGCCAGTCATGTTGCACTTGTAACTAAAACAATTTTTTCTGGCTTTCATAAAAGCAAAATCGTCGATCACATCTGAATAATCTATCGATTTTGAAATGTCGTTTCTATGGAAAGGATTGCCAAGTTGCTAACCGGTCCTGCACATCGTAGATCGCAAGTAGGTTAACATTAATTTAAGTTTCGAAAAACTGCGTTCCCCAGACGCAACAATTACAGACCCGGTCGGCAAAATTTGGAGAGCCGTGAAGAATTTCGGGAAATCAGCCGCTCTATTACGGGAGACAAGGAAGCGGTATGTCTCGAGAGGATTGCAAATGACATTTTCGGCAGTGTTGGTTTGATCATTTGTATTTCTTATGACAACATGTATCCGTCAATATCACGACTGTCGCCTTGCGACAGTTCGATTTCGAGGTTTTTCGCACAGTTTAGAATTTCCTCCGGTTTCCAAATCGTGATTGATGGTTTCTCAGCTATAAGGGAGGAAATGGCCGTGTCCATTACCTTATGGAAGCAATTTTCTCGGAAATTTTCTTCGGCACCATTGTTTGGTCTATCATTTTCATCACAGGGAAACATTTTCCTTTTCCGCCTCAATCTGCAGTTCTTAAATTCAGATTCCGCATCGAGATCTTCCGCTATTTCTTTTGCATTAGTATTGGAAGTCATGACACCTGTGTTGCGATATTCTTTCAACCATTTACAGGTTAACTCCATGCTTACAATTGCACTTGCCAATTCTTTGTGTTTCCTCTGTAACTCTTTGTAACAAGATTAATTTGAAACAGAACATCATGCCAAAACATGAGCATCATCAGGAAGTTGAAGCTCTTAATCTCCTTGCACAAGGATTCAGCTTCGCTGCGACTCAAACTATCGTTTGTAGTTTCGACAATTTCAACCACTACATCATAGATCTCAGGGGTCTGATAACGCAAAGTCAATGCGACATTCCGATCTTGCTTCACTGAGTGGCTTCACAGACAGCTTCTGAACATACTGAACTTTGACGACAGAGGCCTGATGACATTATCTTCATCATCACCTCGCCTAGAGAGGTTGACCTCGCTGGCAAACTGCACTATGTCATACAAGCGCATCATGCATCGCATACATACAGGCGCCTTGATCGACGCACAGTAACCCACTAACAAATGTTATTGGCAATTTCGATTCTAAGCTTATATATATATTATAGAAATTAAAACTAGGAAGGTACCTCAAACTAAATTTTACTTGCCGATCGATTTCACGAATTGTCGCGCTTTTCAATGCACTCACAAACTGAATACGAATTAAGTATTAGATAGAGTACTTATTTAGAATACTTTAAGAGGAAAAAGCACGAAGACCGAAAGTCTGAGTGCTTTATTTTCTTGAAGTATGATAATAAAGTACTCCGTCTAATCTAAAGCATGTTTGCCATTTGAAAGCAGTGCTATATTTTCTCTTGGAAAATAAAGTATCGATGAGGAAAATAAAGTTCAGCCGTCCTAGATATATCCATAGTTTGTCTCAGTTCCCTATGGTTGCAGATCCGCTTAGTGACACAACACTTGGAAGCGAGTGTAAATCCACAGAGAACCGTAGCTGAAGCTGAGGAGAGAAAGATTCTGAGCAACATTTCCAAATGTGAACAACTGGGATGGCACTGTGTCCCAGTAGCAGTTTCGACATATGGTGGCTGGGGCTCAATAGCAACTGGAGTGCCTAAGAGAATAGCATCCAGGTTGTCGATTCATATGTGTTCTCCTAGAGATGGAGTGAATAATGGGTTCTATATGGTCAACGTAGCCTAATACTCCAGCGTGCAAACGCTAGAGCACTGCCGTTAAAGGTAGAACATCAAGCAAGTAACATCGATGTTTGGAAATCAGGCGCACCCTAGTTTCTTTTAGTTCCTTGAGTTATTCGATTTTGGTAGTATTGACGAGTAGTAAGCAAGTGACAAACACTCGACCGGCGCCCCCCCCTCTGGAACGGCAGAGTGTCGTGGTCGGCCGCCGTGGTGCTTCGGGTCTGAGTCCCCCCCCTCTGGAACGACAGAGGTTGTGGTCTGTCGTGGTGTGCCGGCCAGGTGGGTTCCCGTTCACAACATGTTCGCTGACTCCCCCCCCCCTCGAAAACGACAGAGTGTGAGACTCGGGTGAGTTGGTCCGACCGCCAGGTTGACGTGGGCGACCGTCTAGGTTGACGTGGGCGACCGTCTAGGTTGACGTGGGCGACCGTCTAGGTTGTCGTGGATGGTGAAATGGCTGCCAGATTCGGATTCAGCGTAAAATTCTGCATCGGTAGGGTGAGTTTCAAGGCAATCGACGAGAAAAAATTTTTCTTCAAAATTTTAACAGAGTTAGAATTTGGGACGTTTTGGTGTGTAGCGCCCAAACGAAGCATCGGATGAGAAAACGGAGGCCAGATTCGGATTCAGCGTGAAATTCTGCATCGGTATGGTGAGTTTCAAGTCAATCGGAGAGAAAAAAAATTTCGCTGATGTCCCCCCCCCTCTGGACAGCTTGCTTCGATTTTGGCTTCTAGTGGACGGATTTTGTCGTGCGATAGCTCGTTTGAAAGCTAAGAGTGAGACAAATTCAGTGAAAGAATCGGCTTGTTCCTATCTGTCTTCGTTTAGATGTGAGACGCCATTTAAGATTTTGGGACATTGGCGAAAAACGACAGAGTTAGAATTTGGGACGTTTTGGGCTGTAGCTTCAAAACGAAGCATCGGATGGGAAAACGGAGGCCAGATTCGGATTCAGCGTGAAATTCTGCATCGGTATGGTGAGTTTCAAGTCAATCGGAGAGAAAAATTTTCGCTGACGTCCCCCCCCCTCTGGACAGCTCGCTTCGATTTTGGCTTCCAGTGGACGGATTTTGTCGTGCAATAGCTCGTTTGAAAGCTAAGAGTGAGACAAATTCAGTGAAAGAATCGGCTTGTTCCTATCTGTCTTCGTTCAAAAGTTAGAGCGGTTACAAGATTTTAGGTCGGAGCTCGCTCACCTGAAAAAATCCTAAGTGTCAGAGTGACTTTGTATGGGTAAAATTTTGAAAATTTTCCAAAGTGTGGAATTTCGACCTGGGACCGTCACCAAAACATTTTTCATCAAATTTTGAAATTTCACTGACGTCCCCCCCCCCTCTGGACAGCTTGCTTCGATTTTGGCTTCCAGTGGACGGATTTTGTCGTGCGATAGCTCGTTTGAAAGCTAAGAGTGAGACAAATTCAGTGAAAGAATCGGCTTGTTCCTATCTGTCTTCGTTCAAAAGTTAGAGCGGTTACAAGATTTTAGGTCGGAGCTCGCTTACCTGAAAAAATCCTAAGTGTCAGAGTGACTTTGTATGGGTAAAATTTTGAAAATTTTCCAAAGTGTGGAATTTCGACCTGGGACCGTCACCAAAACATTTTTCATCAAATTTTGAAATTTCACTGACGTCCCCCCCCCCTCTGGACAGCTTGCTTCGATTTTGGCTTCCAGTGGACGGATTTTGTCGTGCGATAGCTCGTTTGAAAGCTAAGAGTGAGACAAATTCAGTGAAAGAATCGACTTGTTCCTATCTGTCTTCGTTCAAAAGTTAGAGCGGTTACAAGATTTTAGGTCGGAGCTCGCTTACCTGAAAAAATCCTAAGTGTCAGAGTGACTTTGTATGGGTAAAATTTTGAAAATTTTCCAAAGTGTGGAATTTCGACCTGGGACCGTCACCAAAACATTTTTCATCAAATTTTGAAATTTCACTGACGTCCCCCCCCTCTGGACAGCCTGCTTCGATTTTGGTTTCTAGTGGACGGATTTTGTCGTGCGATAGCTCGTTTGAAAGCTAAGAGTGAGACAAATTCAGTGAAAGAATCGGCTTGTTCCTATCTGTCTTCATTCAAAAGTTAGAGCGGTTACAAGATTTTAGGTCGGAGCTCGCTCACCTGAAAAAATCCTAAGTGTCAGAGTGACTTTGTATGGGTAAAATTTTGAAAATTTTCCAAAGTGTGGAATTTCGACCTGGGACCGTCACCAAAACATTTTTCATCAAATTTTGAAATTTCACTGACGTCCCCCCCCCCTCTGGACAGCTTGCTTCGATTTTGGCTTCTAGTGGACGGATTTTGTCGTGCGATAGCTCGTTTGAAAGCTAAGAGTGAGACAAATTCAGTGAAAGAATCGGCTTGTTCCTATCTGTCTTCGTTCAAAAGTTAGAGCGGTTACAAGATTTTAGGTCGGAGCTCGCTTACCTGAAAAAATCCTAAGTGTCAGAGTGACTTTGTATGGGTAAAATTTTGAAAATTTTCCAAAGTGTGGAATTTCGACCTGGGACCGTCACCAAAACATTTTTCATCAAATTTTGAAATTTCACTGACGTCCCCCCCCTCTGGACAGCTTGCTTCGATTTTGGCTTCTAGTGGACGGATTTTGTCGTGCGATAGCTCGTTTGAAAGCTAAGAGTGAGACAAATTCAGTGAAAGAATCGGCTTGTTCCTATCTGTCTTCGTTCAAAAGTTAGAGCGGTTACAAGATTTTAGGTCGGAGCTCGCTCACCTGAAAAAATCCTAAGTGTCAGAGTGGCTTTGTATGGGTAAAATTTTGAAAATTTTCCAAAGTGTGGAATTTCGACCTGGGACCGTCACCAAAACATTTTTCATCAAATTTTGAAATTTCACTGACGTCCCCCCCCCTCTGGACAGCTTGCTTCGATTTTGGCTTCCAGTGGACGGATTTTGTCGTGCGATAGCTCGTTTGAAAGCTAAGAGTGAGACAAATTCAGTGAAAGAATCGGCTTGTTCCTATCTGTCTTCGTTCAAAAGTTAGAGCGGTTACAAGATTTTAGGTCGGAGCTCGCTTACCTGAAAAAATCCTAAGTGTCAGAGTGACTTTGTATGGGTAAAAATTTGAAAATTTTCCAAAGTGTGGAATTTCGACCTGGGACCGTCACCAAAACATTTTTCATCAAATTCTGAAATTTCACTGACGTCCCCCCCCTCTTATCGATTGCATATTCACAGGGTATATAAGAACGGGATCGGGAGAGGAATTTCACTAAGTTGAGAAACTGACTACAGGTAAGTCGTTTCTCTTGAGGTCCGATATCGGACTTCTGACTTTACATTGCTGATATCAGCTAAGGTGTCAGACTTATAGGTTAGTCAGTATAGCATGACTGACCATTTGATGATAGTAGGCCGAAATCTTCAAACGGCTATAACTTTGCTTCTACAAGTCCTTTAGACTTGATTCAAAAAACATTCGACAGCGTTTGCTATGCTGAAGGTGACAGACTACTTATAAACGTTTTATGAGTAGTACTAAAATACTGAAAAATTTAAATTCATATTTAATGATAATAATTAAAGTTTTTGAATAAAAAGCAGTCGTTTATGAGTCTCTGTGACTTGGGTCGTTTCCTCTTGTAAATAACTCCACCGGTTTTCATGTCAAAACTGGGGCCCGGATACCAACACAGTGATATGACGCACGCTCTGTCCGATCGAGGTTGGATTTGTGGGTCGAGGCCTTGGAGCTGGGATAAGATCCCCTCTGAGTAATGCCTGTAACGGATTCAAGAGCTTAACACCCAAACGGTTGCTGACTTGCTATCAAATGTTTGGTGACTTAGTCTTTCAATGCATATCAGCAAGTAGTATCCTATAAACACTTGCTATCAAATTTTACTCTATCTTTACAGAATTATCATGACAAAATCGAGTAATGCCAAGATGTTGGTGGGCAAGTGTAGTTGTGGCAAGATTGCCAGAGGTAGCGAACTGAAGAAACATTTAAAAGAAAAAGAGGGGACGATGGGCCATGAGAGGAAAGTGATGTTGAGGTTGTGTGTGTCTTGTCGGAAATGTGTGATGGGGGATGAGAAGGAATTTATGAAGGCGCATTTGCAGTGTGAGAGTGGGAACATCGGAGAGAAGGGGTTCAAGGCATGGTTTGAGGGAGAGTTGTTGGAAAGGGAAGAGGTGAGAAAGGCGGTGGCAACGATTCAGGACGTGATTGGGGAGAAAGTGGTGAGGAATGCGAGTGATGTGATTTCGAGTGATGGGAGTTCGAATGAGGAAGTTGAGTTGAGAGCGAATATGAAGAAGAAGGATGATGTTGATTTGGATGCGGTGATGGAAGATTTGTTTGGGGACATAGCGGATTTGAAGGAAGAGTGGGAGGGGGAGGAAGTGGCTAAGCCGATGGCAGCGTCATCGCCACGGCAGCAAGAGGCGTATGATACGGAGGTATTTGTGAGAATGAAGGATCGTGTGATGGCTTTGGAAAGTAATAATAGAAAAGTTTTGAAGGAGAATGAAGAGCTGAAGGTGAAGGTTGAGGGGTATAGGGCAACGAGGGAAGAGTTGGAGAGCTTGAGAAAGAAGGAGAAGGAATGGATGGCGGAAAGGAGCGAGTTGATGAGGAAGGCAGGTTTGGTGGAGAGTTTGCAGGCGAGTGTGTCGAGGAAGGATGAAGAGATAGAGCGGATGCGAAGCGTGGTGAAGGAGACGGAGGAGGTGAAGGTTATTAATAAGAGGTTGACGGGTGAAGTGGAGCGACTGCATGAGCGTTTGAAGTGTCGAAAAAGGAGAGTGTATGAAGTCCATCTTCCCCTCTTTGAGAATAATGTATGCGACGCCCCAACCATCACGGATGACCCCAACGTGACCCAGCAGTGTTATGAGGGCGACGGAGTCCGATGTCTCCACATGAGTATGGACGTTACCGGTCAGCTTGAAGACTTCGTCGTCCGAAAAGTTCGGAAGAAAGTTCCCAGTAAGCTTCCTCAACATGATCATTTTTGTAGCTCATCTAATCTCCTATTCTTTTTCTTTCAGAGTTTTTGCAGAAGTGAGAGGAGTGTCGGTGGACGGAGAACGACCCATGGGCTCTTTTAAGGGCCAACCTTCTAATGCAGCTAAAGCGGTCCCAAGCCCGCCACATATCCTCGGATATGGAATGCAGAGGGGAAGAAAAATAATGAATGGAATGAAATGGGAGGACACTCACGCGCCACACGCAACATAACACACTTCTCTCTTCCGTAGTCTAACAAGCTCTTTACACATGGATCGCAGTCGATTGCTATCCCTGTATCAGAAGTGTAAGCTATCTTAATTTTATTTGACACTATTTCATCTATCATCATCGTCCATATGAAATGTTTTAAGATTTACAAGTTAGACTAAGCGTGCTACTATTTCCAAATGAAAATGTATACATGGTTAAATCATCCACTTAACCCCATCCGTAGTCTAACAAGCTCTTTACACATGGATCGCAGTCGATTGCTATCCCTGTATCAGAAGTGTAAGCTATCTTAATTTTATTTGACACTATTTCATCTATCATCATCGTCCATATGAAATGTTTTAAGATTTACAAGTTAGACTAAGCGTGCTACTATTTCCAAATGAAAATGTATACATGGTTAAATCATCCACTTAACCCCATCCGTAGTCTAACAAGCTCTTTACACATGGATCGCAGTCGATTGCTATCCCTGTATCAGAAGTGTAAGCTATCTTAATTTTATTTGACACTATTTCATCTATCATCATCGTCCATATGAAATGTTTTAAGATTTACAAGTTAGACTAAGCGTGCTACTATTTCCAAATGAAAATGTATACATGGTTAAATCATCCACTGAAGCCCCATTCAAGTACGTCAGTATGAAAGCAAAGATAATACGAAATAAAAATTTATTATGGCATGTATTTCAAAAGGTCTTCATCGTCAATATCGTCCCAGAGTCTGGCTTCACATAGATAACAAAAACAGTTCAGTTGCTTTAATCGTTCTTCCACTGCGAGCCTCACTTTATCAATATACTCCCACTCTGCCATAGTTCGTGGCTGGGAGTTAGGGGTGTACCACTCCCATAATTGGTGGAGGAATTTCGTGCTGGTGATCTCCATCACATCGTCAGTATCGTACTGGAGATACTTCCACCTCACGCCTGTTAAGTCGGGACACTCCTTCTCACATACACTCTCCTCTTCCTCGTCCGCTGGTAATGACAACTTTCGTATATTGTCCAGTCGGTACACCTTCTCCACCTTCGCCTTTCTTGGTGCATTTGGTGTAACGAGCGCCTTTGGTGTTGAGCATGGAGAAGAGAATTTTGTGTTTGATGTTGTTGGAGGGCTTGTCATGTTGACTGTGAATAATGACTTTGAAATGTTTTCTAATTCTTAAGTATACACAAGCAGCCAATCAGAATGAACATCCAATGAATGAAGAGAATGAAAGTATATAAGCAAAGTGACATCCGTATCATTTCACTCTGTCTTTGAGACGCATAAGTGAACTGTTCTCTGACGAATTCTGTATTTGAGGCGTACAAGTGAACTGCTCTTTAGTGAATTCCAAATTTGAGTGAAGTCTCTATCTTGTTGAAGTATCAAGCTTAAACATAATTTCGTTCAAATGGTAAGTTGAAAATTTCCTCTCTCATCTCCCTCAAACGTGTGGCTAATAGCATCTTCCTCAATTTCAGGCATCAACTTCATCACCAACACCCTCCCTTCTCGAGGAAAGTTTAGAGTTGTTGAGTCAAGGTAGGTTGTAACAATACACTGAGACTTGAACAGAGATGAAAGAATGATTTCTCTTTCAGGTGATACCAGTTCCATGTCAACATTGTCACGGGAATGCGACGATCGGCAATGTGCTGACTGTGGACACATCTTCACGAGGAAGCGTGATCTCATCCGACACATCAAGCGAGGTGTTTGTAGACCTAAGCCGGCATCAATCTCCGAAGGTAGGGATGATTCTGTTAACGATGTCTCCTTTTCTTGCGATTTATGCATTCAGTCTTTCGAGACACGTTTTGAACTATCTTCGCACAGACTTCAACATACACACACGAACGATACCTACACCAACGGTACCTCCTCTATCCGACTCACTGAGGTGTCCATAAATAATTTAGTGAGGAACTACCAGATGGACTCCTCAGAAACCATTGCTAACTTTGAGGAATGGTTTCATCAAAATTCATCATTGATAGAAGCGCTCTTCAACAATTTAGACAATTTTAGAATGAAGGCGCTCATCTATCTTAAAATAAAATATGTAAAAATCGACCACCATACTGGACAAATAATAGAGAGGTTGGAGTTTCACATACCCTCCTCTCCTGCAACCGAAGTTGTAGACTGTGAGTCTTGGATAAATTTTCATATCCAAGGGTTAAAATTAAATATAGATAAATTTAACGAGCGTGATAGTGGACTCGTTTTTGATGGTATTGAGACCGCCATGATTAAAATCAGTTTATTAGGAAATCATAGTGGTCGAGGCTCCTTTAAACTTCCGAAAAATTTAAGAAATAAAGCAGCAGTCATTTCTGTAGATTGCGAATCGCAATGTTTTAAGTATGCCGTCCTCTCCATTCTCCACTATAATGATGTGCAGAATAGTCGATACCGCAAGAGTAAGTATCAACAGTGGGAGAATGAATTAAACTTCGATGACTGTAATAGTGACGATATGAAAATTAAAGATATAGAAAAATTTGAAAAATTGAACAACATCAAAATAGTTCTCCATGTTTGGGAAAAGGGATTGAAGGGTGTGCGCTACAACTCGCGTTCGAGTTGTTATGAACGTACAGTAAACCTGTTATTAGTAAAACAGGATGATAGTGAGGAATGGCACTACTGCGGTATTCCCAAAATCTCTCGCTTATACCACCACTTAGAAAACTCTAGTAGAGAGTTATATTACTGCGACAGATGTATTCGCCACTTTAGGAGGAAAACTAAATTTGAAACTCATTACGAATGGTGTAAGCGAGGTAAACTGCAAATGGAGCGCATGCCCAAAGATAAGGAGTTTTCATATAGAGAGAATGGTGATGAACTTAGTCCTCTTCGTGTCATCTATGCTGACATCGAATGTTATATCGATGATAACATCCATCGACCAGCAGCCATTTCCTGCTATGAAGTATGGCATGATCACTTTAGGAGTAGGCAAAATAAAATGCGCGTCTGGCAAGGTGAGGATTGTATTTACCAATTCCTACAATTCCTCGAACAGGCTGTAAAATTTCAACAAAAACATGATGGTGAACTCTATCGCAGATCATTGCATATGACAGCAGATGATCAAGCAAAATTTGATAGTTGCAACATTTGCCCCAAATGTAGGAAAACATTTGACGATGATAAGATTAAGAAAGTGCGCGACCATGATCACATCAATGGTAAATTTAGAAACGCACTCTGTTCAAAATGCAATTTTTCACTTAGGATGAAACGGCGTACATTACCCGTCATTTTCCATAATTTCAAGGGCTACGACAGCCATATGATAATAAAAGGAGGTTTAGGTCAAATGAAAGAGTGGAAGCTTGATGTAATAGCGCAAACGAGAGAGAAGTTTATGGCCATGACAGCAAAAGTGCCTGTCGATAAAACTAAAGAAAATAAGACGGTCTATTTTGATATAAAATTTTTAGATTCCTACCAATTTATGACTGCATCACTGGCCTCTCTCGTGCAAAATCTAAAGTCTCTTCCACTAACACAAAATCTTAAGAAACAATACCCAAATCTAACCGATGAAGTCATCACACGGAAAGGAGTCTTTCCATATGCATATTTTGATGCGATTAGTAAACTCGGCGAGACTTCTCTTCCGCCCATAGATAAATTTAAAAATGATTTGACCGGCGCAGAATGTAAGACCGAAGATTATGATCATGCACAAGATGCATGGATAAAATTTGACTGCCATACATTTGGTGAATATATGATTGCCTACCTTAAGTTAGATGTATTTTTGCTGGCTGATGTATTTCAGGAGTTTCGACGAGTGGCATTAGAAGAAGATAAGTTAGATCCCGTCCACTTTGTCAGTCTGCCAGCCATGTCATTTAAGTCTGCTTTTAAAATGACTGGTGAGACCATTCATCTCTTACAAGATCCAGAGATGTATAATTTATTTGAGCGAGGAATTCGCGGTGGTCTCACATTTGTAAATAAACATAGGTTAAAATCTGAAACAGTAGGCAATGACCAGACTCATCTGAAGTATTATGACCAAAATAATTTGTATGGTAGTTCATTATCCAAACCGCTACCTCACTCTGAGTTTAGCTGGTTAGATGATAGTGATATTCAACATTTCTCCAACCCTTCTAACATACTAGCAATTCCAGATGAAGGTGATTGGGGATATTATTTTGAGATAGATCTAATCTATCCAAATAATATTAAACATAAAACCGTAGATTTTCCACTCGCACCCGAATCAGGTGAAGTGAGTAAAGATATGTTTTCCGACTTTATGAAACAATTTCATAAAGATTTAGAATCATGTGGACAACCCGACTATAAGCCTTGTCGCAAACTTTTACTCACCCAGTATGATAAAGAAAACTATCTAGTCCACTTTAGCATCTTAAAATTTTATTTAGAAATGGGTATGATTTTAAAAAGAGTTCACCGCATTATTAAATTTAGACAGAAAGCCTTCCTCAAGCCATATATTGATAGCAACAGCCAGAAACGTGCACTAGCCCAAAATAACTTTGAAAAAGATTTTTATAAATATAAGAACAACAGTCTATTTGGTAAGACGATGGAGGATGTTAGAAAGCGCGTAAACTACAAACTAGTTAATGATGATCAAAAGTATCACAAATTGACCTCATCACCTCTATTCATCGATAGAGACATTATCGATGAGGACCTTATAGGTGTTAAAATGATAAAATCTGAAGTTGAGTTGTGCAAACCCATCTATATTGGTCAAGCTGTACTAGATTATTCTAAGCTTGAAATGTACCAACTCTTTTATAAAATACTAAAACCATGTCCTCTCGTAAAAGAGGTTCGTTTGTTGGGTGGTGATACAGATAGTTTCTTCTTAGGTATTACCACTCAAAAAGATTTAAATTTCAATGAAGTAGGAAAATCTTTAGAAAGATATTTTGATACATCAAATTATCCTGCTGATCATCCACTCTACTCCATCAAAAATAAGGCAAAACTTGGCTGCTTTAAGGATGAGACAGCAGGGAAGGAAATAGATGAAATGATTCTCCTCCGTCCAAAAATGTATTCTATGAAATTAAAGGATAGTGATGATAGCATTAAGCGCGCTAAAGGCATATCAAAATCCATTGTGCAAAATATGAAACATAAGAATTTCAGGAAAGCCTATAGAAATAAAAATATAACGTTTGTCAATATGACAATCTTAAAATCTAAGTCGCATGAGATCAAAACTCATACTTTTAGGAAACGGGCGCTTTCAGCATGGGAGGATAAGAGGTGCTGGTTAGAACACAACATATCTCTTCCACATGGACATCCTGACACAAACATACCACCACCCAAAAGAATTAAACTCACACTACCACATTCAGGAGACGTCTTAGCATAATCATCCTTAACTTAGTATTTTGATGTTGATTTCTGTAGATAAACATTGTTGTTTTATGTATCGCATGAGATTGTTTTTTCCTTGTGAATATGTGTCCACATCTGTACATTCCCCATGTGATGACTTTTCCACTGAAAGACATTTTTCCTATCCCTGTATATTTCCACCCTTCACGAAGTAAAAAGACTTTTTGTATATAACAATGTTTATTGAAGTGCGCTCATGTATATATTTTCAGTGGATGTTGTATAAAGTCTATTGCTTCACATTCATGTACATATTTCAATAAACATATCACAATGACTTCACTTTGTTTTCCGAAACACTAACGTTATGAGGGATTTAGTATCTTTCACATGGATGCACTCTTGTAAACCATTGGTAATTTTGATAGCAATAGAGGGTATAGTTTGTTTGACGACGGGATGATAGAAAATAGATTCAAACATCTTCTCGACTATTCCATATGAAGCGTCTTTATCATGAATGAAATCACGTAAAATGTATTCTTTTTTCTCACCAACAGAAATAGGTAGAATCAAATCACTTTGAATGTAAAGGTGCTGTTCATGTTTATCAAGTGTCATTGGTGTTTCTATACCAATCGTATGCGCAGCAGCAAACACTGTTTGTAGCATTGAAAAACCAAAGAGTTTTTTCAAATTTTTACTCAATTGACATTGAATGTCATCACCCAGTTTCAGAACAACGCGTTGATTTTCAATTGAAAACGAAATGTGGTGTGTCTTTACATCATATTTACTTTTCATCACATGCTTCAACTTCTGTTGTATATAAGGATTTACTACATGAATGAAGCTTTCAACTGTATGATATAGACGCGGCATTATATTGATAGCAACTTTAGATTCTTCATAAGACTGGTAAATTTTCTTGATGCGATCGCCATAGATGTCCACCCACCATTCATCATTAACTGAATCAGCTTTAGTGTGATATTCATGAGAAGCATACACCACACCGCTTCCAATAATAGGTGTATAATGTCTTACAAAATGACGCAAGGTTGGAGAGAAATAAACTGTAAGTTTGTCATTATATTTCTGAATAACCAACTTATTTTTGTCCGCCATAATTTTTTCTCCATACTTCTTACCCACAGTCTCATTCCATCGTTTTACTAACTCAATAAGTGATAAAGGTTGAACACCACGCTTTTTCAAAATGATGCGTTCTTCGCATTCTACAACATCTTCATCAAATATTTTA
The DNA here is from genome assembly GCA_907163375.1 of Prostheceraeus crozeri. Classification (NCBI taxonomy): domain Eukaryota; kingdom Metazoa; phylum Platyhelminthes; order Polycladida; family Euryleptidae; genus Prostheceraeus; species Prostheceraeus crozeri. The sequence goes on along the minus strand of CAJQUW010013357.1, from coordinate 74,888 downwards.
AATCTATAATGAAATTTGTTGATTCGATTTGAATAAACTTTTCTAACATTTGCAGTAGCAATTGACGTTAGATGTAGTCCATGGCCAAAACCAAGATGCGGATAGAATTCACTATCCAACCTCAGCGTAAGACCTTTAGTAAAAGAATGAAAGCGGAGGAACTGTCTCCCACTCCAATGATAGATAGTAAACTCATAAGCTTTCTGATTTTTATTCTTCATGATGGAAGTATTACCACTGTTGAATGCCTTAATAATTTTCTCATTCCCAAATGGCTCATAAGAATCTGATTTTATCTGAATCCATTCATAGTTCCATTTTCCATCTGATGTTAAATTGTATGGGAAGTGGAATGCATTATTCATCGTTATTCCATCATGGGTGCGAGGAGTCAATATCATTTCTTCCAAATCATTCACATTCTGAATATTGCTATCATAGCAAATACTAGAAACGCCAACCTCCCATTCACCTTCTAAATGCAGTGGCCGATTTAATTCTACTCGATAGTCTGATGGTTTATTTTTGGGAAATTTATTCATAGAAGCATTACTGGGCAAGTAGATTAGAAACGAGTCCTTATTTTCACTTTCCATATTATTCACATTGGAAAAATATAATAGCATACTTTTGCATTAACTCTTCATTCGGAAATGGAGTGTAATACTTGTCACAGCATCTTTATGAAAAGGAATCAACGCACCAGCATCATCATAAATGGCAATATCAATTTGTGGGATGTAGTTTGATTTCAGCTTTGTATAATGCACTTTCTTGAAAGTATGCTCAGATAAAATACTGCAGCTTTTTGGCTGGTATGGTATCATTGCTAGCAATGGAGCTTCAACATCTCCCACACGTACATCTTCACCAATATTGGAATATATCTGAAAATAGTTAATACGACGCGATAGCGACATGTCTGCGCTAGCTTTGGTTACAGTACCACTTTTAAAGATATTTTGATCAAAACCCAAAATGTCCATTAGAGTTTTATCCATAATTAGTTCAATACCTTTTCCATTTATAGTGAGAGACAAAGTACCTTCTTTTTCAGAAAATGAAATATGTTGCTCATTAATCACTTCATTTAAATAATCTACAACCAATTTAACCGAAGTAATAATGCGAGGCATCAACACTCTTGTTTCATGTAAGAAACCACCAAAAGGCTCTACACACTTTCTGTATAAAGATACGGCCCATTCTGTATCAAATTGATTTGGCCTTTCACATGGTAAATGTTGCATATCAGATTTTCCATGAACAGCTGCAGAACGATGTCGTAAGAACTGATGAAAATCTTTTGAACAAACTAATACTAGATCATCATCATTTAATTTGCTTATTGCAATATGATTAGATGATTTGATATAAGTCAATGTTGCCACTTGTTTACCATCAACTCGAAGGAGATAATTAAATTTCTTCAATAATGTTTCAGGAGTCATGTTTGTCTTTCTTGGCTTAATCACAATCTTCTTCACCAACGTCTTCTCATTTCTTGGAATAAGATCTACATAATAAGCTTCCTCTCGATATATTAACTGTTTATGACCACTTATGTGGTAATTAACGTTAAAATTATCATAGCTTGTTAAGGCGCTAGCGAGGTAGCCTAAATCATTTCTTAAACTTGGACTTAAACCAACAATCCAATCTTTCTCAACTACATGATGTACATAATTATAATCATCATTGTGTGGAGTAAATTGGACAATATGTTTACACGCTTTATTCAAGAAATCATATATAAACTTTTTACATGATAAGAGATCTTTCTTTGACCACTGTGGAATGTATACTCGGCACCCCTTTTCACATTGGTAAGCAGCTGTACGCCTCATATTAATAGTCATCACCTCATGATCAAAAGTATAGACACAGTTGCTATAAACAAGTTGAGTGACACCCACTTCCCAATTTCCATTTAGCTGTTGTACATGATCAATGGGAGTAGAAAAGAGTGCAGCTCGATTACTAGTAAATCTCTTTGTAGCCGCATTGCTAAGCAAAATATGATAAAACGACATTTTTATATTGCTAATCTGCAACTTTGCATAACATCATGAAGACTTGGATTTTGGACTCTCTACAATATATCAGAGTTGATCGTGATGGAAACGTACATTTCAAAAATTCTCATGGTCATACATCAAGAGGAATTACATTAACATGGCGACAATTTGTCAACCTCAATGATATCATGAGGGATTTGGAATATTTTGAAACATTAAGATTCATCTCCTTGGGTGATCAAGTTTGGCTTCAACATTACAGAAATGAAATTCAAATCTACCATTCTCATTCCGCAAACTGTTTCTCATTTCGCAAATACAATTGGGAGAAGTATAGAAGATATATACATCGCTCCATCATGACATTTATTCGTCGTGAGTTCATCGCCCTACTATGCAAATCTTAATCAGACATGACTACCACACATCATGAGTTGGAAATTAGATTCCCTACAACGTATTGAAACGGATCATGATCGAAACGTCTATTTCAAAGATTCAACTGGAAATGTGAGAAGAGAGTTTGCTTTATCTTATCGTCATTTTCAATCTCTACATCATATCATGAAGGACTTGAAATACTTCTATATGAAAAGACATTCACGTATTGGAAATCGCATCTGGCTGCGCGTCAACAATCGGCGAATTCAACTCTATCATTCCCAACTTCATACTAACTTCACATTTCATCAAGGTAGTTGGGAAAAGTATAAAAGGAAGGTACATCGCTCAATTTACTCATTCTTTCATCATGAAGCGCCATCGCTACACCATCGTCAACATTCTCCGTCGCTTCAGACTCTACACCAAAATCGATCTCACAACATTACACCAACAGCTTCCAAACAGCAAGTATTACCCGGGCCGTCCTCAAATGTTAGTGGTGAAGATGAACAATTCACGAAATCTTCAACTCTTCCCAAATGGGACTGTACAGATTCTCGGCGCCCTTTCTCATTCATCGGCGCAGTCAATGCGCTTAGAGCTACAAAGACTACTACGTCGGATATGGAAGAGGGAGAGGTGTGTGATGTCGAATCTGACTGTGGACAATATGGTGATCTCTACTCAATTGAGTGACAGTCTATCATTTTTGAAGATTCGTACCAGCAGTTACAGTTTGTGTTATGAACCCGAACTTTTTCCTGCAGCTCTCATTAGTTGTTGGTTACCTGTGCATGTGGCAATCTTTCATAATAGTAAAGTGATCATTACTGGACTAAAATCTCATGTACAAGCAAATATGATCCTAGACTATCTCATTGAGTATGTACGTACCCAGCGGATTGTAAAATAAAAAACAATTTTTCCAACATGATGTTTTTATTTCAAATCATGATAGAACTTACAAATCATTTTTTCATTAGAGGATGGATTACATGAAAAGTTTTGAATAATAGATGCAAATCGAGATACATGTAAACGTTTTAAGATGAAGTACAGTACAAAAGCACCACACGTTGATGAAAGTGGATGTTGTAGTATGCGTTCATTTCGCTGATATTGACGCGTATGTTTTCTCAACCACTGCTGTGTTGGTATATTTGGAGGTTGAGCAAGAGAGTCAAATAGTTCACCACGTCGGTCTTCTCCAATAAAGATCGCTTTCCAATGCTCACCGCCTAAATTCTGTGAATGAGTGTTTAGCACAATAAAGATGGGATAGTGATTTACTGCAGGTGGTAAGGTATCGAGTGAATAGACATTATCGAAAGCTTTCAACGTCGCTTCGTCTGCATTACGCTGCACTTTAGTCTTAATATCGTCAGCAGTCAACCAACTCATTAACGATTATACTGAAGAATCACGTCACGATACTTTGTAATTTCAATATTTGAATCGAAGACTGCATAAATTAATACATTGATCGTCTCAGGTAGTGTTCTTTTGAACGTCAAATCCAAACGAATATTATGAGGCACGTTCGCTTGACGATAGGGTGCACTAATATCGCTGTCAGCAGTCAAATCAAATGCATAAATAGTATATCCACTCTTAAACTCTTTCATAGTCAGTCCGTTGGTGTCATCCGTATTGTAAAAGCCAAAAACATCCATAAAATCAACATAACTGCGCATAAATTGATCCGAAGCAAAATCTGGTTTGTAGGGTGGACCAGGATGACTCACACCATTTACACGTAAAGCAATTTCACTTAACTGATTGTGTTTAAAATTGAAAGGATTCTTCTTTATATTACCATTAAATGCATCATTTTCAACCATTGCCACCATGAGGAGCTTCGGTGCTTCCGATGGAAAGAGGCCATCTTTCATGAAACTCTTTTGATCTTTCGGAATTGTAAAGGTGAGAAGCTTTGTATGCTGAATGGGGTAAATGGCATTTTGGCGGTTAAGGCCTTCAGCATGCCCTCTAATGACACTTGGATTCGGTACTACTCGACGAATGTAAAGTGCAATATCTTCCACATGAATTCTAAAATTGTCAACTTTAGCAAATGCATTCAGCGCAAATTCAGGCTTATTCAATGTCAGCTTGAGTCGCATGCTGGTATTACACAGTAAAAACTTTGACTGTCTAAAGAAGTCTAAATTCAGCGGACCATATAGCTGACATACTCTACTATCTTTAATCATAGCAGATCGCTTTACAAAGCCACTGTTTGTTTCAACATCAAATTTTCCTGCTTCATCTCTGTACCATCCCATGGCTTCCATATGACTTTTTTGTGCTGCTGGATGAAACTGTGATACATGATTGAAATATGATTTATAGGGATAATCGCTTTGACCACCTTCCACTTGCTGCTCTCCAATCGTTAGAGAAACATCACGAAGTAATGTAGTCAATGGTAAATTGTTCAGTCCAACTTTATGTGCATCGTCAATAGCAGTTCCATCTGCTTGCTGAATTCTAAACCTCAAATCAAGCATCGCATAACTCAAATCTATGTAGTCATCACTACCACCAGGAATAACAAATTCAATGGGGCCAGCATTCTCAGCTGTTCGAGGATGATAATCTACAATACTTGAACTAAGAATATCTGTCTGTATGGCTTGTTGATCGAACAAACAAAAACCGGAAGTTTTACACTCCATGATTAGAAGTTATAGCAGCGTCGTCGTTTAGCGCCTGATGAATGATTAGAGCCTCTGCGACGTTTGCGTGAATGCCTTTTGACTGAAGATCGCACCTTACCAGCTCCGCGATGTTTCCTCCTTCCTTTATTCATTCGTTTAGGTGATTTCTTTCCTTGAGTAACACCAGCAATGGTCTGCTTCAATGTTTTTAAACCGCGTTCCTTCCCACGATTCAACAAACTGCTCTTAAAACTTCTACCTCTGGAAAGATCACTAGCAACATCACCAGCAAAGCCAACGGCATTACTTAAAACATTTCGTTTTAAAGATCTACCGACATTGGATATGAGAGGTGCTACAACAGATTTCAGTGCACCAAGTATGCTACCTCCACGTTGGCGGCGAGCACCGATGTAAATTTGTCCTCCGCCACTTACATAGGAGGGTCGTGAATAAAATGAGGCAGTTGGATTCATAGCTCAAACCCTAAACATTGTTAGTTACAACTTTGCATGAATCACTGTCGATCACTTAGATGAAAGATGTCGGCACGACGCATCCAAGAGTTCATACTTGAAGGATAACCAGTCCATTTAACAAGACACCATTCTTCACCTTGCCGTTTTTTACATCGAATGATTTTCTCTACCAAATATGTTTCACTTTCAGTGACTACCTCAATCTCATCGCGGTAAAAGCTACCCTCAATTTCTTCATTATCGTAATCTTTCAACTTGTAGGTGGTCGGAGAGTCTTTTTGATTAATCCTTGATACTGTAAATACCTCCTCTGTCCAATTCGGAAGGTACCCTTTAGCAAAAACACTTTTCACTTTTGAGATACGAACTTTATCGCCAATTTTCACATCACTTTTCACATGAGTGCGTTTACGTTGGAATGATTCGCGCACTTTATCTACATTGTCAGCATTTACATCTACTGGTCTGAGTCCAATAGAACGATGGATAGAGTGATTGTAGGCATGGAGTGTATCTTGTAGAACCTTTGTCCAATTTTGTGTCAAGTTGGCAGTAAAATGTCGCCACAAGCGATTTTTTAATGTGCGATTAAAACGTTCAACGAGTGCAGCTTTATAAGCGCTCTTTACACTAAACAACTCAATGTCATGCCTCTCAAATAATCTTGTCACATGCTGATTTTCAAACTCTTTTCCTTGATCACTCTGAATTCTTTTTGGAATGCGACCTTCTCGAAAAATTGTTTGGAATGCTTTTGCTACTCCTTTCCCTTCTTTAGTTTTTAAAGGTTGAGCCCACGCATAACGCGAGAAAATATCAATGACGGTTAAAATAAAATTATTGCCCGAGTTATGTTTTGAAATGGAGGCAACATCGCACAAATCTGCTTGCCACTGTTCATCGATGTCATGAACAATATAATGGCGGGTGCGGTACTTCTTTTTCGCTTGTTTGTGGAGTGTATAGGTAGCCTGACCCTTTAACCATCGTTTCACTTGTGATTGTGGAAGACCACTCGCTTTTGATAATTTCTTGATAGATGCAAATCCTGCCGGATGTTTTACATCATAATAGATTGACTTCAAACGTTCAGTCGATGACGGCTGACTCTTTTTCCTCCTTCTCATCTTTTTGTTTTCTTGCCTTTCTACATTTACAACAACTGCAGCATTTAGCTTTAGCGGTTTTGCGATCGTGTTCACATTGCTTAGGGGTTTCATTATGAGAGCTGGCGCAGCAAGTGCAAGTGACAACGACATTCACCTCTGGCGGCTCATTACATGGCAAGCAACACATCTGCTTCATATTAATAGTCTGAGAACATGTATTTCCTAGGAGGAGCTGTTTTACGTTTTCCTTTTACCAGTTTTAGTGGCGATGTAGATCTACGTCGAGTTCTTCCTCTTGTTTGCTTAGTGAGTGTGGGAGGGGATGTAGCAGGTGACGCCTTAAACCAATTTGTTGGCATTTTCATCGCCTGAAGCATTGGAGTAGTAGCCACTGTTGAATCAAGTTCTTTCAATGTCTCATTATTTAAAGCAAATTTTGGCACATTATGCTTTTTCAATAGTTTAAGAAAGTATGACCAACCAGGTGGAACATAGCCCTGACGGCGCTTTCTACGTGTCGCATACTGAATCAAGTCTTCATAACGTGAAGCATCAATCACTTTATTTTCATCTGTAATGATTTCTCTTCTATCATTTACATTGAGATGGGGTTCAATACTGTTGAAAAGAGATATGGCATGTGCGCGAGATGCTAAAGGTGTAGCAGTCGATACAGAGTCACGCATCTTATTCTTCAAGTTTTTCAATTGCTCAACAGTTTCCGATTGTAATAATACAGCACGATGTGGATCTTTGATGTGAACATTTTGCTGATAATCTATTTCTTTCCTATACATTTGATTTGCAAGAGGTTGCTTTACTTGCTGCATGGCAGTCAATTGTACATATTCATCCTGAGGAATAACAATCATGCGAGAATAAGAACTCATAGTTTGTAGATAATCATGGGAGTTTTCAAAATATCACTTCGAAATCTAAATTCTTCCGGACACTCTTGCGTAAAGTCAATGAATAAGTAACCGTATGGTTTTTCAGTAGCTGCTTGAAAAATTTCAATTAAGGCTTTGATCCTCTGGGTGCAACTTGTCGCGCTAAAATTTCAAATTGACTTTTATCTCGCGGATTCTTGAAAATAGCATAATAGTGTGTATTCAGGTTTCGTGTACGAGCTTCTTTTCCATCAGGAAACAAATTTTGTGTAATATAGATGATAAAACACCTTTTATGGTGTGCTGCGCGAGTGAACATATCTGTAACATCTTTTGAATTCTTACTTTCTTTTAATAAATCATCCAATACAACAACATCATTAGACTGAAGTTTATCCACTGGAATAATTCCTTCATGTCGAATAAAGTTGCGACTTTGCAATTCCTGAAACAGCGACGGTTGATAAATACCATAACACCAAATCACTCGATTGATAGGTTCCTTAAACAACTCCCTTCTTTTATCCAATAAATTCAGCGTGAAAACAGTTTTACCTGCATGAGATGGACCTGATACAGTCAGAACTTTATCACATTGAAGTCTGAAATCCATTTTATTACTTTGAGACTCAACATTTGCATAATTAACGCTTAGAGCCAAAGATATTTCCCAATAGGTTGCCCACGGCAGGAGCTATCATTGGAAGTATTGCTGAAAGGAAACCGCCCTTTTGTGTTAGAGTTTTCCTCTTTCTTTGAAGGGCGACTTTAGGATTGGAGATGAAACGCAATTTCGTAGCATATCGCTTAAGTAACTTTCGTTGTTTTGGCGCTAATTTCTTCGTCCTCAACTTCCTCACATGAGAAATAATTTCACAAATGAATTTATCGTTAGCATGTCGTATAGCATTGTATCGCTGATTTGCTTTCATTCGTCGGAGAGCTTGAATGGCTGAAGAAAACTTTTGACTTTTACGTTTCGTCATTTTACGTTTCGCCATTTTCCGTGTTAGTCTTTGCTAAAACCTATCTTTACCACATTTGCATAGGTACTAACTATTGCGACATAAGTGACACTCGAAATGAGCAATGTCACAGTGGTTACATTGGCAAAGTTGAATGCAATTACGTATGAAACAGCGTTGACAAAAAGCATGCTTACATCTCTTGAAGATGCGCTTTTCATTTCCATCCTTTCGCTTACATACATCGCAACACATAGTTTCACCGTTACTGATGTCTATAGCAAGTCTTTTTGAAGATATGAATTTGCTAGCCTTTTCTAAATAATAGACGCATGTACAGAAGGAATATACTTCGAGAGTGAGCAGACATAGCTCGAAAACCAGTTGTGCTACAATCAAGTACCACTGCATTTTCAATTTTTCTTTATGGAAAGTTGAATGTGAATATCTGAAATCGCTTCAATCACTAGACTGCTACCATGATGGTTAAATGCGTTAAGACGTTCAGCAATTTTTATCATATGTCTTTTAAAAAATTCTTCGGGGTGATCTACCACTTCCATTGAATAAGAAGCAAAATGGAAAGAGCGACTTTCCACCTCTTCCTTTCCAAAATGACTAAACTTAATTTTCGCAACTAATCGCGCCATGACAATGCTATCAGAGAATGTATTCATTAACTCTAGAAATAGAGTGCTAGCATCATCGACCACTGCTTCGATGTCGGTCTCATCTTTATGAAAATTTATCACATAATCTTGAACAGCTCCTTTTAAACTTTGCCTATGAAAACGTAATGTTCCGCAGTCGTTTGAGAAAGACATGATCGCCCTTTATCTAACCCATCCATTGCATGAAAACAACAACTCTTCTCATAGTAACATTTATTGAATAACGGTAACAAGCATGCATTATAAATCAATGGTTTGAAAGAGATAAAATAGATACAGCTGATAACTATCATACAGCGAGCAATGATAACCATACAGGACTTTGGCAGTGTTGAGGTAAGGAGGAAAGAAGCATTGGTTATGAACGTAGCTACTACAACGAACAGACAAAATAGGAACACACAAATCCTTAAAACGTTTCGTGACTTCATGATAATGTTGATTCACTCTACTATCCCAAGGCGGGAGCAAAATATCATCAATGATTAGATTGGGAAATACTTTCCTCTCCTTACCAGGATTATTACAAAAGATGCGTATAACATTGAAAGCAGCTAACCATCGTTTAAAGTCAATAAGAAGAGCACTTTCACAAGAAAAGCCATAGTCTTGCAAATATTTCAGATTAAGTCCATGAATGTGTTTTCTCGCCCATTGATCAACATTGGGATCGCAGTTGGCATGTTGATGATAGACACTAACAATCTGATATGTCCAATTGTTCATAGCAATAGCACTGAGCTCCTGTACAGGTTCACCCTCACAATCCATAAAAATGATGATAGAAGCCTAAAACGGAAATTTACACATCTAAGGAAACGTTCTATAACATATTACAAAATGAAGAATTACATCGATGCTTTTCACGACAAAATACACAAATGATATGATGGCAACGAAGAAGTAAAATGTATCTAATAAGACCACGTCTACGACACTCAAAGCACATAAGCGAATTGTCATAGGGTAGAGTTAGGAAAGGACTAGTAATTCTCCTTCTTTGATTTGCGTTTTGATGTAGCATTCTTCTCCGACTTGCGCTTCGTACCACTGCTGTTAAGGATTTGATCAATTATGTCGTCCACGTTGGGTGGTTTCGGAATATATAGGATGGATTCCATATGCATGGAGAGAGAGGCTATTTTATTATCCTTGTGTCGACCATAATATAGCCCATTCACTTTGAAAAGGATATCCCAAGTACCTTCTCCGAGATCATCACATCTGATGGGTATTGAATGATCTCCATCCTTCTTATAGTAAGTACACCAATGTGATACCGGTAGGCAAATGTGATTACCATCCCAAATCTTTCTATAGGGAGTATCCTTGTCATCTCTCGCCTTCCACTCTTGAGCAAGAGGAGTAGGAATGTCCATATTTAATGTCACGTACTCCTCAATAATATCAAGTTGGTGGCGAATGTACGGACTCACGGGGATCAGTATGTAGTCCCCATACTGATTGTGCATTATCTTGACATCCGTGGAAGGGAGCATTCCCGTTTGGAGTACTACGCTATGATCATCATAACGCAAGGCTTGTTTAAATTTACGCTGTAGCGGTGTAGGATTATGTACCTTGGTTGTTTCTTCCACTGGTCTCAGTTGTAGATGATCTGACCGTAGCGAACCTTGTAGATTCTGACCGCCATTTTGTCCTACTAGTGCAGCAGATGGAGTAGATGCCTGAAAATGAAAAAAGATTGTATTAAGTTTACGTTCAAGGGAGGAGAGGGAGGTAAGTAGCGACTTACCATTTTAGTTGGATAATAGAACAGGGAACTAGAGAGAGAGAGAAAATGTGCGTCCGTCACTCGTGTGATTCAACGATGGAATGATTCTCACTGTGGAAGGCTCGCTATTTATAAAGAAATGCTTGATTCTCATTGGATGATGATCCTCATTGGACAATAACATCAAGCTGATTCGAAATCTGGCCTCCGTTTACCCATCCGAGCCTTCGTTTTGGTGCTACAACCCAAAACGTCCCAAATTCTAACTCTGTCGTTTTTCGCCAATGTCCCAAAATCTTAAATGGCGTCTCACATCTAAACGAAGACAGATAGGAACAAGCCGATTCTTTCACTGAATTTGTCTCACTCTTAGCTTTCAAACGAGCTATCGCACGACAAAATCCGTCCACTGGAAGCCAAAATCGAAGCAAGCTGTCCAGAGGGGGGGGGGACGTCAGTGAAATTTCAAAATTTGATGAAAAATGTTTTGGTGACGGTCCCAGGTCGAAATTCCACACTTTGGAAAATTTTCAAAATTTTACCCATACAAAGTCACTCTGACACTTAGGATTTTTTCAGGTAAGCGAGCTCCGACCTAAAATCTTGTAACCGCTCTAACTTTTGAACGAAGACAGATAGGAACAAGCCGATTCTTTCACTGAATTTGTCTCACTCTTAGCTTTCAAACGAGCTATCGCACGACAAAATCCGTCCACTGGAAGCCAAAATCGAAGCAAGCTGTCCAGAGGGGGGGGGACGTCAGCGAAAATTTTTCTCTCCGATTGACTTGAAACTCACCATACCGATGCAGAATTTCACGCTGAATCCGAATCTGGCCTCCGTTTTCTCATCCGATGCTTCGTTTTGGCTCTACAGTAGGCAGCCATCACAAAAATTCTAACTCTGTCGTTTTTTCGAAAAATGTTGAAAATTTTTTCTCTCCGATTGACTTGAAACTCACCATACAGATAGAGAATTTCACGCTGATTCCAAATCTGAAATCCGTTTTCCCATCCGATGCTTCGTTTTGAAGCTACAGCCCAAAACGTCCCAAATTCTAACTCTGTCGTTTTTCGCCAATGTCCCAAAATCTTAAATGGCGTCTCACATCTAAACGAAGACAGATAAGAACAAGCCGATTCTTTCACTGAATTTGTCTCACTCTTAGCTTTCAAACGAGCTATCGCACGACAAAATCCGTCCACTAGAAGCCAAAATCGAAGCAAGCTGTCCAGAGGGGGGGGACATCAGCGAAAATTTTTTTCTCTCCGATTGACTTGAAACTCACCATACCGATGCAGAATTTCACGCTGAATCCGAATCTGGCCTCCGTTTTCTCATCCGATGCTTCGTTTGGGCGCTACACACCAAAACGTCCCAAATTCTAACTCTGTTAAAATTTTGAAGAAAAATTTTTTCTCGTCGATTGCCTTGAAACTCACCCTACCGATGCAGAATTTTACGCTGAATCCGAATCTGGCAGCCATTTCACCATCCACGACAACCTAGACGGTCGCCCACGTCAACCTGGACGGTCGCCCACGTCAACCTAGACGGTCGCCCACGTCAACCTGGCGGTCGGACCAACTCACCCGAGTCTCACACTCTGTCGTTTTCGAGGGGGGGGGGGAGTCAGCGAACATGTTGTGAACGGGAACCCACCTGGCCGGCACACCACGACAGACCACAACCTCTGTCGTTCCAGAGGGGGGGGACTCAGACCCGAAGCACCACGGCGGCCGACCACGACACTCTGCCGTTCCAGAGGGGGGGGGCGCCGGTCGAGTGTTTGTCACTTGCTTACTACTTTGACGCATTTAGGTCTTAGTCAAAGAAGCTTTGTACTCGTATATCTAGTAAGGTCAAAGTAGTCGAATTGGTTTGTATGTTTGATTTTTGTTCTGATTTTGCTTATGAATCCTTTTTGCGCTGAAATAGATACATGTAGAAGTCTGAAAAATCTAATCAATTCACAAAAATTGTCTCAAGTTAACCTAGATATTGATAGATGTGTGTGATTTACGGCAACTCAAATTTCACAGTCCGAGATATATTTCAAGCATCGTACCATTAACTTCTATGATGAATTAAATAATTTTCGTTAGAAATAGAGCTTTGAAAATAGAATTTTGAAAAACGGAGTCTCGTAATGCAGGGAATGAAATATGTTTTAGGCATGATACATAGAATTATTTACAAATTAGAATTGTAGATATGTGGCAATCATTAAGATATCTAAAGCGAAAGCACCTCTCGATGGTTTTGGAGGTGATAGAAATTATAGAAATGAGTTTAAAATGCATTATTGCCCGGCATTGGAGGGTGTATAATGCACCATTAAACCATGCCATTAACCATGCCTTTTTCACTGTATTATGTAATGTTCCTATCTATGTGATAGTGATATGGAACGTAAACGCCTGAGAGGGACTGTTTACTCAGATTTCTATAAATCAAGAATATCTTGGATAATCAATGTCAAACAGACATATGGTTTAAAACGGTTATATCATGGTTAAATCTAGTTCATAGCACGCCTTACTCTCGGGCAATTGTTCATGTCAACATCCAGATAGCGAACATCCCTCGGGCTTCGCCCTCGGGATGTTTACATGCAATTGCCCTTGTTGAGATCTGCTAAACAAGATTTAGCCATGATATAACCTTTACTTATACGCCCGCCAATTTCACATAGTATTCACATAGTTTCTCACCGTACCAGATAGCCATGAACCGTCATCCGTCACTCCAGCATGAGAATCCATTAGCTAATGAATGAATTGATAAACCATAGACTTCTAAATTTCTCTGGACAGATAGGTGAGCAAAATTTGAAATTATTTTCTACATGTTCAGGCCAACCAACGTTTGTGTTACAAAGATCGAATTTTGTAGCTAATCGAAGTGATCAATGACTATTTGAAATGAGTCTCCGGTGCGATTCATTTCAATGCAGAATACCAAACATACATGCGCATACCGCTTCTGGTTGTCAACCGAAATCATAATAAAGAAATTTGAATTTGCAGTTGCATCGAGCTAAGTACTAGAAAGCATTATATCCCAACTAAACATTCCGCCTTGTGTAACTTTCATGAATCTGACTTCAATACTACCACGAGGGACATACTCGTAAATCATTATCGCAAACAAAGAGGAAAAATGAAGACGTGTAATCTAAAGGAGTGCCAGCAAATTTCCTATCTGTCTAGATACTGCTCCAAACAACTCCAGAGCCGCGATCCGGTATAGCTGTATTTTCAAGTGCATGCCCTGGCAATGGAAACACATTTGGAAGATTTTATTGGAAGAGATCAAATATCTTCTTGCGACAATTTTGTCTAGTCTACAAAGAAACCGTTATATCTGGGTTTGTGACATTTCAAATCGATCATGGACTAAATGGGGCCATCATGAGTTGAAATATTCCCTTCACTATTGTCACATCATTTACTGTCGAAAAATCTGTGGATGTTCGCATCTATCACAGAGAAGAAATCCAGTTCAACAAGCACATATCATCTATCACGAGTTTTCCATCTGATGACGTTTGTATAATATCCGGATAGCCAGTAATAGAAATTCGAGATCGGATTCAATTATTTTATACTTGGGAAAGACTGACAAAGTTGCTGGTGAAGCCGAAGTCAACGGACGGCAGAGTTGGAAGTGGGTCAACGAGACTTGACACATGACCCACCTGACCCACGGCATAAGTGACCCACGACCCACCTGACCCATCGACTTTTCACGAAAACATGACCCACCGGACCCACAGGGTACCCTGACCCACCACATCTTTGACCCACCTGACCCACATGCTGCAAGGGTGAATAATGTGAGTGCAATTTCCTTTTCTGGTATCATCTTTAGTTTCATTTCCGTTCAAGATTCTAGGTCTATCTACACTCGTAGTATCAAAATTGTTATTAAGATTTGTTATGAAGATTCAAGTGTATCAGATCACTTGTCACATGATAAATAGACATGCAACCTCATCAAAATTATCTTATGATCAAAGTTCATACACCACAAATGCCTAAGGTTCTAAAAAACTTTATACGAATCTGTTTCTTGTTATAATTCTTGACTATCCTTTTTAGTGCTACCTATTTAACTCGTAGAGAGATGATTAGTTAAGTTGAGGATCCAACAGACTAAATTTCAAATTTTACATTTCTTAATCAAATGAAGTTAAAAAATAAGACTGCAGTAAGCCTAAATCCTTTATGCATGCATTTAGTATGTTATATACTACATGTGTGAAAATTGTCCCAGAAAAATCGTCAAACTAATATTTTGTTGCTTCTGATGGCAATCAATTCAAATTTCATTTACTTCCGCTAATATTAGATTTAAGTAGAAGGTTGTATATTTGATGTAAGAATGACATTCATTGAAAAGCAAATGGAGTAAGCATGCGTAATGCGTGAATAGAAAATTGCACGATGACAAGATTATAACTCATTAATTAGCTTACAATGTGCATATAGATGAACTGATATACACTGTATATATGATTGGCGCTACAGGTGCGTGTACGCTGTGATAACAATCACTAGCGACGTCATGTAAATATTCCTATTTTTATTGATACCAATTCAAATATCATAACGAAACTTTTTATTGGCACGAAGTGTCAAGAAATATCTCCTCACAGAGCTCTGTCGTAATAAGTCCGTGTGAAAGGGATAAGTCTATATCAATGACCGTCGTATGAATTATTGTATTTCAAATTATCATGCATCGAATGATCAATGAGATGCATGGAACATGTACGATGCGAAAGTAAATTGACTATCTTTTCTAAGTATCGGCTAAATACTTTAGATATGAAGTATGTACATTATCAAGATATTTTTATCAATTACATATTTCGAAAATATTTAGGCTCTGATCAATCTTTGCCAGAGATTTGCCATTCTAATCTCTACCAGAGGATATTTTCTACGAGAGACCAACAAAATCAAGCGAAACAAGCAAAGCGAAGGTCAGCTGACATTGCAAGAAATTTTTCAAGATTGATAATACCTCTGAATACCTGACTTCTTCACTGATAGAGTTGTCGATACGGGAGGTCAGTCATGATGATCAAGAAAAAGCAGGTTCTCTCCCAATTTTTACGACTTATATTTCAGTAAATAAAAGAGCGAGTCACCCGACGCGTTTCGTCTATACACAGACAGTATCAAGGGTTAAATTGTCGCTGTACAAGTGGGTTTTTTTTATCACAGACCTAGGATTAGAGAAGACTGCCTGCTCTCATCAACACGTGAAGCCGGTAAACAAATCATAACAGTGTCTCTCGCCAGAAAGTATTTGGGCAAGAAGTTGGCGGATACTATTAGAGTTGCGACAATTATTCATTGATAAAAGCGATCACAATTAGAAGCTCACATGATAATAGGCAAACATTTACACCATTTCCATTTATATATGGAATCATGCAGTACGTACGGTCTCTGATACAAGTGTTTATTCAGTCTTTTCGCAATTACAGCTTAATAAAATTGCATCTCTTTGCATGGCAAGTTTATATATTAAAGAACAATTAGTCGCTTTGTAGATAGATGAACGTTTCTTTTATGAAAAGAATATGATCACTGATCGCCTTCATGATTGCCCGTTTGTATAATGAATATGTTTTACTCCCAATTTATTTGCTAGAATCAGTGAATCATGTGCTCGCAATTTGTGAACATTTTCAATGCAAATCCATTTAATTTCATCAAGTGCCCCATCAGAATAATTGTGAGTAAGAATTTGATAGTCATGCAATAGATTTCTCATCTATTTCTCATTCTTGCGCAAAACTACGCATTTACACCTGAAAGCAATAAATTGCTGATCAAATCTGTTCATGTGTAACATAACACAGAGGTCGCAGCCGTTAACTTGCTAGCAGTGTTTTAGAGTGGATCAAAATTACGCTTTCGCTCGCTCATTTGCTCTTGATCGCCCTTTCGCTCGCTCACCGCTAAAAATCATCGAAAAATACCGCTCCCTCGCTCATTTCTCGATAATACCCTCCTTAATTCCAGAAACATTTTTGTGCTCAGAGCTAATTCCATGCTTGAGATTAAATAAACAGCTTTTAGGGGTTAAAGGGAAATTCATCATTTCATTTTAGTTGAAATTTGAAACACACCATGAAATAATGTAGGCCATCATCATGCCAAATTAGCAATTGCACAAAATTAGTTGAAACAATATATTTTGATGAACATAACCACAGAATTCTTTTTGTATGCATAGAAATGGGCAATCTTGCATGATAATCACACGAATCAGTATATACATTTCTTGGCGCAATACTCGGACGAAATTCGCAAGGTGTGTTAAGAAACTATGTAGTCCGTGGACAATTGAAAATGTCATAGAAAGCATTTTTAAGACTTCAAATATTTCGCCTTTTTCATTATCTGATCTTTTTTGTTTTTTCTAAAAATGGCTCGCTCAACCGCTTGCTGATGACAAAAAACCAACGCTCGCTCGCACAATTTTTGCTCACAGAATATTTTTTTTGTTCGCTCATCCACTCATCAAAAACTTGAAAAAATGCCGCTCGCTCGCTCAAAAATCCTGCATGCTAGACATTGTTTTATGAGAATTTACATGGTGACAAAGCAAGCAAACGATAGGAGTAAAAGGCGAATAATTTTAAATTATTATGTAGAACCATTTAGCAAGTGTAAAATTTTCTATTTTAATCATTTTTTATTAGAAGGTTTAATTTATATTTTTTGTAAACTTGACCAATATAAAGCAAGATATTTTATGAAACCATATTCAAGATTTCTGGGCTCATGAAATACCTAAATAATGACGAGCGCTAACTTCAAGTCAGTGTGATTATACGGTTTCAAGGACATGCCACTTTTGTGCTTTGGCTGTTTCTACTTCTCCATGTCTTCCTTTGTTTCGGGTGCTGAGCCGGTTGATGAATCAAAACATGTGTCTGATATGTGTCATAGCGAGGAACACTACAGAACACATCTTCTGAATAATTTCAGTCAGGAATAAAATCAGTTATATTATTTACTTCAATGATAAAACCAAGATGTGGGCGTCAAATTTTGATTTTATCAGCATCCTGTCAACCTGCTACATGCCTGAGGTGTGACACATTTGTTAATTTAGCAATTTAACAAGATATTGCATGATGTAATTCAAATAAAACATTGTCATTTACCGATCTTTCATGTTTTGCCGCTGGCTAACTCCAACTTCTTACCCAAGTATTTTCAGGGGCCGTTGATGTAAACAAAAAATTGCGGCTTCAGCGCAAGTAACGGTGAATGAATGAAAGCAGGCAGTCTTCCCTAAGTGGCTCGTAGCTCAGTTGGTTAGAGCACAGGTCTAGTTAACCTTGGTCGTAGGTTCGAATCCTACCAGCCGCACATCTTTTGCATGGCAATCTGATCTATCGTGTATTTAATCTCATTGTTGCTAATCCTAGGTCTGTGGTTTTTATACATAAATCAGTCAGTGAAAGCAGCTCATCCGGTCATCTCATGACGTCTGTTTATTTTTGGCATGTTCGTCGCAATATAGCGGGATTCAGCCACCCTAGTAGTAATCGCTGTTTGTTGTTGATCAATAATTTTGTATTCGACATTGTTAATGGTCATCACTTTATCACTGTGGGCCTTCATCGAATGTTCACTAAGTGCACTCTTCTGGTCTTCATACCGTAAAATGCGCTCATGTTCTCTGTAGCGAACTTGAAATGGACGACACGTTTGCCCTATGCAGGGATCAGATTGACGACCAGGGCATTTTTCACATGTCATCATAGCAAATTTTTCACATGCAAACCAATTTTATCACGGATTTTTCACACGACTTAATCTCTGTTATTAATCCAAAGTAAAGTTTTCAAAACCGATATCCGGTTTTCATTTGGTATCCGAGAATTTTGAAGAATTTGAAAAACCGGTTTTGTAATGTGATACAAAAAAAAGGTTTTAGGACATTTCCACAACATCAAAGCCATACATTACTTCCATTTCTTCCGATTTAATAAATCGCTCAATCGCAGAATCCTATACAAAACCTATGCAAATGCCGTATACAAATATATAATATTTCTTAAAAATCAATGTTCATCATATGAAAAATGTAAACAATATAATCATTGTAGCAAATCTATTATTTGTTAGCGGAAGCGTTACGGTTAGTAAGTTGTGCCTCTCTCATCTGAACTTTTGCTCATCAATGTTTTGCTCTGGCCCCTTGAATAACTGAGTTAGCGGAGTTTATTCTTTCAATATTTTGGCTATCACAACCACTTTGTAGAAGTCTGTTTATCAAGACTTGAAGAAGTTTGTATATCAATGATAACCATAATAATAAAGAAATAGAATTCAGAAAGTTAGTTTGAATACATGTATTTAGGCCATTTCATAATATATATCTTTCATCCACAACACTGATTTACCAATTTTTCAAATACACTACCATTTTTCACATTTTTTCACAATTTTTCGCACACATTCATATTTTTCACATCAATCTGATCCCTGCCTATGTAACTCTGGTCACATATTCTGCAAGTAAATTCATAAGCAACATATTCACTTTTGCAGTTATGCTTTGGGCCAATGTTTTCACAAATACTGCACGATAACAAGTACTTTTATCCGATTTTTTGAAATCTGAAACAAGCTTTTTTCCTGGTTTACTAGTGATACGTATCGGAATAGGGTTTTTTTTTATTTTATTGATTTTTCTCAAAAATCCATCGCCAACAAAATCAAGGTTCAATTAAAATTACATTATTTTCTTCAACGTTGGATTTTTTATTTCTATTTTTGCGATACATATCAGTTTTACTAAAACCATTGTTGTTTAATCTATTTTTTCATGATATCGTACGCTTTTTCTGATGGGTCAGAGCATCGAGTCTCGACGTATCGGAATTTTTTTTTTATAAAATTATTTTTTACGTAATTCGGCAGCCAGTTATCTTTGAGTAAACTTATTCCAGAATGGCAAGGTTTGCTATACCAACTATATTTTAGCTTTCTTTTTGCTGAGATGCTTATGTCCAGGAGATTGAGATATTCATTTTCTGGAACTTATAAAATGAATTGAATGTTATCATCTATTGAGTTAAACGTGTCATGAATATTCTGAAGTACGTTTTTGTCATTGGGGAAGGGACCCAATCTTTTATAAATGGGTGGAGAAATACATTTATTGTGATTATTTTTCAATTTTTCTATGTCTTTATTTTCTACGCTATTCATATAAGTTATCGCAAGTGGAGGTGCAAAAATGTGTCCCCATTGGACAACCTTTTATTTGGAGGTACGTCTTATCATTGTACATTATCTCATAATTATACGATACAAATGACTTCTTCAGTAGCTGTATCTCTGAAATCAGGGTCACACATCATTGGGTATCGTCAAACATAGCGACCGAGGACCGAGCATACACAATTGTACTCAAACAACTTCTCTCCATCAACCAACATCTCTCAGTAGACCGCAGCAATTGTTTTCGAGCCTTTAATTTGTGAATTCCGACGCCCTTCCGAAACTGTATAAGGCTTTTGACTGTGTGCATCCATCACCCCTTTCAGTGACTCTGACTCAATAGTTTTTCATGAATGATAAGAATATGAATAAATGAAGTTTACAGTATTTGAGATTGTCAAACCTATCATGGGTCAAACTGGTTAGAAGTGGGTCAACAAAGTCTGACCCACGACCCACCTGACCCACCAACTTTTCGGAAAACATGACCCACGACCAACGTGACCCACGCGATTTTGTGACCCAACTCACCCATGATCCACGACCCACTTCCAAATCTGACGGACGGAAGATTTCCGCTAGATCCACCCATATCATTGACCATGGCAAGAGATAGTTTCGAGAGGAAAGGAGAAGCCGCCGATTCCTATACTATGTCTTGAAAGCAAAGGGAACAGAAGCGGGATCAGGATGGACAAGTGAACTATACGGGGGATCCTTCTTTGCATTTACTTTCATGAAACCGATGATGATGAACACAAAGAGCATTCCCAACCTGAGCAGCCACTTCTGAGGAGGTCTTAACAGATATTGAACGATCCGACCTGTGATGGAGAATCTTCTGAGGCTAATGACCAATACTCGGGGAAAGTACAGTCGGATTATTTTGAGAGCTGGTTTAGCTGGATGGGTCAAATAAGTGGAGCAAATTATTTTATCTCCATGCGTCAACTACAGAGAGTGACAAGAAAATAAAATGCAATTTCTTTATTGAAGTTTTCTGGATTCAGTCTGTGAAATGTTGATGATAAGATATCATGCAGTCAACCACAGAAGATGAAATGTATACAGGATGTATATGCTTGCATGCAAAGACTGATTTCAAAATGAATCCTAATAATCGAGATGATGCCAGAGGTGCTTGTTGCCTTTCACTTCTGTAATGTAAAAAATGTGATTCCTGTTGTGAATGCACTATCAGAAATATGAAGTTGGCAGTTCGACATCCCTGAAGCTGCAAGACTCGAATAAAATTTATTATGGGGGTATTTTCCACCAAGCGCATCTGTGCTTCAACCATGCATTATTTGTTGGAGGGTATTCTATGAGATCAAACTGAACAGTTGTCTAGGAAAACAGCTTCTTGCTTTAAAAAATAAAAAAACGGTGCTCAGAATATCGATTTATCATTTCTCCTGATGACTTTTCCGATTAATTCTTCACAAAATCTCGCTATTCACACGGATATGAATCAGATTTCCGAATTTCAGCAGGAATGAATGAAGTATTTTAACAGCATGTACAAGAAATTTGTTCATGACATCTCAGATGCCTCATTTATGAGAGTTGTTCGAAGCAAATCGCAAAATTAGCAAAAAACGCGGAGGTCTAGCACATGAGTTTAACGCATAGACATGAAGTCCCATATATGTTCATAGATATACATACATACTGTGCTGTACCTGCATTGTGCTGACAATAAGTTCTCAAAAACTTGAAAATGCTTGATGAGAGTCTATTTGTAAAGTAGTCCAATTTGGCATTGCTGACTGATGTGACTGACTTTCTCTCTCTCTTCTCTCTCCCCTGACTCTTTATCATTGGCTCTAACTGTTCGCGTATTTCCCCTACTGTCTCCTTCATGTACTCTGGGCTATGGGCAGGGAAGACACACATGTTTGTCCATCCACGCTGACTTGTTCTTCCTCGTGTTTGCACAGCTCACTAGCAATTAGTCCCAACACATCACTGACCTAATCATGTACGAGGCCAATTTCAACCTATCTGTCCAGAGAAATTTAGAAGTCTATGCTACAGTGATCAATAATTGCAATATTCATAGACTTCTCAAGAGTTATATACAATAGCATGATATCATGGATTTTGCGGGAAGAAATATCAGACAGTCTCGGCTGCTAATTCAGCCTCGTCTATGTCTGATATTACTGCCCTAAAAATCCATGATATAATGCTACACTATGTTTCACTCTCCATGACTTTGGAGGTGATAGAAATGATTAAAATGAGTTTGAAATGCATTATTGCCCGGCATTGGAGGGTTAAATTGGTTGAGGCTAACCTCCGGTAGATCATAAAGAAAAATAATAATACTATAGGCCTAACTAAAAACTGAAAGAAGAAAAAATTTTAACTTATTACTGCGTTTTAAACAAAATTATAAATCTAACAACTTACTTATGACATTAGCGTCTAAAAAGGAGTGATTATAGACATGACACTTGTGTGTCTGCTTATATACTTCAAACTTTGTAACTTATCTAAATCCCAATCTGCTATCAGTCAAATACAATTACAAACAGACCTGTCATTTCTAATGCCAGTGGGGATATAATGCACCACTATATGAGTAGTAAGCAAACCTCCACAATAAACACAGCGCCCCCCCTCGATTGAGAGTCTTGGTTGTCCGTCCAGGTTAACTTGGGCGGCCGACCAGGTTGGTAAACGACAGAGTTACCGGTGACTTTGGGATAGTTTTGGGCTGTAGAGCCAAACCGCGGCACGGAATGGGAAAACGGAGGTCAGATTCGGAATCTACATGAAATTTTGGATTAGGCAGGTTGTTTCCAGCGTGATCGGCGAGAAAAAATTTTGGGACATCCCCCCTCGGCAGCGTTGCTTCCAACTTTGGTTCTAGAGATCGTAGAAAGTCGTGCAATAGGTCGTTTGAAAGCTAAGAGTGAGACAAGTTCAGTGAAAGAAACGGCTTGTTCATATCTGTCTTCTTTTAGATGTGAGACGCCATTTAAGATTTGGGAAATTGGCGATAAACGACAGAGTTAATGGCGAGTTTGCGATGTTTTGGACTCTAGCGTCTAAACGGCTGCTCCAATGGCAGATCTGAGGCCAGATTTGGAATCAGTGTCAAATTCTACATCTGTAGAGTGATTTCCAGCTCAATCGGAGAGAAAAAAATTTTATTCATTTTTCGGAAAAATGACTGAGTTAACGGCGAATTCGGGATGGTTTTGGGCTGTAGAGCCAAAACGAAGCATCGGATGGGAAAACGGAGGCCAGATTCGGATTCAGCGTCAAATTCTGCATCCGTAGGGTGATTTCCAGCTCCATCGGAGAGAAAAAATGTTTGGGAACCCCCCCTCGGCAGCGTTGCTTCCAACTTTGGTTCTAGAGATCGTAGAAAGTCGTGCAATAGGTCGTTTGAAAGCTAAGAGTGAGACAAGTTCAATGAAAGAAACGGCTTGTTCATATCTGTCTTCTTTTAGATGTGAGACGCCATTTAAGATTTAGGAAATTGGCGAAAATCGACAGTTAGAATTTTCCAAAAAACAGCTCCAGCGGGCGAACGAAGGCTCGGATTGGTAAACGGAGGCCAGATTTGGAATCACCTTGATGTTATTGTCCAATGAGGATCATCATCCAATGAGAATCATGGATTTCTATATAAATAATGAGACTTTAGAGTGACAATCATTCTATTTTTGAATCGTGTAAGTGACGGACGCACGTTCTCTCAGCTCATCTATCCTACTTTTCAACTTGAATGGTAAATCGGAAAACTTCCCTCCTCCTCCTTTCTTGAGTGCTTACCTAAAATCGCATCTTTCCGCTTTCAGGCTTCTACATCACTTGCCAGATTAGATGCTGATGTCCAGACGGTGCAAGGTTCGCTACAATCAGGCCATCTACAGTTGAGACCGGTGGAGGAAACAAAACAGGTACATAATCCTACACCCTTCCAGCGTAAATTTAGACAAGGCATACGCTATTTCGATCATGCTATAGCGCTCGAAACGGGAATGATCCCTTCCACAGACGTGAGTGTGAAGAGGAATCAGTATGGAGACTATGTCATCATTCCTGTAGCTCCATACATACGTCGCCAGCTTGACATTATTGAAGAATTTGTGACACTAAATATGGATATCCCTACTCCCCTTGACGAAGTGTGGAGAGCGAAAGATGACAAGGATACACCATATAAAAAGATATGGGAAGGTGAACGACTTTCTCTACCACTATCGCATTGGTGTTCTTACTATCGAAAGGATGGAGAACAAATAACACCCATCAGGTGTGAAGAGCTCGCAGAAGGCAATTGGAATATTCGTTTCACAATAAGCGGACTATATTATGGTTATCATAAGGATAATAAATTGGCCTCTATAGCAATGCATACTCAATCCATCCTATATATACGGAAGCAGCCAGATGTTAATAATATTATTGATCAAATCATCAACGAGAGCGGTGGGAAGCACAAGTCAGAGAAGAATGTTACCGGAAAACGCAAATCAAAGGAGAATCGCTAATCCTTTCCTATCTCTACCTTATGACAATTCGCTTATGTGATTTGAGTGTCGTAGACGTGGTCTTATCAGATACATTTTACTTCTTCGCTGTCATCATGTTATTTGTGTATTTTGTCGTGAACATCATCGTTGCACTTCTTCATATTGTAATATGTTATAGGATTTTTCATCCGATGAGTAAAACTATGTAATTTTCTTTTTAGTCATCCACCATCATTTTTATGGATTGTGAGGGTGAACCTGTACAGGAGCTCAGTGCTATTGCCATGGACAATTGCTCATATCAGATTGTTAGTGTTTATCATCATCATGCCAAGTGTGATCCCAAAGCTGATGGATGGGCGAGAAAACATATTCATTGACTTAATCAACAATATTTACAAGACTTCGGTCTTCCTAGTGAAAGTGCTGTTCTTATTGACTTTAAAAGATGGCTAGCAGCCTTCAATGTTGTACGCATCTTTTGTAATGACCCCTTCAAGGATTAATGATATCTAGTCATTAATGATATTCTACTTCCACCTTGGGATAGTAGAGTTAATCAACACTATCATGAAGCTACGAAACGTTTCAAGGAACTGAGTGTTCCCATTTTAAATGTTCGTTGTAGTAGTTACATTCATAATCAATGTTCTTTTCCTCCTTACTTCAACACCGCCAAAGTAAGGTTTGGTTTTCATTGCTTTCTGTATGATAGTTACCAACTGTATCTATTTTATTTGTTTCAAACCCAAAATTTGTAATGCATGTTTGAAGAAGTCATTCAATTAAAGCTTTATGTAAAGACATGCTGTTTTTCATGCAATTGGAGGGATAGATGCAGGATGACAATGTCTTTCTCAAATGATTGTGGAACATTGCGTTTTCATAGGCAAAGTTTAAAAGGGACTATTCAAGATTATGTGATAACATTTCATAAAGATGAGATTAATATCAAATCAGTTATTGGTGATACTAGCACACTATTTTTGAAGATAATGGATACGTTCTCTGATAAAATTGTAATGGCGAGATTAGTTGCGAAAATTCATTTCAGTCATTTTGGGAAAGAAGAGGTAGAAGATCGTCCACTTTGCTTCTTATTCAATGGAAGTTGTAGATAATCCTGAAGAATTTTTTGAAAGACATATGGGAAAAATTGCTCAACGTCTTGATGCATTTAACCATCATGGTAGCAGTCTAGTGATTGAAGCAATTTCACATATTCACATTCAACTTTCTATAAAAGAAACTTAAAGATGCAATGGTACTTGATTGTAGCACAATTGGTTTTCGAGTTATGTCTACTTACTCTCGAAGTATATTCCTTCTGTACATGCGTCTATTATTTAGAAAAGGCTAGCAAGGTCATGTCTTCAAAAAGACTTGCTTTAGAAGTTGTTAGTAAGAGTGAAAATATGTGTGATGTATGTAAGCGAAAGGATGGAAGTGAAAAACGCATCTTTAAGAGATGTAAGCATACTTTCTGCCAGCGCTTTTTCATACGCTGCTGCATCCAACTCTGTCAACGTAGCCACTGTGATATACCTCATTTTGAGTGTCACTTCTACCATAAAAGTTAGTACCTATGCAAATATGGAAAACTCAAGTTGTAACAATCGTAAAGAGAAAAATGGCGAGACGTAAAAGTCGAAAGTCTTCAAAATTTTCTGCAGCCATTCGAGCTCTTCAACGAATGAAAGGAAATCAGCGATATAATGTTATACGACATGCTAATGATAAATTTATTCGAGAAATTGTTTCTCATGTGAGAAGTTTGAGGACAAAGAAATTATCACCACAACAACGAAAGTTACTTAAGCGACATACTGCAAAATTGCGATTCATCTCCAATCCTAAAGTTATCCTTCAAAGAAAGAGGAAAACTCTAACACAAAAGGGCGCTTTCCTTTCAGTGTTACTTCCGCTGTTAGCTCCTGTAGTAGGTGACTTATTGGGTAGGATCTTTAATCCTAAGCGTTAATTATGCAAATATTGAACCCCAAAGTATTAAAATGGATTTCAGACTTCAATGTGATAAAGTTCTGACTGTATCAGGTCCCATCCCATGCAGGTAAAACTGTTTTCACTCTGAATTTGCTAGACAAAAGAAAAGAATTGTTTAGGGAACCTATCAATCGAGTTATTTGGTGTTATGGTATTTATCAGCCGTCACTCTTTCAGGAATTGCAACGTCGTAACTTTATTCGAAATGAAGGAATTATTCGAGCTGATAAGATAGAGTCCAACGATGTCGTTGTATTGGATGATCTATTGAAGGAAAGCAAGAATTCTAAAGACGTTACAGATATGTTCACTCGCGTAGCACATCACAAAACGTGCTTTATAATCTATATCACGCAAAATTTGTTTCCTGATGGGAAAAAAGCCCGCACACGAAACCTGAATACGCACTATTACGCTATCTTTAAAAATCCACGAGATAGAAGTCAATTTGAAATTCTAGCTCGACAAGTTTCGCCAAGAGGTTCAAAAGCCTTAATTGAAATTTTTCAAGCAGCAACTGAAAAACCACACGGTTACTTATTTATTGATTTTACTCAAGAGTGTCCGGAAGAATTTTGATTTCGAAGTGATATTTTGAAAAAGCCTATGATTATCTACAAACTATGAGCTCCTATTCTCGCATGATTGTTATTCCTCAGGATGAATATGTGCAATTGACTGCTTTACAGCAAGTAAAGCAACCTCTAGCAAATCAAATTTATAAGAAAGAACTGGATTATCAGGAAAATGCACATATTAGAGATCCATATCGCGCAGTTTTGTTACAATCAGAAACTGTTGAAGAATTCAAAAGTTTGAAGAATAAGATGCGTGACTCTGTTTCGACTGCTACACCTTTAGCATCTCGTGCACATGCTCTTTTCAGCAGCATTGAACCATATCTCAATGTGAATGATAGAAGTGAAATCATTACAGATGATGATAAAATTATTAGCGCTTCGCGTTATGAAGACTTGATTCAGTATGCAACGCGTAGAAAACGTCGACAAGGTTATGTCCCACATGGCTGGCCATATTTTCTTCAACTATTGAAAAAGCATAATGTTCCACAATTTGCATTGAATAATGAAACATTGAAAGAACTTGATTCTACTTTAGAAATTGGTACTACTTCAAATGTTAATTCTGTTCCTAAAATTAGGAGTGTTACAATGCCAAGAAATTGGTTTAAGAGTTCACCTTCTACATCTCCTTCCACACTTACTAAGAAAACAAGAGGAAGAGAACGACGTAGATCTACACCCTCTAGGCAAACAAGAGAAAGAGATAGACGTAGAAGATCTCCACCAAAAAAATATATGTTCTCAGACTATTAATCCAGCAGGATTTGCATCTATAGAGAAATTGTCAAAAGCGAGTGGTCTTCCACAATCACAAGTTAAACAATGGTTAAAGGGTCAGGCTACCTATACACTCCACAAATAAAGCGAAAAAGAAGTACCGTACCCGTCATTATATTAATCATGACATTGATGAACAGTGGCAGGCAGACCTGTGTGACGTTGCCTCTATTTCAAAACATAACTCGGGAAATAACTTTATTTTGACAGTAATTAATATTTTCTCGCGATATGCGTGAGCTCAACCATTAAAATCTAAAGAAGGTAAAGGAGTAGCAAAGGCATTTCAGTCAATTTTCCAAGAGGGTCGCATTGCAAAGAGAATTCAGAGTGATCAAGGAAAACAGTTCGAAAATCAGCATGTGGGAAGATTGTTTGAGAGATATGACATTGAGTTGTTTAGTGTAAAGAGTGCCTATAAGGCTGCATTAGTTGAACGTTTTAACCGTACATTCAAAAATCGCTTGTGGCGACATTTTACTGCCAACTTGACACAAAATTGGACAAAGATTCTACAAGATACGGTACATGCCTACAATCACTTTGTGCATCGCTCTATTGGACTCAGACCAGCAGATGTGAATGCTGACAATGTAGATGAAGTGCGTGAAACATTCCAACGTAAGCGTAATAATGCAAAAAGTGATGTAAAAATAGGCGATAAAGTTCGCATATCAGAAGTGAAGAGTGTTTTTGCCAAAGGTTATCTCCCGAATTGGACAGAAGAAATTTTTACAGTTTCAAACATCAATAAAAAGACTCTCCCACAACTTACAAGTTAAAAGATTACGATAATGAAGAAATAGATGGTAGCTTTTTCCGTAATGAGATTGAGGTAGTCACTGAAAGTGAAACATATTTAGTAGGGAAAATCATCCGTTGCAAAAAACGTCAAGGCGAAGAATGGTGTCTTGTTAAATGGCTCGGTTATCCTTCATGTATGAACTCTTGGATGCGTCGTGCAGACATTTTTCATCAAAGTGATCGCAAGTTATTTATGGAAAACTATAACTTGCGAGTTCAAGATTTAAGTAATGAATCCGACTGCATCGTTTTATTCACGGCCCTCCTATGTAAGTGGCGCGGGTACAATTTACAGTGGTGCTCGCCGTCAACGTAGAGGTAGTATATTTGGCGCGCTGAAATCTGTTGTAACTCCTCTCTTATCTACTGTCGGAAAAACTTTAAAACGATCTGTTTTAAGTAATGCTGTTGGCTTTGCTGGTGATGTTGTCAATGATATTGCCAGTGGAAAAAGTATAAAGAGTGCTTTACTAAATCGTGGGAAGGAATTCGGTTTAAGAACATTACAGGAATCCTTAACTCGTAATCGACAAAAGAAAGCATCTAAACGAATGAATGTTAGAAGAAAAAGAAAACAGCGCGGAGTTGGTAAGAGGCGAACTTCACGCAAATCTAAGAAAAGGCATTCACGCAAACGCCGTCCGCGCTCTAATCCTTCATCGCGTGCTAAACGACGACGCTGTCATAACTTCTAATCATGGAGTGTAAAACTTCAAATTTTTGTTTGTTTGATCAGCAAGCGATACAGACAGATATTGTTAGTTCAAGCATTGTAAATTATCATCCTCGAACTGCTGAGTATACTGGCCCAATTGAATTTGGCATTCCTGGCGCTAGTGATGACTACATTGATTTAAGTTATGCGATGGTTGATGTGCGGTTCAGAATTCAGCAAGCAGATGGTACTAACATCGATGCTACACATAAAGTTGGTCTTAACAATTTACCGCTGGCAACACTATTTCGTGATGTTTCTCTAACTATTGGAGAGCAACAGGTAGAAGGTGGACAAAGCGATTATCCCTATAAAGCATATTTCAATGCCCTATCACAGTTTCATCTGTCAGCACAAAAGAGTCATATGGAAGCAATGGGATGGTATAAAGATCAAGCAACACAATTTGATAGTGAGACAAACACTGGTTTTGTAAAGCGATCTGCTTTGATTAAAGATAGCAAAGTATGTCAGCTATATGGTCCACTAAATCTTGACTTCTTCAGACAGTCAAAGTTTTTACTCTGTAATACCAGCATGCGAGTCAAACTTACATTGAACAAGCCTGAATTTTTGTTGAATGCATATGCTAAAGTTGTCAATTTTAAAATCCATGTGGAAGATCTTACGCTATACTTTCGTCGAGTGGTAGCTAATCCAAGTGTAATTAGAGGACATGCTGAGGGTCTTAACCGTAGCAATGCTATTTATCCAATTCAACATACAAAGCTTCTCACATTTACTATTCCCAAAGATCAAAAGAGTTTTATGAAAGATGGTTTATTTCCATCGGAAGCACCAAAACTGCTAATGGTAGCAATGGTTGAAAATGATGCATTCAATGGCAATATCAAGAAGAATCCTTTCAACTTCAAACACAACAGTTTGAGTGAAATTGCTTTACGTGTAAATGGCGTCAGTCATCCTGGACCGCCCTATAGACCAGACTTTTCTTCTTATCAATTTTTGCGCAGCTATGTTGACTATATGAATGTCTTTGGCTTTTACAACACAGACGACACCAACGGGCTTGCACAATGAAAGAGTTTATGAATGGCTATACTATTTATGTATTTGATTTGACTGCCGACAGTGATATTAGTGCACCTTATCGTCAAGCGAACGTGCCTCATAATATTCGCTTGGATCTGGAGTTCAAAACAACGATCAATGTATTGATTTATGCAGTTTTTGATTCAAATATTGAAATAACTAAGTATCGTGACCTGATTCTTCACTATAATCGTTAATGAGTTTGTTCAATGCTGACGATATTAAGACTAAAGTGCAGCGTAATGCAGATAAAGCTACGTTGAAAGCTTTTGATAATGTCTATTTGCTAGATACCCTACCAACTAGAGTAAAACAGTATCCCATCTTTATTGCATTGAACAATCAGTCAAAGAATTTAGAAGGTGAACATTGGAAAGCTATCTTTATTGGAAAAGACAGACGCGATGAACTATTTGACTCTCTTGCTCAACCTCCAAATATACCAACACAGCAGTGGTTGAGAAAGCATACTCGTCAATATCAACGAAATGAGCGCATACTACAACATCCACTTTCATCAACTTGTGGTGCTTTCGTATTGTACTTCATTTTAAAACGTTTGCATGTACGTCGATTTAAATCTGTTATTCAAAAGTTTTCATGTAACCCATCTTCTAATGAAAAAATGATTTGTAAGTTCTATAATGATTTGGAAGTTCTATAATGATTTGAAATAAAAGATCATCATATTGGAATAAAAAATTGTTTTTATTTCACAATCCGCTGGGTATATACATATTCGATTAAACGGTCTAGGATTCTATCTACTTGCACTTCTGATTTCAGTCCAGTAATGATAACTTTACTGTTGTGAAAGATTGCAATATGCAAAGGATTCCAACAATTAATGAGCTGCAGGAAAACGTTCTGGCTCATAACACAAATTGTAGCTGCTGCTATGAATCTTCGAAAACGATACATTTTCACTCAATTGAGTAGAGATCACCATATTGTCCAGTCAGATTCGACATCACACACTTCTCCCTCTTCCATATCCGACGTAGTAGCTTCTGCAGTTCTAAGCGCATTAACCGCGCCGATGAATGAGAAAGGGCGCCGAGAATTTGTACCGTCCCGTTTGGAAAGAGTTGAAGGTTCCGTAAATTGCTCATCTTCACCACTAACATTTGCGGTCGACCCGGATAATACTTGCTGTTTGGAATTTGTTGATGTAATGTTGTGAGATCGATTTTGGTATAGAGTCTGATGCGGCGGAGAATGTTGACGATGGTGTAACGATGACGTCTCATGATGAAGAAATGAGTAAATAGAGCAATGTATCTTTCTTTTATACTATTCCCAACTACCTTGATGAAATGTGAAGCAGATACAAAGTTGGGAATGATAGATTTGTATTCGTTGCTTTTTTAGTCGCAACCATATGCGATTTCCTATGCGTGAATGTCTTTTCATACAGAAGTATTTCAAGTCCTTCATGATATGATTTAGGCACTGAAAATGTCGATATGATAAAGCAAATTCTCTTCTCATATTTCCAGTATAGTCTTTGAAATAATTGTTTTGATCATAATCAATCTCAACATGTTGTAGGGAATCTAATTTCCAACTCTTCATGATGGAGCGTAACATTGTGTTGAAGGTGGTGTCTGATTAAGATTTGCATAGCAAAGCGTTGAACTCTCGGTGAATAAATGACATAATTGAGCGATGTATCCATCTTTTATATTTTTCCCAATTGTATTTGCGAAATGAAAAATAGATTGAGGAATCAGAATGACAGATTTGAATTTCATTTCTGTAATGTTGAAGCCAAACTTGATTACCCAAAGAGATGAATTTTAGCGTTTCAAACTATTCCAAATCCCTCATGATGTCATTAAGATTTAAAAATTGTCGCCATGTTAATGTAATTCCTCTCGATGTATTTCCATGAGAATTTTTGAAATGAACGTTTCCATTGCGATCAACTTTGATGTATTGTTGAGAATCCAAAATCCAAGTCTTCATGATGTTATGCAAATTGGTAATATATAGATCACCAGAATATGAAAATGTCGTTTTACCATATTTTGCTTAGCAATGCAGCAACAAACAGATTTGCTAGTAATCGAGCCGCTATCTTTTCTACTGCCATTGATAATATACAACAGCTGAATGGAGAGTGGGAAGTAGGGGTCACACAACTTGTTCACAATAACTGTGTCTATACTTTTGATCATGAAGTGATGACTATTAATATGAGACGCACAGCTGCTTACTAATGTGAAAAGGGCTGCCGAGTATACATTCCACAATGGCCGAAGAAAGATCTTCTATCATGTCAGAAATTCGTTTATGATTTCCTGAATAATGCGTGTAAACACATTGTCCAATTTACTCCGCACACTGGTGATCATAATTATGTACATCATGTAGTTGATAAAGATTGGATTGTTGCTTTGAGCTCCAGTTTAAGAAATGATTTAGGTTACCTCGCTAGCGCCTTAACAAGCTATGATAATTATAACGTTAATTGCCACCCAAGTGGTCATTAACAGTTAATATATCGAGAGGAAGCTTATTATGTAGATCTTATTCCAAGAAATGAGAAGACGTTGGTGAAGAAGATTGTGTTTAAGCCAAGAAAGACAAACATGACTCCTGAAGCATTATTGAAGAAATTTAATTATCTCCTTCAAGTTGATGGTAAACAAGTGGCAACATTGACTTATATCAAATCATCTAATCATATTGCAATAAGTCAATTAAATGATGATGATCTAGTATTAGTTTGTTCAAAAGATTTTCATCAGTTCTTACGACATCGTTCAGCAGCTGTTCATGGAAAATTTGATATGCAACATTTGCCATATGAAAGGTCAAATCAATTTGATGCAGAATGGTCCATATCTTTATACAGAAAGCGTATAGATCCTTTAGGTGGTATCTTACATGAAAAAAAGATAAGATAAGATAAGATAACTTTATTGGTCCACATACGATTAGATTCGGTAGACGCATCACAATTCAAAGAGATAAAATCTATAAAATGATAAAAATATACATCAAGGTACACATTACAACGCAAATACTATTTACAAAATTTGATAAATGAAGATTTGTAGCGTAAAGTCCGAGCAAAGGGCTTGCGTAGAGGACAAATACTACGACTGCATCGGGTACGAGAATTGAAGCATTCCTGCAGAGGATGGTTGTCGTCAATCACAATTTTCTGAAAAAGTGACTCACAGGAACGAACGGTTCATGGTACTCAAAACGTCCGGATGAATCTGCTCACCAATCATCTTTGCGGCTCTCTTTTCAATTCGAACGATTTTGTCAGTGAGGTATTTTGGGGCGTTAATAAAAACTGAAACAAGAGTGTGGATGCCTCGCATTATTACTTCAGTTAAATTGGTCGTAGATTATTTGAATGAAGTGATTAATGAGCAACATATTTCATTTTCTGAAAAGGAAGGTGCTTTGACTCTCACTGTAAGTGGGAAAGGTATTGAACTAATTATGGATAAAACTCTAATGGACATTTTGCGTTTTGATCAAAATATCTTTAAAAGTGGTACAGTAACCAAAGCTAGCGCAGACATGTCGCTATCGCGTCGTATTAACTATTTTCAGATATATTCCAATATTGGTGAAGATGTACGTGTGGGAGATGTTGAAGCTCCATTGCTAACAATGATACCATACCAGCCAAAAAGCTGCAGTATTTTATCTGAGCATACTTTCAAGAAAGTGCATTACACAAAGCTTAAATCAAACTACATCCCACAAATTGATATTGCAATTTATGACGATGCTGGTGCGTTGACTCCTTTTCAGAAAGATGCTGTAACAAGTATCACACTCCATTTCCGAATGAAGAGTTAATGCAAAAGTATGCTAATATATTTTTCCAATGTGATTAGTATGGAAAGTGAAAATAGAGATTCGTTTCTAATTTACTTACACAGTAATGCTTCTATGAATAAATTTCCTAATAATAAACCATCAGACTTTCGAGTAGAATTAAATCGCTCACTACATCTAAAAGGTGAATGGGAAGTAGGTGTTTCCAGCATTTGCTATAATAGCAATATTCACAATGTGAATGATTTGGAAGAAATGATATTGACTCCTCGCACCCATGATGGAATAACGATGAATAATGCATTCCAGTTCCCATACAATTTAACGTCAGATGGAAAGTGGAACTATGAATGGATTAAGATAAAATCAGATTATGATGGTCCATTTGGGAATGAGAAAATTATTAAGGCATTCAATAGTGGCAATACTTCCATCATGAAGAATAAGGATCAGAAAGTTTATGAGCTTACTATCTATCATTGGAGTGGGAGACAGTTCCTTCGCTTTCATTCTTTTACTAAAGGTCTTACACTGAGGTTGGATAATGAATTCTATCCACATTTCGGTTTTGGTCATGGACTACATCTAACGTCAATTGCTACTGCAAATGTTAAAAAAGTTTATTCAAATCGAATCAACAAATTTCATTATAAATTTAAAATATTTGATGAAGATGTTGTAGAATGCGAAGAACGCATCATTTTGAAAAAGCGTGGTGTTCAACCTTTATCACTTATTGAGTTAGTAAAACGATGGAATGAGACTGTGGGTAAGAAGTATGGAGAGAAAGTTATGGTGGATAAAGATAAGTTGGTTATTCAGAAATATAATGACAAACTTACAGTTCATTTCTCTCCAACCTTGCGTCATTTTGTAAGACATTATACACCTATTATTGGAAGCGGTGTGGTGTATGCTTCTCATGAATATCACACTAAAGCTGATTCAGTTAATGATGAATGGTGGGTGGACATCTATGGTGATCGCGTCAAGAAAATTTACCAGTCTTATGAAGAATCTAAAGTTGCTATCAATATAATGCCGCGTCTATATCATACAGTTGAAAGCTTCATTCATGTAGTAAATCCTTATATACAACAGAAGTTGAAGCATGTGATGAAAAGTAAATATGATGTAAAGACACACCACATTTCGTTTTCAATTGAAAATCAACGCGTTGTTCTGAAACTGGGTGATGACATTCAATGTCAATTGAGCAAAAATTTGAAAAAGTACTTTGGTTTTTCAATGCTACAAAATATGTTTACTGCTGCACATACGATTGGTATAGAAACGCCAATGACACTTGATAAACATGAACAACACCTTTACATTCAAAGCGATTTGATTCTACCTATTTCTGTTGGTGAGAAAAAAGAACACTTTTTACGTGATTTCATTCATGATAAGGATGCTTTATATGGAATAATCGAGAAGATGTTTCAACCTATTTTCTACCATCCTGTTATCAAGCAAACTATACCCTCTATTGCTATCAAAATTACAAATGGTCTACATGAGTGCATCCTTGTCAAAGATACTAAATCCCTCGTAACTTTAGTGTTTCGGAAAAGAAAGTGAAGTCATTGTGATATGTTTATTGAAATAAAAATATGTGTATGAAAAAGTCTTTTCACAGATATTGGGGAATGGGCTGACTGTAGGTATATATTCACAAGAAAGTGCAATCTAAAGCGATACATAAAACAACAATGAATGTCAACAAAAGCATCATCAAAATACTGATTTGAGACTGAATCTATTTACACATCTCCTGAATGTGGTAGTGTGAGTTGAATTCTTTTGGTTAGTGATATGTTTGTATCAGGATGACCATGTGGAAAGAATATGTTATGCCCTATCCAACACCTCTTATCTTCCCATGCTGAAAGTGCTTGCTTTCTAAATGTATGAGTTTTTACCTCATGCGTCTTTGATTTTTAGATGGTCATGTTGACAAACATTACACACTTAATTTTAAAGGCCTTCTTATAGACCCTATGTTTCATATTTACAACAATCGATTTAGATATGGCTTTTGCGCGCTTAATACTGTCACTGGAGTCCTTTGGTTTTATAGAATACATTTTAGGACGAAGAAGAATCATTTCTTTGATTTCTTTTCCTGCCATTTCATCTTTGAAGCATCCTAATTTTCCTTTATTTTTTGTAGAGTATAGTGAGTGATCTGTAGGATAATTTGACGTATCAAAATAATTTTCTAAAGATACTCCTATTTCATTGAAGTTTAACTCTTTCTGAGCAGCGATACTTAAAAAGAAACTGTCTGTATCACCACCCAGCAAACGCACGTCTTTAATTAGAGGACATGGTTTTAAAATTCTATGGAAGAGTTGATACATTTCAAGCTTGGAATAATCTAATACAGCTTGTCCAATGTAGATGGGCTTGCACAACTCTACTTCTGATTTTATCATTTTAACACCAACCAACTCATCATCTATAATATCTCTATCAATAAAGAGAGGTGATGCCGCTAACTTTTGAAATTTATCATTATGATTCACAAGTTTATAGTTTATACGTTTTCCATCATCCTCCATCGTCTTACCAAAAAGACTATTATTCTTATATTTATAAAAATCCTTTTCAAAATTATTTCGGGCTAGTGCACGTTTCTGGGTGTTACTATCAATATATGGTTTCAGAAAGGATTTCTGTCTAAATTTGATAATGCGGTGAACTGTTTTTAAAATCATGCCCATTTCTAAATAAAATTTTAAGATGGAAAAGTGGACTAGATAATTTTCTTTATCAAATTGAGTAAGCAAAAGTTTGCGACAAGGCTTATACTTGGGCTGTCCACTCCCTTCTAAATCTTTATGAAATTGTTTCATAAAGTTCGAAAACTTATCTTCAGTCACTTCACCTGATTCGGGTGCAAGTGGAAAATCCACAGTTTTATTTTTAATACTACTTGGATAGATAAGATCCACCTCAAAATAATATCCCCAATCACCATCATCTGGAATAGCTAGTATGTTTAAAGGATTGGAGAAATGTTGAATTTCACTATCACTTAACCAGGTAGAGGTTTGGATAGTGAACTACCATATAAATTATTTTGGTCATAGTACTTTAGATGAATCTGATCATCATCTACTATTTTTGATTTTATTTGATGTCTATTTACAAATGTGAGACCACAGCGAATTCCTCGCTCAAATAAATTATACATCTCTGGATCTTGTAGAAGATGGATGCTCTCTCCAGTCATTTTAAAAGCAGACTGGAATGACATG
Organism: Prostheceraeus crozeri; assembly: GCA_907163375.1. Lineage (NCBI taxonomy): Eukaryota > Metazoa > Platyhelminthes > Polycladida > Euryleptidae > Prostheceraeus > Prostheceraeus crozeri. The sequence goes on along the minus strand of CAJQUW010013357.1, from coordinate 37,214 downwards.
GATGGAAGACTGACAAAGTGGATAGGGTCTAATTTATCTTCTTCTAATGTCACTCGTCGAAACTCCTGAAATACATCAGCCAGCAAAAATACATCTAATTTTAGATAGGCGATCATATAATCGCTAAACGTTTGACAGTCAAATTTTGTCCATGCAACTTGAGTATGATTGTAATCTTCTACCTTACATTCCATACCAGTCAAATCATTTTTAAATTTATCTATTGATAGAAGAGAAGTCTCACTAAGTTTAGAAATGTTGTCAAAGTATGCATATGGAAACACTCCTTTGAATGTGATGACTTCATCTGTCAAGTTAGGATATTGTTTCTTCAAATTTTGAGTTAGTGGAAGAGACTTAAGATTTTGAACGAGAGATGCTAGTGATGAAGTCATGAATTGATAGGAATCTAAAAATTTTATATCAAAGTAGACTGTCATATTTTCTTTAGTCTTATCAACTGGTACTTTTGCTGTCATGCACATAAATTTTTCCCTCGTTTGAGCTATAACATTCATCAACCATTCCTTTGTTTTTCCTAACCCCCCTTTTATTATCATATGGCTGTCATAGCCTTTGAAGTTATGAAAAATTACGGGTAGAGTGCGCCGTTTCATTCTTAGAGAAAAATTGCACCTTGAACACAGTGCGTTTCTAAATTTACCAGTGATGTGATCATGGTCACGCACTTTCTTAATTTTACCCTTATCAAACGTTTTATTACATTTTGAGCAGACTTGTCAACTTTCAAATTTTACCTGATCATCTGCTGTCATATTTAATGATCTGTGATAGAGTTCACTATCATATTTTTGCTGAAATTTACTAGCACTTTCCAGGAATTGCAAGAATTTGTGCATACAATCCTCACCTTGCCAGACGTGCATTTTATTATTTTTATTTTGGAAATGATTATGCCATACCTCATAACAGGATATGGCTGCTGGCTTGTGGATGTTATCATCAATATAGCATTCGATGTCAGCATAGATGACGTGAAGAGGGACTTAATTCACTACCATTCTCTCTATATGAAAAGATTTTATCTTTGGGCATGCGTTCCATTTGCAATTTACCTCGCTTACACCATTCATAATGTGTTTGAAACTTATCTTTTGAATAGAAGGATCTCATACAACGGTCACATAGGAAATGCTCCCCCCTTTTGGATGTTAAGTGGGAATATAGTCGATGAATATTTGGAATACCGCAGTAATGCCATTATTGACTGCTACCCTCATATATCAACAAGAGGTTGACAACACGATCATAAGTTGATGAACGTTTGTTGTAGCGTACACCTTTAAGTCCTTTTTGGCAGATGTGAACAACTATTTTAATTTCATTTAATTTTTCAAATTTCTCTATATCTTTCAATTTCATATCTTCACTATTGTAGTCATCAAATTTCAATTCATTCTCCCATTCATGATATTTGGTTTTACGGAAACGGTTGTTCTGTACATCATGATAGTGGAGAATGGATAAAACCGCATACTTAAAACAGTGCGATTCAGAATCTATAGAAATGACTGCTTTCTTATCTTTCAACGTTTTTGGAAGATCGAAGGAGCCTCGTCCACTGTAATTTTCTAATAGAGTAATTTTAAACATGTTAGATTCTACACCATCAAAAATCAGACCACTATCGCGCTCGTTAAATTTATCAATATTTGATTTTAGCCCTTGAATGTGAAAATTTAATCAAGCTTCTTTATCGACTACCTCTGTAGCAGGAGAGGATGGTATGTAAAACACCAACCTCTGTACTATTTCACCAGTATGATAATCAACTTTAACATATTTTATTTTAAGATAGATGAGCGCTTTTATTCTAAAGTTGTCTAAATTTCTAAAGAGCGCATCTATTAATATTGAATTTTGATGAAACCACTCCGGAAAATCAGCAATGGTTTCTGAGGATTCCATATGGTAATTTCTCACTACATTATTGAGCGACACTCCAGTGAGACGGATAGAGGAGGTGCTGTTACTATAACTATCATTTGTATGCGTGTGGTGAAGTCTATGTGAAGATAAATCAAAACGTGTTTCAAAAGATAGAGTGCAAAAGTCGCAAGTAAAGAAGACATGTTGAATAGAATCATCCTCACCTCGGGAGATTGATGATGTCTTGGGTTGACATACACGTTGTCTGATGTGTCGGGCGAGATCACGCTTCCTTGTAAAGATGTGACCACAATCAGCACATTCCCGCTCATTAGATTGCCGCGACTGGCCGCTTGAGCTGGAACTAGCATCACCTGAAAGAGAAATCATTCTATCATCTCTATTAAAGTTATAGTTTGTTGTTACAACTTACCTTCACTTATTAGGTTTAAAGTTTCCTCGAGAAGGGAGCGTTTTGGTGATGAAGTAGATGGCTGAAATTGAGAAAGATGCTATTAGCCAAACGTTTGAGGGAGATGAGTGAGGAAATCTTCAACTTACCATTTCAACGAAAACAAGTTTAAGTATGATACTTCAATGTTAGAAAATTGTATAGTTTATCAAAATAGAGACTTCACATATTCTCAATACGTCTCAAATATAGAATGAAAAATAAGTCTGCTTCCCCCTTTTATATACTCTCATACTCGGCATTCATTGGCTCTTCATTTGATTGGCTACTTACTTGTACTTAAGCACTAAGAAATCAAGTTTATAGCATACAATTTGAAGTCATGAATTCGCCAACAGCAACTCTCTCCGTGGACACATCAACTTGCCCTCCCGCTCCAAGGAAGGTGAATTTGGAGAAGAAGAAAACAGTCGAGGATATTCCAAGTTTGGAGTATCCGTCTCTGAGGAAGAGGAGATGGATTTGGTGTATGTAAGGTGGAAGTACCTACTATACAACAAGGAGGATGTGTCGAAGGAGGATGATATCAGTCTTCTCCATGACATAAGGAGATGGTACAGCCCATCGTCTCAACCCAGGAACAAGATTGAATGGGAGTACGTCTTTGGTGTGTTGGCTGCAGCGGAGGAAAGACTGCGACAACTGAAATGTGACTGCAGTAACTGCGAATCGCTGTGGAACAATATTAGTACTGAAGAACTTCCAAATTATTTGTAATTTCTGAATATATGGTTTATTTGTTATATCTGTCTGTTTTCACTTATTTCTGGGTAATGTAGTCATCAACATCATAGTGAAAATCTAATCATTTGACAGCTCAGTATAAATCATAGCAGCTGATGCTAGACACTATCATTTTTCCTCAATACTACCTCAATCACTGAGGGAAAATATCAAAAAGTAGTGACATGTGGTTCTTTAGATTTATCTAAAATCAAAGCATACTTGATCGTTTGGGAGCATCTGACACTCTTCTCTCACGAGTTGTTTTCGGTGTCCACTCTTCGTCTGTCCAGATAATTCTTACAGTTTTGTTACCACTCTCCTGACTACTCATGCCTTCATCGCACTCATTGACGATCACAAAATTGTCATTTTAGCTGAGATTAGTATATCTTGCAATCTTCTGACTTTAACAGTCGTTATCTAAATTAGAGTGATTCTGATTGGCTGTCGAGGAAAGTATTGTTGAATGTCCTATATAAATCAGAAGATTGTAGCACTTCTCATTCAAATCATACGATCGAACAGGCTAGTATGGCAAATTCTTCTGAAGCCTTAAATATTTTCCACAAAATTTTCGAAGTTGTCGATGAATGGGACGAGGATGTGGACAGTGGCAATCAACCCAAAATCACCCAAGTTGTATGGAGTGAGGCCGAGTTCACACCGAAGACGACGCGACTTAGAAGAGTGCCGGATGCACCAAAGCGAGTGACATATTACAGGATTTATAATGATTTGAAACCAGTCCCACTGAACTTTGATAAATAAATCTAAAGAACTACATGTCTTTGTTTTGCAATGTATTGACCTAGAAATGGAAATAAAGGGAAGAATTTAGATATGGGGTTTATTGTATACATGGTTGCGAATGTCATCACATTTATTATCGGTCTGCTTTTCTATCAAAAGAGATCGTATCATTAGTAAAGAGAGAAGATGTATATGTTTGCGTGTGGCGCAAGAGTGGCCTCCCATTTCATCCCTTCATCATTTAGTCTCAATAATAGAGGCACTTTTTAAGAGAACTCATGATTCATTCTCAGATAACGTATGCAATGGAGAATTTAAAAAAGTAACCTGCGGCAGATAGCTAAGACTCAACCGATTGGCGTTCAAAGTGCTACGTTGAGCGAAGAGACCACGACGACCGTTGGAAAGTCGGATTAAGGTAAGTCTCAAGCCCTTGCCACACTCATCACTACGATATCATCCGCTGTCTCAAGAGAGATCGCCCACCAACAGAAACAAATATACCGAAGTTCTCCGTGCCATGCAACGTTAAAGTTGACTGATAGCAGATACAACTTTATGATTCTATTTTTTATATTCGTGTGATAGATTCAGTCAGACCAAAGTCTGTCCAGGGCAAACCACGAGGAGGTACTATCACATTTTGCCCCATGTGGTCTCTTAAAGACCGATGGTTCGTTCTCGGATACATGTCTAGATTTGGCCGATTCCGCTGAGAGAGACTTTTAATCTCTCTATGTCAGCGGCATCGAACTCCTCTACTTCCATCCGACTGTCAGAGGGCGGAATATATCTCCACTCTGTTGAATCGGCATCATCGGTAACCGATGAGCCGATTCGAGCAAGATTGTTATAGACTCGCTCTCGCTCCTCCATCTCTAAAAACTCAATAAATAAATTTCTCGGTCTAAGCCGAGGCTTGTCAGGAGAGCTGACTGTCGTCTTAGGTGTTTTCATGATGGAGTATAGAATGAAAATGAAAGAGAGGTAATGGTTTATATACCCCTCTGATACAAAGACATGACTCAGTCTTTCTAATTATGTGATAGATTCAGTCAGACCGAAGTCTGTCCAGGGCAACCCACGAGGAGGTACTATCACTTTTTCCCCCATGTGGTCTCTTAAAGACCGATGGTTCGTTCTCGGATACATGTCTAGATTTGACCGATTCCGCTGAGAGAGACTTTTAATCTCTCTATGTCAGCGGCATCGAACTCCTTTACTTCCATCCGACTGTCAGAGGGCGGAATATATCTCCACTCTGTTGAATCGGCATCATCGGTAACCGATGAGCCGATTCGAGCAAGATTGTTATAGACTCGCTCTCGCTCCTCCATCTCTAAAAACTCAATAAATAAATTTCTCGGTCTAAGCCGAGGCTTGTCAGGAGAGCTGACTGTCGTCTTAGGTGTTTTCATGATGGAGTATAGAATGAAAATGAAAGAGAGGTAATGGTTTATATACCCCTCTGATACAAAGACATGACTCAGTCTTTCTAATTATGTGATAGATTCAGTCAGACCGAAGTCTGTCCAGGGCAAACCACGTGGAGGTACTATCACTTTTTCCCCCATGGTGGCCTCTTAAAGACCGTTGGTTCGTTCACGTCGCATCTGAAAAATAGAAAGAAAATAGATGAAATTATATTGAAGTGATAGAGATGATATTAACTTACCATAAATTAACTTAATCGGTTCGTTGAACCTTCGATGGTGGTAGGTGAGGTAGGTATTTCGCCGGCAGTTTCCGCTTGCGGTGGCGCAATTCCTTGATGTCACCATCGTGCTTAATCGAAATGTGTAAGCAGCGCATCTCCGCCATCGCCCCATCGTAGCACTCGAATGTGGTGTCCAAGTCTTCACTTTCTATGATTATGTTATCAACAATTCTGCTGTTGACAACGGGAAGGTGGAGCGTTGTTCTTTTCTCCTCTTTTTTCTGGCTCTGAGTCAGGCTAATCTTAAGTTGTTCCAGTTTCAACTTTGACGTCTCTTCCTGAGCTTTTAAAGATTTGATATAGGTCGCCTGCTCAGTCACGCGTTTTTCGCTGGTAAGCGCCCTTTCGCGGAAAGGTTCTAAATTGATGACTTGTGTCGTGAGGGCCCGAATCTCGGCTACCTGACCCTTAAGGTGAAAATTTTCGTCCCTAAGGGCCGCACATTCGTTTTGGTAACGAGCCAGTTCGTCTTTTAATTTGGTGAGTGCATATTCCTGGCTCACTTTCGCGATCTGGGTATCCTTGTTCCAGCTATCCGTCTGCTGCTTAATCCCCTTCTTTAGTGGGGAAGACTGCTGTGCGATCGCTTTCTTTATCGGGGAAGACTGATTTGACGGTTTTCCTATGTCTTCCGCGTTTCTATTGATGACGACCTCCTTAAAATCGGAGTCGTCTGAGATGTCCGATCCACTTAGTTGTTCTGTGGTCGGTGCAGTCGGACTCAAGATGGTATCAATTGCATCTTGCAATTCTGCGTCTAGATCGACTGTTGTGTTGAAGTAGGGTGCGATCAATTTGCCGATGTCGGATGTCGTATAGTTCGCAGCCTTCTTAATGGGACATTCGGCGTGAGCGGTATAAAATGCCGTATGGTCTTTGCCTTTTAAAATTTTAGGCAATGTGTGCAGCCGGAAATAACAGCCCTTTCCTCGTGAAAGTGAGGAGTATTTTTGTATTTGTTAATGTGGCGTTTGAATTCGCCGCTTCTCTTAATATCTCCACAAGAGCACTTCTTAAATAAAAGCCTGGAATTTCCTCCCATTTTCTGTAAAGGAAGGATGAAATAGAATTACTACTTATACCATTTATAACTTCAACGAATGAATACATTGGCAATCATTTTAAAAATCCAACTAATATGTCATTCAATACTTGAGGATAGTGATGCAAATGGAAAACTTTCCAATTTTTCAAAATTTTCTGGAAAATTTTCCATCGGAAAATCTTTTAATTAATTTTTCGGTGATGGACGTTTTTACCTTTGTTTCGGAGACTTATTACATGCGTTTGAAAAGACCATGTAATATTCAAAGTCCGAAAACTTCTCTATCATCCCTGTATGTTAACTTTTGGTACCAACTGCACCTTTTCTATGTCTATTTCAGATCGTTCCAAATGAATTTCAGACATTAGATGGATTTCAGATTTCTCTAGTTGAATTTGAGATATCTGTCACAAGTTAAACTTTGAAAAGATCTCCAATTCATCTGTATCATATCTGAAATTCATTTGGGCAGATCTGAAATCGATTTGGAACTATCTGAACTATAAATGGAAGGTGTGCATCCTCAACGAAGATATCGGACAATTCGCCAGAAGTTTGAAGCTCATAGACATTCTTTTACTCATCACAGATATCTTTAGTTTCCAAATATCTCACGAGTTTACAGTCTTTATATCTTCCAGTATGGTCGTTCATGAATGCTGCATGGACTGTGTGCTTATACTTCATCACATGTTCATCAACACATGGAGAATTTGCATCACTATGATCAACGCTGCATAATAAAGCTTAACTTTCAAGCCAACAATTAGCAAACTCCAAGATGAAGTACATTATTTTTGCTCCAGATCTTTCACATTGCATGAAATTATACACCTATTGTAAAGCAAGATTCACGTTATCCCAAACGGTGTCTGAGTGATAGTTAAAAATGCTAACTTTAGCACAAGCCACTGGTGGCAAAGGAATGTTCAAAAATCCGCGGACGGAAATCGTATTGCTACGATCGCTTTAATCGAAATAATGATGAAATCATGAGTTTTAGACCCAATTTATTGGTACGGAGCTGCCTCGGCGGTGGAAGCGCTCAAATTATAGGGCCTATGAGAAAAAATCAAAACTTTCAAAATTTTCCAAAATTTTCCATAATTTTCCGGAAAATTTTCATCACTACTTGAGGGTAGACAAGCTAGGCTGATGAATCCGTTACAGGCATTACTCAGAGGGGATCTTATCCCGACTCCAAGGCCTCGGCACTCAAATCCAACCTCCCGCGGACAGAGCGTGCGTCATATTACTGTGTTGGTATTCGGACCCCGATTTTGACATGAAAACCGATGGAGTTATTGACATCAGGAAGCAAGTCTCGAGCCGAAGCTCGCCTCTGACAACTGCATAATGGTCTTTATTGAAGTCAGAAGGTTTGAAAACCCCGAAAATCACCAAAAATAGCGAATTTAAATTTTTCAACTTTTTAGCACTACTTATGAATTTTTATAAGTAGTCTATCACTTAGGGCAGGTCAATAGCGACCGAACCTTTTTTGAATCAAGTCAAACGGACTTGTAGAAGCAAAGTTACAAGCCTTTAAAGTTTTGGAGTCTTTTATGGCCTGGAGACGAAGGCCATCTCCTGGCTAACCTTTAAGTCTGACGCCTTAGCTGATATCAGCAATGAAATTTTCTAAGTCGGATTCTTTCAGAAACCCGATATTTGGAATGTCCGATGCTAGCATCAGAGCTCAGAGAGACGACGACCTACCGTTGACAATCTCGTCTTAATGAAACGTCTCTGTCGGTTCCCAGCTTATATAGTTTGTGGCGATCAGCTGATGACGTAATATCCATCATCCAAAAACTTTAAACGCTTCTATCACCGATTCTAGAGGTCCGATTGAGCTGGAAATTCACCAATTCAATGTAGAATTTGACGCTGAATCCGAATCTGGCCTCCGTTTTCCCATCCGATGCTTCGTTTTGGCTCTACACCCCAAAACCATCCCAAATTCGCTGTTAACTCTGTCGTTTATCCGAAAAATGAATAAAATTTTTTTCTCTCCGATTGAGCTGGAAATCACCCTACGGATGTAGAATTTGACGCCGATTCCAAATCTGGCCTCAGATCTGCCATTGGAGCAGCCGTTTAGACGCTAGAGCCCAAAACATCCCAAATTCGACGTTAACTCTGTCGTTTATCGCCAATTTCCCAAATCTTAAATGGCGTCTCACATCTAAAAGAAGACAGATATGAACAAGCCGTTTCTTTCACTGAACTTGTCTCACTCTTAGCTTTCAAACGACCTATTGCACGACTTTCTACGATCTCTAGAACCAAAGTTGGAAGCAACGCTGCCGAGGGGGGTACGTCCCAAACATTTTTTCTCTTCCGATGGAGCTGGAAATCACCCTACGGATGCAGAATTTGACGCCGAATCCGAATCTGACCTCCGTTTTCCCATCCCATGTCGCGGTTTGGCTCTACAGCCCAAAACTATCCCAAAGTCACCGGTAACTCTGTCGTTTACCAACCTGGGATATGAAGAGCGTTTATGTGAGCTATGTGATAATTCGAAAGTGGAGACTCTGTATCATTTCATGATAGAATGCTCACTATATCAAAATTTACGACAAGAAACAGCGCCTTTGTTATGCAACTGTAGCAATACAACAGAATTCAATAAATTGATGAATATTTTAACTCCAAAACTGGTAAAATCCATCGCGAGGTTTCTCAAAAAAGCAAACGACTTGCGAACGATAACTAAGGAAATCACTAATCAATAAATATGAAATCTGGAAATTTATTTTCGTCAATTCTCCTCTCCTTCCTGTTCAGAATATATTTTAACAACACCGACCGCACGCTGTTTTCTGCCATCAAACTATGTTTTTTATGTATGTGAGCACACATGCTCCTGTTTTCCAATGTTCTTGGAAATAAACATTTTTGACTTTTGACTTTGACTTTTGACTTTTGACCTGGTCGGCCGCCCAAGTCAACCTTGACGGACAACCAAGACTCTCAATCGAGGGGGGGCGCTGTGTTTATTGTGGAGCTTTGCTTACTCCTTATATGCCCGCCAATTTCACATTGAATTCTCTCCGCACCAGATAGCCATGAACCGTCGTCTGTCACTCCAGCTTGAGAATCCATTAATGAATGAATTGGTAAATGGATATTTCAAATAATTTTTTGATAGAAATCTGAATTTCAAATCTATTCACATTGCAAACATTCATAGACTTTCAAACTTTTCATGAACTGCCATCTATTGGGAGAGCAAACTTTCATAGACTTCGATACAAGTCAATCAAAGATTTCTTCATCTCCCTATTATCTGTTACTAACAGTGATCAAGAATTGCAATATTCATTATTCATAGAATTCTCAAGAGTTACATACAATAGCATTATATCATGTATTTTGCGGGCAGAAATATATCAGACAGTCTCGGTTGCAAAAGCAGCATCGTCTATGTCTGATGTTACTGCCCTAAAAATCCATGATATAATGCTACATTCAAAGAAGGCCGAGAGAAATTGATGAACATAGCTTCTTTATGTTCTCCCTCTAGCCGTGTCGCTGTAGGTGGTAATTGGTAAAAAGGAGCCGACTTGAATATTCCGTCATCAATAGCTTCAATGTTTTATGCGCATAAGTTTATTGCAAATCCCAAATTTAGGTGTTTTTAGGTCCTAACTTTTTACCTAAACAAAACGCAGGGTTTTTTATCTCATGTAATTTATTTCATTGGTGTCTGCATGTTTTTTCTGTCAATAAAATTTGCGTCATATATTTCGACACAATTACTAATATTCTTGCTGACATTTAACACGGCATAATGTCTATTGGTGATATGTTGACAGTGTTTTTTGTCATCCTGTGGTTAAATGTGTCGCCTGTTTGTCTGATGTAGTGCTGTCCACATTAGCACTCTAATTTATAGATTACATTTGATGATTTGCGTTTTAAGTTGATTCTTACTTCAAACGTTTTTCCAACATTTGTAAACAGGGGTGCGGAGTCGGAGTCCCGGAGTCCTATCATTTTGCCGGACTCTGGCCTATAACTAGACCCGAAGTAAGATATAAACAAATTATCTATTCTCGTGCATAGCTGTCACTGTCAACTTTCTCCGTCAAACAAAAGTACAGAGACAGCAGTACATGCAAAGCTTGTAATAGTTGAGGGAATGAACCGTGATAGTGAAAAAGGATTGTCTTTTCACTCGGTGATTTAGTAGAGAAGACAAGCCTTCCTAGCCACGATCACACCTACGCACCAAAGGTTGCATCAGAGACAAAAATGAAATATTAGTTTGTTTGAGAACATTACCTCTTACCCTCACGTTAATCGTGTGTGATGGCTCCTTCGAAGCGCGCATTGAAATCGAAAGTGCAGCCCAAAGATGGTGCAGCCATATTTTTGAAGAAGGGGGTATTTTCCTGCCTGGTAGAGACTGGAGAAAAACCGTGTGAAGCGCACATCAGCAAGATCGGAGGAGCCGAGTCGCATGCATCCAACTTAATAAAGCGACATTTGATAGACTCATCGAAAATGATTGATAATTGATACAGGAATGATCACTAAACATAAGTTCAGGTATAATGAACTATGCTGTAGGTTACCAGTTTTCTCAAAAAACTAGGCTATATATGCTTGCCACCCGGAGTCGGAGTCGGAGTCCTATCAAAATGATAGGACTCCGCATCACTGCTTGTAAAGTGAATGTGTTTTCCTGTTATCATAGTTTCACATGTTTTGCACAATTTGTTTTCACAGGTAGTAATTCCATTGATGGTTTTCCTATCGTTGTTGTCTAATAAAGAGATTAATGATTTTGGTTGCTTGTGTGACGCCTTGATTTTACAGTTTTTAATCGAGTCGTTCAATTTTGAGTAATGAATGTTCCTATTATGGGCATGTACGAAAGGAATTAATTTCTCACTATCTTTTTGTTGTCTGTAATTTTCATGTTTTTCACATGTTTCAGTTTCAGCCTTTGCTACAGCATCGTTGACTAATCGTTCAGGATAATTCAATTCTTTTAAACGTGTTTTCAGTTCACCACATCTTTGTTTGTGTTTATGCTTATCCGATACTATTTTCTTTATTGTATAGGCTAAATTGTATGGTATATTCCGAAGAATATATTTCGGTTGCGCCGAATTAAAAGGTATATACGTTGATGTGTCTGTTGACTTTCTGTAACTGTACACGTATATATCCGTGCTTAAAGAATTGTCAGAGTTTTTGATCACTATTACAACAAAAAATAATTCAAAGACTTTTTATTCTTTTCACGCGTTAAATTGATAGAGGGATCGAGATTTTGATTGATTTCCGTACTGTATCAAAATTGCCATATTGTGGATTCCATATGACACAACAACCGTCTAAACAACTCTTCCAAGATGATATAATTTGATTCGAAGTGTTGGGATAATAATGTTGAATTCTGTCATACATATGATTTTCCAAGTAGCCCATCACTAAAGTGGCGTACTTAGGAGCCATCCGGGTGCCTATAGCTGTGCCCGACATTTGCAGATAATATTCATCCTCAAATGAAAAATAATTATTGGTAAGTATAAATTCAATGACTTTCAAAATGAATTCCTTGTCAAATCTCCTTGATATGAGGTCTTGTGTTGTCTCTAACCAGAATTCAATTGCTTTCAAGCCTATAAGTTATGAGGGATACTGGTATATAAAGATACCACATCAAAACATATAGGGTTACAAATATAGATTCCATATCAACTATTGATGGTAAACCGTCGATAAAGTGAAAAGTGTCCTTGCAATAACTTGGCAGAGAAAATGTTATCTGCTTCAAAACTTCATCTAGAAGATTACTCAATCGAGACGTATGTACACATCGACTTGAAGTTATTTGACGAAACTTGAGATTTTGTGATGGATTCCGTTATGCTAACAACAGATTTAACAGAAACTACAACAGAAACTGCGATAGAAATTTTAATCGGAATAACATGGATGATTCAGAAATAGGTGGAGATGATGTGAACCAAACTCGATTTTCCTTTTTTAGAGTAAAGGGTGTCCTTGTTTATAATTTGTCGTCAACCAACTTAAATGACGACTGTAAAAAGCTTTTGTCGAGAGGGAAAAGTTTACACCAACTAAAAGACGAAAAATTAGTGAATTAGAAACAGATACACTTGAACTTTGTAGAAAATTAAGACTGTATGATCATTTTAAAAATGAAACAAGCAATTTAGATTCATTGAATTTGAACAATGACAAATCCAATTTTCTACCCCCTAAAGGCAGCAATGATGCCCTCATCCTAAAGCACGCAAAGGACTTCTCAAATGTTTAATCGGACAAATATCAAGTTGTTCACACCAATCCACCACAAAATTTCAAGTTTCGTCCAATAACTTCAAGTTGATGTACACCTACGTCTCGATTGAGTAATCTTCTAGATGAAGTTTTGAATCAGATAACATTTTCTCTGCCAGGTTATTGCAAGGACACTTTTCACTTTATCGACGGTTTACCATCAATAGTTGATACGGAATCTATATTTGTAACCCTATAAGTTTTGATGTGGTATCTTTATATACCAGTATCCCTCATAACTTAGGCTTGAAAGCAATTGAATTCTGGTTAGAGACAACACAAGACCTTGTATCAAGGATGTAACCAAAATGTCGCCCATACAAGGAAAATTCACGGAAAATCAGAGTCTCTGATGCTGTAAGTTCTGCTGAATACGTGTTTGCACGCAATGACGCTCATCGTCCACCTCCTATTTATCCTCACAAGGGCCCATACAAGGTAATTGAAAGGAAGCATAAGGTCTTCAAACTGCGCATTGGCAACAAAACGGACTGGGTATCCTTTGACCGGCTGAAACCAACCTCGACGATGACGTCAAAAGTGACCATCTGTACACTCGCTATGGACGCATATCTCGCCCTCCATTGCGACTTGGCTTTTTATTGTTCTGATATTTTAATTTATGATAACAGACGGTTTGAGGAGTCCATGTAATGGTCAATGTGAAACCCCTGATATCTAACAGGCCTACTTCATAGCATGAAGCTATGCGTTAATGTTCAGCGTGCTGTGTATGAATGTTGCCAGTTGCCAAGATTAATGTTAATTATAAATTTAAACTTTGCGAAGTATCAACTATTGCTGACGCACAAATAAAGTATCTGGAAATACTTATCTTCGCATTTTACAATTGGTGAGCGCGACACATAGAGGAAGTATATTACGTAGAGTAGTAGCTCAGTATTTATTAAATCCCCAATGTGTATACAGTTTCGATTTTATTAAATAAACTCGAGGTGAATGCAGCTGGAATTGTTTCCAAATGTGAGATTTGCACATTTATGCAGTTTTGAAGAAATTGCAACGGAATTTACTGATCATGATAGTATGATGCAGAGGAAAATGATATTATTTTACAGATCGTCCCTGTCATAACAGCCTTGGAGAGGTGCTTATTAAATTAGTAACTTGATGACCTGCATTGCTTTCATGCTGAACCTCAAGAGAATCTTCTTAAGTGTGATCATATCATGAGCAACCTGCCTCTGGTTGAGAAAAATAACAAAATCAGAGACAATGATTTCAATCAACTTTGAAAGAGGTGAATGGGTCCACTCAGAGCTGGAAACGGGCCGGAATTTCTCGGCCCGGGCCCGTGACGGGCCGAAAAAGATGGGCCCGGGCCCGGCCCGCGGGGGCCCGTGTTTTAATTCTTTGTTAACAACGTAAATTCTTTAATACAAATGAATGGCGAATAGGAGTCATATACACTATTCATTGAAATTGCTCCATATTTGTTTATTATTGTATATTGTTAACGTTTCAACTATTCATATTTACGGGGTCTTGCTGATGTGTTGAATAACATAAACATCAGCTAAAATAAGTAAATGAGTCACTATAATCAACAGCTCCTGAATAAACTCTTTCTGATGTCATGAATAAATGGAGATAATCAAAAGCTCGAAAAAGCTGTTGAATATCTCTTTCTGATCTGTTGAATAAGAAGCTTCCGGTTAAAACATCATAAAAATAGAGATGTGACGTCAGAGGGAAATCTCGATGACGAAACAAACGCTGAGGTGTTGATTAAGCGTCTTTCTGATGTGATGATTAATCAGGTATTGATTAAACGAAAGCTTTGACATAAATAGTAGGTCTTTCTGATGTCTTGTATAATAGGTGCTGCATATCTCCTACATAATCAACACCTATTCTGTCCATATGAAAAGTTATTCCTGAGTGATAGCAGGAATAAGAAGCCAATCGACTCTTTGATGTGGTTGAAGGAGGTAAACTTCAGCGGATTCACTCATCGGTAGTGCCAAAAACGGAAGCCGGTTAACCGTGGTTAATTGTAGGTTTCAAAATTTCAGTCTCAAAATACATAACTAAAACCAATCATCTTCATCTACGTGTATGTAGGCCTACCAATATGTGAGCATAGATAGGCCGAGATTGAGGAATTTTGATAATAGGCAATAGACCTTATTTGTTATAAGCTAATGAAAGTCGAGTTAAATCACAGAAGAAACAGCGAACGATTAGGACTGCTATAGCGTGAATTATAGGCCTACTAACTGCCTAGTCGTGAACGGATTAAATGATGATGTTGCTAATCTTGCTATGATGACAAAATTCATTTTTTCTATGTGAATTATAAATAGTGAATGCGCATCAGTCGTGCAAATTATGACAAAATTTCAGTATGTAGGCGCATGAATGGTAGGATAGGATAAAAAATTAGGTGATTTACATGTATGTGGACGCACATAATAAGTACGGTACGGACCTTTTTTGGCAGAAAAAAAGAATGATATTTTTAATTTGAAAATATATATTCGTTCAACTCAGGAAGACTTCTTGGAGTTCAGATTCAAAAACAATATCTGCTGTGCATGTTCAGCTATGAGTCCCATTCGCCTTTCATGGTAAATGTTGCCGAAGACAGAGAAGACTCGTTCGGAGGCAGCAATCGTAGCCTGAATAGCCAGATACTTTCTCGCAAGCAACGAAAGCTTTCTGAACTTCGCTTGATTGATTCTCCACCATGAAAGTGGATCCTTTGACTGTGAAGGTAATCCTTGTGCCTGAAAAGAGAAAAGATGAAAGAGCATTAATCAAAGCTTGTAAGAATTGAATTTTAGGGTGATGAACAAGTGTCACAACATGCATACTAAGAATCATATATGCGGGTATAACATAGGCTTATAACTGTCATGCTATCATGTCTAGCCTATATGATGTAATGTTTGAATGGATGAAAACTCCAAACCCTGTGATTCACGTCATAAAGATTGTGCACATTATAGACATCGTCGATATACCACAATATCCAATATATAGTAGGTCTGTAACATTGTATCGAACAACAAACAATGCTATCAAAATGCAACTCCATGTGGGCAATTAACATTATCATGAGCAATATCAGTTATGCATAATGTTACAACAGAGTATAATGTTGACAAAAAAAATGACAAAATATTATAATTAAAAGTAAAACAACATGTATTTTCACTGAGATAGTAAAGTACAATTTTTTAATGTCGTAGACATCTTGATATTATTTTTGTAACTTCAGTCGAACAGCCTATTGCAGAGTTCTTATTCCCCTACATAGATTTATGAAATTCGTGTCAGCAAATTTCCAATGCATTCCTGTTGCAAATCATGCATTTTTTGAACTTACTTGTATATAGCTATCCAGCTCATCCTCTTTTGATACTTTCTCTTCAATCACATCGTCATCAAGCAGCGTAAGTAACTTGCATCGTTTTGAACTTGGTGCTCCGGACGTGTCGTCGCGTTCGACTTCTGTTATTTCTTCATCCACATTCACTGATATCTTTTTCATTTCGTCCAATATTGTCGCGTGAACATTCAATCTTGTTTCACGAGACAAGAATGTCAGCTTCTTGAACCTGGGATCCAAGAAAGATCCCATGACATGAACACTTATGGAACCAAGGAACTCTTGGTCCTCCACGGAAAATCGTTCCGCAAGATTAATCAGCAGACGTGATTGAAACTCCTTGGCCATAGCAGTTTCGCAAGGTTTCAGCTGCAGTCGTTTCAGGAGACAAAACATGATCGGATAAACTTCTGAGACACTAACAGATGTTTCTGTTTGCCATTCATCTGTTGTCATCTTCAGGTCTTCAAGCAGAACAATCATCTCCTTGATTGCGATGATTTCATGCGAACCAAATGACAGCGAACATTTTTCCACATTGTTGAGTACAGGTGTTGATTTTACAAGGAAGTCAAATGCATCAAAGAGCTTTGAAAAGCTTTGAAGCATGACAACAGTGCTGTTCCACCTCGTTTTATTGTGCTTTTGAAGCTCGCACTTATCGTGATCCCTGCATAGCTGTGCCCTGTAGGTCCGAAATTCCGAAGTCAGCGTTATGGATCTGTGGACTGTCGAAATTGAAGTATGGACTTTGTTGATCAATTCTTTACTTCGTCTACCTCTTCAAAAGAATCGTTGATGGAGAGCTGAAGAAGGTGAGCGAGGCATCCGATATGGTATTTTGTTGATGAGGACAAATCCAACGCTTTCTTCATATTGCTCGCATTGTCATGGGTTGTACAGAAGGCGTTTACTTTGAAAGGACTCAAAGTTTCATCTATGGTTTCAGCTAAATTGTCACCGGTGTGTTGCTGCGTTAACAAAGGACTACCAAAATTAGCATTTCGAAGCTGCCAAGATCGATCGATCCAATGAGATGTGATGGTCATGAATGCTGACATTTGTCTGTTAGTCCAGCAATCTGTGGTGATGCTCACTAAAGTGGAAGAAGTCAATCCATCCGTTTCTACCTTCTGTTTGAGTTGAAAAGATCTTCATCGTACGTTGTGTTAATATGTCTCATCAGAGTTGTATGCGAGGGAGGTTGGTAGTTCGGCTCGAGATAGAGAAGCAGTTCCTTCATTGAGGTATCCTCACAGAATGTCAACGGTTGCATATCAGTAGTTACACACCTGAAATAGGATAGAAATTTCACTATACAAAATGTTTACTCTCATTTTCATTTTGAAAATGTGTCTTAATTCTTGATAAATCCATATTTTGTCTACCAGTAAGAATATTATTCGTGCTTGACATACTACGTATTTACATGTATGTACCGACTAAGTAAGAGATTATGTACCGATGCATTGTACTACGGCTTCGTCGTACTTCTAACTTCTTCACAATTTATCAATCAAGTAGGCTAAAACAAGCAGTATTGTAACACAAGATTTCAGAAATTTGAGCATAGGTTCCCCGCCCTATCAGGGCGACCACGTCCCTGGCGTTCATCTCAATATGATTGAGAAAGGTAAGTCATAGTTGCCAAAATAAAATAGTCATTGTGTAGAGGAATTCAAACAGATTTCACCGCTAAATAACGTCATCACCTATTTCATAAGATAGGAGGACTAACTAATCATTACTTGCTGTTCCTCTTTCGGTATTTTGTAGGCCTATGGGCTGCGTAATACCTGTCCATGCTCTCCACCATATTTGCGAAAAACAAGTCTTATTGATTTACTGAAATTTAGTGCATAACAGGCCTATATGCATGGTTTATGCTTAAATATTAAGGAACACGTTGAAATACAAGCCTACAGAGTTACTAAATATGAGGTGGCTCCAAGATATTAGATATTGTCATTTAAAAAACATACACCTTGTTACATTTATCCATATTTAAAACATAGACTATTTAAAATATTACACTGAAAATATCGCAACCTTTCTACGAAAAGAAGTAGGCTCATGTTGAAAATGAAGCTCTAACATACATGTAGGCCTACATGTAGTCACAGAGTTAACTCACCAGACAATGAGCTTGGTGATGTCGATGGCTCGTTCTTTTGAGCATGTTCTGGACTTGGATGTCTTCAACCATTCGTTTATATTAACTTGTGTCGATTCCCTCATTTCCTCGACGGCTGCTCGGACGTTCGTTCTTCTTCCGGATGCATCACGAACAGGCGTTGATACGGATGATCCAGGATTGTCGTTCAAGTTGAAAAGAGGATATTGATTCTTCATATGATATAAGAGGGTTCCAGTCCCAGATGAAAATACGTACTTCTTTTCACATAAATTACATTTTGCGTACTTTTTGTTGTCAATAGTGACAAGCTTGAAGTTGTCCCAAACGCGAGACATTCTATGACTGTTCACGAAGGAATGATGACCGAGGTTTAACGACGAAATTACAATGATTGAAATGAGTCATGACCTCGCTAGTCGCTACATTATTCGAGATCCCATCCCACCTCAAGATCAGCGTCTCATCACCTCGCTCAACGCCTGGTGACTCATCTGGTGCAGGTGTTAAGCGATTTCGATTCCTACGTTCGTTTTTCTGTGAGATATCTATTGACTGACGTAAATTTTGACGCTCGTCTGTAGTCAAGTCTCAACTGCTGCTTCTATTAAGACTTTGGTTCAGAGACCAATCTTGACAAAATACTACTATTCAGGCCGATGGCAGCAGGTTAATCTCACTAGCAAAAGTATAGAAAGTCTGAAAAGACTGTTTAGAGTAAAAAATGTAGCGGTTAACCGCACTAAAAAATTAACCGGGTCATGAAAAATTAACCGCGGTTAACTGGTGTCAAAAATTAACCGGGTTAGGAAAAATTAACCGCGGTTAACCGGTTAACCGCGTTCACCTCTGTTCTCATCCGCATTGAAGCATTGGGTGATCCTTCTCCACTTTCTGTCTTCAGTGTGCGGTGTTTTCCGTTTATCTTCAATCACAGTGTGATTTTGAATAATTGAAGAAAACAATTCTTTCTCGGCATTAGTAAAGTTAACTCGCTTGTTCATTTTTTCGATGCTTGTGAACGTTGAAATTCCAAACATTGAAGGAATCACAAGGCAGGATTGATTCGTCAAACGTGCGTAACGTCGATTCATTGCCATGACAACAATCGTCACTCTATACATCACTGATACATCAGATGCAACGTCACAACTATTTCGTGACAATTACCATAGATATTTAATTTATTCACGAGCTGTTGAAAATAGGTTATGAATAAGTTATTCACTACATCAGAAAGCCAAATTTTTATGTTTTACATAACTTGCACAAGAGCTGTTGTATATAATACCTAACTTATTCATCACATCTGCAAGACCCCGTTAGTCTATTTAGGCACAGTTTAGTCTCATAGGCTCAGATCTTAGTAAGATTTAGACCTGTTGTATACACAACATTTTTTAAACAGATATCATCGCGCTGATATTGCGCTTACTATTTATGGAATAAGCTAGTTTTTAGTCGCATTTCGTTAAACATCATGATCAGTTTATCTAATTCTATACCGTACCGTAATCGTAATTCCTAAACAATTATAAACTATTCTCATGGAAAATATGTATCTATTCAAATTCAATCGTTCACTCACACTCACAACTACATGTTAGCACATCACACAAGTTGCATAACAGTTATACTGTACTACCACAGGTTTTGTTTAGCAGCCATCTGCAGTACCATAATGACATCCACAGTTGAACTGTGGATGCTACTTCGCCTTTCATTTATGATTTGACCGGCAGCACTAAAATGTCTTTCTGATTCTCCACTCGATCCTTGTATCACAAGAACAGTGCGGGCGATTGCTGACAATATGGGGAATGTTTCTTTCACACGTTTCCAAAAGTCCAAAGGATTGGTATCTTGGTTGTCAGAATTCAAGGCGATGTATTCATTCCATTCAAGTTCCAGGCAGAGATCCAGGGAATTATTTGTTGTCTTACTCCCACCTCTATATTCATTAAAGATGTCTGAAAATTTAAATAATCTTATTTACTACGAGGTCATTATCTATACAATACAGAAAGAATTTTTGTTTGGATAACAGTAAGCAAACGTGAACTTTTGTCTAAAATATTATTAACAAAGCTGTTGCTTGACGAGAGAGATGAGTATAACATGAAAGATGTTAAAACCAATGTTATTACATACTACGATTGTAATATGTTAACCATATATAAAGATCGTCCTTAGGATATAATGCCTAATTTTATATAACTGTTATCTGTTTTTCTTTTGTATTGTTATTAACATTCCTCAAATACATGTATGACTGAAATGATTTTACAAAAGATATACCGTAATTGACTATTCTACAGCCTACAACACAACAAATAGATATAAAATTTACTGTTTTGAGTCTCAATAATGATATGAAACTGGGGACAAACGATTTAAGATATACATGTATGTACAGGAAGAAGAAGAATATATGAAAACAAGTATTTGATTGATATTTTTCGCTACCAATATGTAGAGATGAATTATCACATTCAGCATTACTATAACATATACAATGTGTGTAGGATATTAGTATTCAACATACCCTACTAAGTGTTGTAGGCTAATATTACAGTCAATCATTTGGAAATATAAAATGCCTTAAAATGCTAATAAACTTACCAGAATCAGTTGTTTCCAAGCGAATTCGTTTTATTGGTTGATCATTATGAAATACCACATTATCGGATGTAATCAAATCATCATGTAACGATGAAATGCTTTTGTGTACTTCCCGCTTATAATTCATTCTTTTCGTATTTGAAGGAAGAAATTTCAATTCCTTGAAGGAAGGGTCAAGAAATGTACCCAACTTGTGCATCTCGGTGGTGCTTGACCAATACTTCCTTCCCATCAAGGCAAAAATGTTTTCTTTGAGTTTGATGATACATTGAGGATCTGTACTGCACGGCGAGCAAAGTTTATCAACTATGATATAATAAACAGGAATCACATATTGCATTGATGGTGTTGAAGAAGATTCAAGTTTATCAAAAACTGCATTGAATTTGTCGAAGAATCGAGCCAGTTTCTCGCACAGTTCTTTAGATACATTTTTTATTCGATCTTCTTCGTTTCGTTCAATCAGTATTTGAATCAAAGTGTCATACGAAACGGATAAACTATCAAATATTGCACAATATCCTCTCCACGGTCGTGTTCCACTTTCACCTTTTAACTTTTTGGGAAGTTTCTCCGAAATTCCTGAACTCCTCATTACGAAAGCCTTTAATTCAAGAACGGATGAGTAAAATAATTTCAAATCACAATCTTCATCTTTTGTTTTGTTCCAGGCATCAGATAAGACTGTATTCAGACGATGAGCCATGCATTGAAACCGTGTCTCGTCAGATAACGCAGAAACAATATTGGCTCCGGCATCCGTGGTTATTGGCGTATCTGCACTTTTCAGTGAAAATTCTTCGAATATTGATGTTATTTCACTTCGAATATTCTTGCTTGTCTTATGTTCATGCGAGAACTCTTTGCATTTTACAATGCAGCGTTTGAAAGAGAAGTCTTCAGGAATCCAAAAAAGCGTGAAGTCCAAGTAAGAGCGCTTAACATGATCGTCTGTCCATAAGTCCGTTGTACATGAGATACACTTGTTTTCGATAGACCATTTAATTTGTTTTTTGATCTCGTCGATCACCTTCGAATGCTCCTGAAATGTAAGATCTCTTATGGTTTTTCGACCAAACCAACTAGTTTTTACATCTATCTTTCCACTCTCACTGCCAATATCGACACACGTTTGTGCTAGTTCCAGCAAGCCGTCGTTTTCAACTGTGTTAAAAGAATGCTGACCCATCACTACAAACTTTAATTCAGCCATTTTCAGTTTATTCTTCTGCGACGAATTCAAACCATGTTTCACATACGCAAAGTTACTTAATGTCCGTTGTTTCAATCCAGACGATGATGGTTTTGATGCTGAATTGCAAATCATTTTATGTCGTTGCAAATGTGACGTACCAACATTTTTCCCTTCTTTATGTGTCCGAAAGCCTTGAAAACAGTAGCGACACGCCGACCATTCACGGATAGGCTCAATTTCGCCATAATCTTTGATAATACCAACTCGGGTAAAATCCTTTCGATGTAAATATTTCTCGTCGTATTCTATCTGAGTAAAACATTTCGATAATAGTTTTTGTCGAATAGTCTCTGAAGTCAGTTCCATCACTCACACGACGAGTTCAACACTGAAGAATCAAACTGGCAGAAAGACAATCGTTTATTGTTAAGTACATTTACTCGATACACGAATGGCTGTTTGGCAGACCGCAGACGCCTGCAGAGCTATCGATTGGCGGAGGGGAGTTATTCATCTACAGACTGCAGCCGTTCCCTATACGAACGTATGATGTCGGAAATGGACGCTCTTCTAGTGCAGAGGCGGGCACTTGTAATCGTTACTTAATTGTTCATTTATGTTTTACAGATGTTGTTGGTTGATGTTCAATATTGACGTTATGAAGTGGGAACGTTCTGTGTGTCGGCATGTACATGTATTTGAAATTTGAGTGGACACGTGATACTTTATTCGAATTGTAACATGAAAGAAGATATCATGTGAAATGATTTTAAGAAATACGACTTTCTCTGACACTTCACTGACTTCTGCGTGTCGTGACGTACTCGTACTTTCAACAAACCCAGGCTAACTAGATGGATTGTGTGAATATCTCTAGCAAGGTCAAAAGACAAATTTAACTTTTATTTATAAAAATAACATTCACCGTGTTAGTGTAAAATTGTGACAAAATCCAATGAAAACGAATCTCTCAAGATACATCAACTTAGCAATATCGTAAGTTAAATGTGATAACTAAATGTTTTTATCATTATTATAGCTTTAACTAATAGTCTATGAACAAAGACGACAAATAAATGTCGGCCCGTAAAGGCCCATTAAGGCCCGCGGGCCTTAAAATCAGGCCCGGACCCGCGCGGGGGCCCATTCATTCAGATTCAAGAAGTGAAACATGAATTTAGTGAATCATAAATTCATGCCGATGAAAATTGAATTACAAAACATGAAATTTCAGCCACGATAATACAATAATATCTCGACTTTTTCATGAAGACTTCCATTATAATGCCGTTCATTGGATTTCCTTGATTATGAGCATAATTTCCGCTTAGTTGCGATGCTTGTTATCAAATATTCATTCATTTTGATATTCAACTTGTTTCACACTACTTATAAAGGGGCTTCATGTCGGTAGTATATAAATTGGCAAAAATTTAGCTTTTTAAAAACTGCTTTTTCAGAACTTGGCAATGAGTCAGATATAGTCAACTCTTATCAAGATGCATGAGGCATAAATGTTGCTAACTCGAAGAAAGTCAAAAGCAAATACACTGTGGCGCAACGTTCAAAGAAGGGGTGTATAACACAGTCTGGTATTTGTAATTCACGACAGATATGGACCTACTGCTCGCAGTTGTGTTGAAGGCTGTCAATGGATATCAAAAAACGGCTTGAGCGGTCGTCATCATTAATGAAGGCCGCAATTAACAATGTTTTGCAAAACGTAGTCTCAAAGTTGTATAGGATTATTGATGAGCTATCTGGATAATCATTTCTAGTCAAAGTGTTTAAATATGCTTACTCATATACTTTCTTTGTTTCTAGTCGAATCCTGTATCCTCCTCACAGATACCGTACCAAGATCTTAATGCTCCCGCCCTCGTAGCTGCTAATGGATCACCGACCAAAGCTTACACTTTTCAAGAGGTAACGCTACGGTTCGAAGGACACACATGCAAGTGACAGTTTGTGGCTGCTGATGTTCGACAATCGTCATTGGGTGCTGATTTCTTAGCACACTATCAACTCCTTGTTGATGTGACTCGTCGTCGTCTTATCAATATTGAGACATTTTCAGCACTTCAGATAGAACCTGTTTTGCTTGATGACATTAACAGTATTTCCCCACGCATCGTGCGTCATTACGGTCATTTATTCACTGAGTTTGTGGACAGCAGAGCTCAAAAAGAATCAAAGTATCGCCGCAAAGCATGGTATCATGCATTATATTAAAACCAATGGACCTCCGGTTCACTCACGCTTTCGACGTCTTCCACCAAACAAACTTAAAATAGCAAAGGAACATTTCGCCGAAATGGAAAGGATATGCACAAAGTCGGCCAGTCCATGGGCATCCCCTCATCATATGGTTCCAAAATCTGATGGTTCTTATCGTCCGTGTGGAGATTATCGTCGATTGAACATGCAAACGGAAGCGGATCATTGCCCAACTCCAAACATCACAGACGTCACATCTGACATTCACGGAGCTACTGTGTTTTCCAAACTGGGCCTTTTGAAAGGCTGTTTCCAGCTTCCGGTAAACCCAGCAGATATACCAAACACCTCCATAAGCACGCAGTTTGGGACATTTGTATTCCATTATTCAACGTTTGGACTCAGAAATTCTGATGCGATATTTCAGCGCATGATAGATACAATATTTGGCAACTTGCCCTTCTGCATTGTTTACGTTGACGACATACTGGTATTTTCTAGAACACATGATGACCACAGGGCACATGTGCAACAGATTTTTCAACTTTTGCGTGAAAAAGGGCTTGTTGTTCGCTCTGATAAGTGTATCTTTGGCGCTTCAGAAATTGACTTTTTAGGCCATAATATTGTCTGCAATGGAATTCGTCCTCTTGCATGTAAGGTCGACGTTGTTAGCAAGTTTCCAGTTCCTGCCACTGTAAAATCTCTACAAGAGTTCGTTGGAATGACAAACTATTACCATCGTTTTATTCCTAATGCATCAAGGATCATGAAGCCATTATATGATGTCATTTTAAACAGGGCAAAAGTCTCACAATGGGGACAAAGTCAACAACTGGCGTTCAAAACGGCAAAGAAAGCTTTGGCCAACGCAGCTGTTCTCGTTCATCCATTTCCGAATGCACCTCTTGTTCTATCGACTGACGCCAGTAATATTGCCATCGGTGCAGTTTTCAGCAAGTCGTGAAAGATCAACACCAACCGATTGCCTTTTTTCAGCAGGAAGCTTCGACCACCAGAATTGAATTCATTTGATCGTGAGCTTCTCGCCGCATACTTTTCAATTCGACATTTCAAGCCTCTGTGTTTCAAGCACTTCCTCGGTGTAGAATTTCGCATTAGAACCGATCATAAGCCACCAGTGCAGGCACTTGTCAAGTCATCTGATGCTTGGTCAGCTAGACAGCAACGCCAATTATCAGCCATAGCTGAAATGAACGGCTCAGTTAAATATCTTCCGGGAAAGTCTAACCCAGTTGCCGACACTTTATCTTGCTCTGAAATTTCGTCAATACATAAGTATAATTGATTACTCTGTAATCAGGGGTACGCTCGGGGGGGTGCCCGGGGAGGCCGAGCCTACCCACTTTCTTCATGGCCCAGTTCCGGGGGGGCTCGGGTAGGCTCTCCAATTTTGAATGATTTATTGATAAAGATGGTGAAATCTGTAGTGAATATTTCACTAAAATATGAAGGTGCTATACGCTTGTCATCCGTATTTCTTCGCTCTTCAAATTTTGGATATCCAACAGAAAATTGGTGAGTACCTTTACATATTACTTACAAAAGTAAAAGGTAATGACGACATGACCCTGAACATATTAATTTGCTGAATCTCAGCAGCGAATAGCGTGTCGATGCTTGTGTCATCTTGTGCTAAAATATTTGTGGTCGATAAACATTCGCACCAATCATAATAATTAAACAATTATTTCATCAATGTATTATAATTTTTTTTTGATAGTTAACAACCACCTCAAATGAAAAATGATCGGATTTTTTGTGCTTGGATCTATATTAATCAATTCAAAAAAGTTTCTGTTCAATCATATGATATTTCACGTGGTTTTTGTTGTTAATGTTGAGTTTTTAACGTTATTGATGTATTGATTGTCCGTGTCGGTGTTGATAATTAGTTTCTTATACATCTTCGTCATTGCTGGGCCTTTGTCATGTCAATGCAAGTAGTTAATAAAAGACGAAGTCCATTATTAAAGATTATTAGATGATGTTCCCTCGTAAATAATAATAATAAAAGAGCTCTATTTCGAAATGACATGCGCATAACGATTAACAGTAAGGAACAGTGAAGTTACAAGTCACAATAGGAAGGAAGGAGGTAGATCACGAGCGGGAGAAGAAGAAAAACGATATGGTGTCAATGTCACGGGAGGAAGTCAACGTGCAGCATTCGAGTTATGAAATTCCGGCCGGTATTGGTGTTGAATGCACTGCGTTGGAAGCTATGACACTTTTGTCTAAGGTTTCGGTTATGGATGGTGGTCGAAGGCAAAAACTTGTGTAGGACGTGGAATCTATTGGTCCTGGTTTTCTTAAACAGCCGTTTGTCTGATATTTCGACTGAACCTCGCACATCAATTTGCTGGCAGCCTGGCAGTATTTGAAGCGAGCTTCCCACATAATTGGCAATTCTTTTCCTTTCTGTTGTACTCACGAACCCCCACCAGCTGTGTGCCGCATACAGAAGGCGATTCAATATGAGAGCAGTGTAGACTTAAGAGTGTGGCAATTATCGCACCATTGCGCTTATATCGCATGCTAGCAAAGTCCTCCTCAATATACTGCTGGACCGCCTGCGCATGAAGATCGAACAGGAACTCCCAGATGAACAAGCAGGGTTTCGAATTGGCAGAGGCACCGCAAACATGTTGGCAACCCTACAAGTCATTATTGAAAAGGTTAATGACATGTCATGTGGAGCGGTTATAACTTTCATTGATTATTCCAAGGCTTTTGACAGCGTGAGCCACGGTCAGCTCTGGGATATCATGTTTACTTTTGGATTCCCTGATCACCTCGTCAACCTGATAAAGTCCCTCTACTGCAATCAGCAAGGAGTTATTCGTTGGAACGGAGACCGAACCAAGCAATTTCCAATCAAAAAGGGTGTGCGTCAAGGATGTATTCTATCACCGCATCTTTTCAGTTTGTATACTGAGCAAATCATGAGAGAAACCGATTTTACGAACGCTGGCATAAATATCGGAGGCAGACAAATAAGCAATGTCAGGTATGCCGATGACACAGCTTTGATAGCCAAGAACATGAGTGAAATGCAGGAGATGGTTGACCAGGTAAACGCTTCAGGAATTGAGAGGTCGCTCAAGCTAAATGCAAGGAAGACAAAAGTAATGCGAGTCGGTTCAACACGTGACGAAGATAGCACAATCACAGTTGGGGCTGAGACTGTTGCAGAGGTCGATCGCTTCAAATATCTTGGCTCTATCAAGAAAAACGATGGAAGTTGCACAGAAGACGTCCGTGTGAGAATAGCTATGGCTAAGGCGAAGATGATCAGACTGAACAAGCTATGGGCAGATAGGGCACTACCAACAAAGCTCAAGATGAAATTAGTGAAGACACTTGTGTGGCCAATTCTATCATATGGAGCGGAAGGATGGACGCTGAAAACTGCAGACGAGAAACACATCGAAGCTGCCGAAATGTGGTTCTGGAGGAGAATGTTGCGCGTAAATTTCAGAGAGCACCGAACGAATGCCAGCATCTTCGAGCAACTGGCCACTACCCCTATGTTACTTCGACACATTCGGAAAAGGAAACTCTCCTTCTACGGTCATCAGTGCAGGGAGGGAGGATGCCTTTTAACGAGAACTGTCCTGCAAGGCAACATGGAGGGCAACCGGCGCAGAGGAAGGCCCAGGACGCAGTATGTCAACAACATCATGAAATGGACCGGACTCAACATGTACGAATTGAACTGCGCAACGCGTGAGCGAAAACTATGGCGTGCCATCTCCAATGGGTCGGCCGAAGTTCAGCAATGAATATGCCGCTTAAAGTAAAGTAAGTAGACTTAATGTAGAGTTTCGGGGCTTGCTCCTCGGCTTTTAATAATTTTGATAACGCATAGACTGCCATTCGATTTCTTAAGCTGATTTCGTATATGTTGGTCCATTTTCAGCCGATCAGTGAAGGTGACCCCGAGCACTTCAAGGTAGTGGCATCGTTGTGATACTTGGAATTTCTTCTGATAAATGCAATTTTTGCTTTATTTGACACATCAATATGAAATTTTTAATCAATTTTGAAATGCTTAATGACCGGTAAAAGTCACAACAGCTTGCGGCAATTAAGCTCTCCTCCGTCAAATTTGTTTTAATGTGCGATAACTGCAATAGGCCTATTCCTCAGTAGTAAGCAAGTGACAAATACTGGATAGCGCAAGATGGCCGCCGTCGTGGCTGCGTCCCCCCCCCCTCTGGCACGGCAGAGTGTCGTGGTCGGCCGCCGTGGTGCTTCGTGTCTGAGTCCCCCCCCCCCCTCTGGAACGACAGAGGTTGTGGTCTGTCGTGGTGTGCCGGCCGGGTGGGTCCACGTTCACAACATGTTCGCTGACGTCCCCCCCCCCCCCCTCTGCAACGACAGAGTGTGAGACTCGGGTGCGTGGGTCCGACCGCCTGGTGGACGTGGGCGACCGTCTAGGTTGACGTGGGCGACCGCCAGGATTAGTCTTGAGGCTATAGTGTGTGATGTTTTTGGTGCAATCTGCTGAATGTTGGGTTGTAAAATGGGTTGTTTCGAGTGGAAGGAGTGGTCGGATGAGAAAACGGAGGTCAGATTCGGATTCAGCGTGAAATTCTGCATCGGTAGGGTGAGTTTCAAGGCAATCGGCGAGAAAAACTGTTTCTTCAAAATTTTGACATAGAATGTGGGACGTTTTGGTGTGTAGCGCCCAAACGAAGCATCGGATGAGAAAACGGAGGCCAGATTCGGAATCTACGTGAAATTTTGGGTTAGGAAGGATGTTTCCAGCGAAATCGGAGAGAAAAAATTTTCGGCTGACGTCCCCCCCCCCCCTCTGGACAGCTTGCTTCGATTTTGGCTTCTAGTGGACGGATTTTGTCGTGCGATAGCTCGTTTGAAAGCTAAGAGTGAGACAAATTCAGTGAAAGAATCGGCTTGTTCCTATCTGTCTTCGTTCAAAAGTTAGAGCGGTTACAAGATTTTAGGTCGGAGCTCGCTCACCTGAAAAAATCCTAAGTGTCAGAGTGACTTTGTATGGGTAAAATTTTGAAAATTTTCCAAAGTGTGGAATTTCGCCCTGGGACCGTCACCAAAACATTTTTCATCAAATTTCACTGACCCCCCCCCCGACAGCAATCTTCTAACTTTGGTTCTAGTGGACGGATTTTGTCTTACAGCTACTCGTTTGAAAGAGGAGAAAAAACTGCTCGACAACATTTTTTGTTGCGAGTCAATCGGACCAGCCGTTCACAAGTTAGAGCGGTTACAAGATTTTAGGTCGGAGCTCGCTCACCTGAAAAATCCTAAGTGTCAGAGTGACTTTGTATGGGTAAAAATTTGAAAATTTTCCAAAGTGTGGAATTTCGACCTGGGACCGTCACCAAAACATTTTTCATCAAATTTCACTGACCTCCCCCCCCCCCCCCTCTGGACAGCTTGCTTCGATTTTGGCTTCTAGTGGACGGATTTTGTCGTGCGATAGCTCGTTTGAAAGCTAAGAGTGAGACAAATTCAGTGAAACAATCGGCTTGTTCCTATCTGTCTTCGTTTAGATGTGAGACACCATTTAAGATTTTGGGACATTGGCGAAAAACGACAGAGTTAGAATTTGGGACGTTTTGGGCTGTAGCACCAAAACGAAGGCTCGGATTGGTAAACGGAGGCCAGATTTGGAATCAGCTTGATGTTATTATCCAATGAGGATCATCATCCAATGAGAATCAAGCATTTCTTTATAAATAGCGAGCCTTCCACAGTGAGAATCATTCCATCGTTGAATCACACGAGTGACGGACGCACATTTTCTCTCTCTCTAGTTCCCTGTTCTATTATCCAACTAAAATGGTAAGTCGCTACTTCCCTCCCTCTCCTCCCTTGAACGTAAACTTAATACAATCTTTTTTCATTTTCAGGCATCTACTCCATCTGCTGCACTAGTAGGACAAAATGGCGGTCAAACGTTACAAGGTTCGCTACGGTCAGATCATCTACAACTGAGGCCAGTGGAAGAAACATCCAAGGTACATAATCCTACACCGCTACAGCGTAAATTTAAACAAGCCTTGCGTTATGATGATCATAGCGTAGTACTCCAAACGGGAATGCTCCCTTCCACGGATGTCAAGATAATGCACAATCAGTATGGGGACTACATACTGATCCCCGTGAGTCCGTATATTCGCCACCAACTTGATATTATTGAGGAGTACGTGACATTAAATATGGACATTCCTACTCCTCTTGCTCAAGAGTGGAAGGCGAGAGATGACAAGGATACTCCCTATAGAAAGATTTGGGATGGTAATCACATTTGCCTACCGGTATCACATTGGTGTACTTACTATAAGAAGGAGGGAGATCATTCAATACCCATCAGATGTGATGAGCTCGGAGAAGGTACTTGGGATATCCTTTTCAAAGTGAATGGGCTATATTATGGTCGACACAAGGATAATAAAATAGCCTCTCTCTCCATGCATATGGAATCCATCCTATATATTCCAAAACCACCCAACGTGGACGACATAATTGATCAAATCCTTAACAGCAGTGGTACGAAGCGCAAGTCGGAGAAGAATGCTACATCAAAACGCAAATCAAAGAAGGAGAATTGCTAGTCCTTTCCTAACTCTACCCTATGACAATTCGCTTATGTGCTTTGAGTGTCGCAGACGTGGTCTTATTAGATACATTTTACTTCTTCGTTGCCATCATATCATTTGTGTATTTTGTCGTGAAAAGCATCGATGTAATTCTTCATTTTGTAATATGTTATAGAACGCTTCCTTAGATGTGTAAATTTCCGTTTTAGGCTTCTATCATCATTTTTATGGATTGTGAGGGTGAACCTGTACAGGAGCTCAGTGCTATTGCTATGAACAATTGGACATATCAGATTGTCAGTGTCTATCATCAACATGCCAACTGCGATCCCAATGTTGATCAATGGGCGAGAAAACACATTCATGGACTTAATCTGAAATATTTGCAAGACTATGGCTTTTCTTGTGAGAGTGCTCTTCTTATTGACTTTAAACGATGGTTAGCTGCTTTCAATGTTATACGCATCTTTTGTAATAATCCTGGTAAGGAGAGGAAAGTATTTCCCAATCTAATCATTGATGATATTTTGCTCCCGCCTTGGGATAGTAGAGTGAATCAACATTATCATGAAGTCACGAAACGTTTTAAGGATTTGTGTGTTCCTATTTTGTCTGTTCGTTGTAGTAGCTACGTTCATAACCAATGCTTCTTTCCTCCTTACCTCAACACTGCCAAAGTCCTGTATGGTTATCATTGCTCTCTGTATGATAGTTACCAGCTGTATCTATTTTATCTCTTTCAAACCATTGATTTATAATGCATGCTTGTTACCATTATTCAATAAATGTTACTATGAGAAGAGTTGTTGTTTTCATGCAATGGATGGGTTAGATAAAGGGCGATCATGTCTTTCTCAAACGACTGCGGAACATTACGTTTTCATAGGCAAAGTTTAAAAGGAGCTGTTCAAGATTATGTGATAAAATTTCATAAAGATGAGACCGACATCGAAGCAGTGGTCGATGATGCTAGCACTCTATTTCTAGAGTTAATGAATACATTCTCTGATAGCATTGTCATGGCGCGATTAGTTGCGAAAATTAAGTTTAGTCATTTTGGAAAGGAAGAGGTGGAAAGTCGCTCTTTCCATTTTGCTTCTTATTCAATGGAAGTGGTAGATCACCCCCAAGAATTTTTTAAAAGACATATGATAAAAATTGCTGAACGTCTTAACGCATTTAACCATCATGGTAGCAGTCTAGTGATTGAAGCGATTTCAGATATTCACATTCAACTTTCCATAAAGAAAAATTGAAAATGCAGTGGTACTTGATTGTAGCACAACTGGTTTTCGAGCTATGTCTGCTCACTCTCGAAGTATATTCCTTCTGTACATGCGTCTATTATTTAGAAAAGGCTAGCAAATTCATATCTTCAAAAAGACTTGCTATAGACATCAGTAACGGTGAAACTATGTGTTGCGATGTATGTAAGCGAAAGGATGGAAATGAAAAGCGCATCTTCAAGAGATGTAAGCATGCTTTTTGTCAACGCTGTTTCATACGTAATTGCATTCAACTTTGCCAATGTAACCACTGTGACATTGCTCATTTCGAGTGTCACTTATGTCGCAATAGTTAGTACCTATGCAAATGTGGTAAAGATAGGTTTTAGCAAAGACTAACACGGAAAATGGCGAAACGTAAAATGACGAAACGTAAAAGTCAAAAGTTTTCTTCAGCCATTCAAGCTCTCCGACGAATGAAAGCAAATCAGCGATACAATGCTATACGACATGCTAACGATAAATTCATTTGTGAAATTATTTCTCATGTGAGGAAGTTGAGGACGAAGAAATTAGCGCCAAAACAACGAAAGTTACTTAAGCGATATGCTACAAAATTGCGTTTCATCTCCAATCCTAAAGTCGCCCTTCAAAGAAAGAGGAAAACTCTAACACAAAAGGGCGGTTTCCTTTCAGCAATACTTCCAATGATAGCTCCTGCCGTGGGCAACCTATTGGGAAATATCTTTGGCTCTAAGCGTTAATTATGCAAATGTTGAGTCTCAAAGTAATAAAATGGATTTCAGACTTCAATGTGATAAAGTTCTGACTGTATCAGGTCCATCTCATGCAGGTAAAACTGTTTTCACGCTGAATTTATTGGATAAAAGAAGGGAGTTGTTTAAGGAACCTATCAATCGAGTGATTTGGTGTTATGGTATTTATCAACCGTCGCTGTTTCAGGAATTGCAAAGTCGCAACTTTATTCGACATGAAGGAATTATTCCAGTGGATAAACTTCAGTCTAATGATGTTGTTGTATTGGATGATTTATTAAAAGAAAGTAAGAATTCAAAAGATGTTACAGATATGTTCACTCGCGCAGCACACCATAAAAGGTGTTTTATCATCTATATTACACAAAATTTGTTTCCTGATGGAAAAGAAGCTCGTACACGAAACCTGAATACACACTATTATGCTATTTTCAAGAATCCGCGAGATAAAAGTCAATTTGAAATTTTAGCGCGACAAGTTGCACCCAGAGGATCAAAAGCCTTAATTGAAATTTTTCAAGCAGCTACTGAAAAACCATACGGTTACTTATTCATTGACTTTACGCAAGAGTGTCCGGAAGAATTTAGATTTCGAAGTGATATTTTGAAAACTCCCATGATTATCTACAAACTATGAGTTCTTATTCTCGCATGATTGTTATTCCTCAGGATGAATATGTACAATTGACTGCCATGCAGCAAGTAAAGCAACCTCTTGCAAATCAAATGTATAGGAAAGAAATAGATTATCAGCAAAATGTTCACATCAAAGATCCACATCGTGCTGTATTATTACAATCGGAAACTGTTGAGCAATTGAAAAACTTGAAGAATAAGATGCGTGACTCTGTATCGACTGCTACACCTTTAGCATCTCGCGCACATGCCATATCTCTTTTCAACAGTATTGAGCCCCATCTCAATGTAAATGATAGAGGAGAAATCATTACAGATGAAAATAAAGTGATTGATGCTTCACGTTATGAAGACTTGATTCAGTATGCGACACGTAGAAAGCGCCGTCAGGGCTATGTTCCACCTGGTTGGTCATACTTTCTTAAACTATTGAAAAAGCATAATGTGCCAAAATTTGCTTTGAATAATGAGACATTGAAAGAACTTGATTCAACAGTGGCTACTACTCCAATGCTTCAGACGATGAAAATGCCAACAAATTGGTTTTAAGACGTCACCTGCTACATCCCCTCCCACACTCACTAAGCAAACAAGAGGAAGAACTCGACGTAGATCTACATCGCCACTAAAACTGGTAAAAGGAAAACGTAAAACAGCTCCTCCTAGGAAATACATGTTCTCAGACTATTAATATGAAGCAGATGTGTTGCTTGCCATGTAATGAGCCGCCAGAGGTGAATGTCGTTGTCACTTGCACTTGCTGCGCCAGCTCTCATAATGAAACCCCTAAGCAATGTGAACACGATCGCAAAACCGCTAAAGCTAAATGCTGCAGTTGTTGTAAATGTAGAAAGGCAAGAAAGAAAAAAGATGAGAAGGAGGAAAAAGAGTCAGCCGTCATCGACTGAACGTTTGAAGTCAATCTATTATGATGTAAAACATCCGGCAGGATTTGCATCTATCAAGAAATTATCAAAAGCGAGTGGTCTTCCACAATCACAAGTGAAACGATGGTTAAAGGGTCAGGCTACCTATACACTCCACAAACAAGCGAAAAAGAAGTACCGCACCCGCCATTATATTGTTCATGACATCGATGAACAGTGGCAAGCAGATTTGTGCGATGTTGCCTCCATTTCAAAACATAACTCGGCAATAATTTTATTTTAACCGTCATTGATATTTTCTCGCGTTATGCGTGGGCTCAACCTTTAAAAAACTAAAGAAGGGAAAGGAGTAGCAAAAGCATTCCAAACAATTTTTTCGAGAAGGTCGCATTCCAAAAAGAATTCAGAGTGATCAAGGAAAAGAGTTTGAAAATCAGC
The DNA here is from genome assembly GCA_907163375.1 of Prostheceraeus crozeri. NCBI lineage: Eukaryota > Metazoa > Platyhelminthes > Polycladida > Euryleptidae > Prostheceraeus > Prostheceraeus crozeri. The sequence continues at coordinate 2,193 of CAJQUW010013357.1, read as the reverse complement.
ATGTGACAAGATTATTTGAGAGGCATGACATTGAGTTGTTTAGTGTAAAGAGCGCTTATAAAGCTGCACTCGTTGAACGTTTTAATCGCACATTAAAAAATCGTTTGTGGCGACATTTTACTGCCAACTTGACACAAAATTGGACAAAGGTTCTACAAGATACACTCCATGCCTACAATCACTCTATCCATCGTTCTATTGGACTCAGACCAGTAGATGTAAATGCTGACAATGTAGATAAAGTGCGCGAATCATTCCAACGTAAACGCACTCATGTGAAAAGTGATGTGAAAATTGGCGATAAAGTTCGTATCTCAAAAGTGAAAAGTGTTTTTTGCTAAAGGGTACCTCCCGAATTGGACAGAGAGGTATTTACAGTATCAAGGATTAATCAAAAAAGACTCTCCGACCACCTACAAGTTGAAAGATTACGATAATGAAGAAATTGAGGGTAGCTTTTACCGCGATGAGATTGAGGTAGTCACTGAAAGTGAAACATATTTGGTAGAGAAAATCATTCGATGTAAAAAACGGCAAGGTGAAGAATGGTGTCTTGTTAAATGGACTGGTTATCCTTCAAGTATGAACTCTTGGATGCGTCGTGCCGACATCTTTCATCTAAGTGATCGACAGTGATTCATGCAAAGTTGTAACTAACAATGTTTAGGGTTTGAGCTATGAATCCAACTGCCTCATTTTATTCACGACCCTCCTATGTAAGTGGTGGAGGACAAATTTACATCGGTGCTCGCCGCCAACGTGGAGGTAGCATACTTGGTGCACTGAAATCTGTTGTAGCACCTCTCATATCCAATGTCGGTAGATCTTTAAAACGAAATGTTTTAAGTAATGCCGTTGGCTTTGCTGGTGATGTTGCTAGTGATCTTTCCAGAGGTAGAAGTTTTAAGAGCAGTTTGTTGAATCGTGGGAAGGAACGCGGTTTAAAAACATTGAAGCAGACCATTGCTGGTGTTACTCAAGGAAAGAAATCACCTAAACGAATGAGAAAAGGAAGGAGGAAACATCGCGGAGCTGGTAAGGTGCGATCTTCAGTCAAAAGGCATTCACGCAAACGTCGCAGAGGCTCTAATCATTCATCAGGCGCTAAACGACGACGCTGCTATAACTTCTAATCATGGAGTGTAAAACTTCCGGTTTTTGTTTGTTTGATCAACAAGCCATACAGACAGATATTCTTAGTTCAAGTATTGTAGATTATCATCCTCGAACAGCTGAGAATGCTGGCCCCATTGAATTTGTTATTCCTGGTGGTAGTGATGACTACATAGATTTGAGTTATGCGATGCTTGATTTGAGGTTTAGAATTCAGCAAGCAGATGGAACTGCTATTGACGATGCACATAAAGTTGGACTGAACAATTTACCATTGACTACATTACTTCGCGATGTTTCTCTAACGATTGGAGAGCAGCAGGTGGAAGGTGGTCAAAGCGATTATCCCTATAAATCATATTTCAATCATGTATCACAGTTTCATCCAGCAGCACAAAAAAGTCATATGGAAGCCATGGGATGGTACAGAGATGAAGCTGGAAAATTTGATGTTGAAACAAACAGTGGCTTTGTAAAGCGATCTGCTATGATTAAAGATAGTAGAGTATGTCAGCTATATGGTCCGCTGAATTTAGACTTCTTTAGACAGTCAAAGTTTTTACTCTGTAATACCAGCATGCGACTCAAGCTGACATTGAATAAGCCTGAATTTGCGCTGAATGCATTTGCTAAAGTTGACAATTTTAGAATTCATGTGGAAGATATTGCACTTTACATTCGTCGAGTAGTACCGAATCCAAGTGTCATTAGAGGGCATGCGAAGGTCTTAACCGCCAAAATGCCATTTACCCCGTTCAGCATACAAAGCTTCTCACCTTTACAATTCCGAAAGATCAAAAGAGTTTCATGAAAGATGGCCTCTTTCCATCGGAAGCACCGAAGCTCCTCATGGTGGCAATGGTTGAAAATGATGCATTTAATGGTAATATAAAGAAGAATCCTTTCAATTTTAAACACAATCAGTTAAGTGAAATTGCTATACGTGTTAATGGTGTGAGTCATCCTGGTCCACCCTACAAACCAGATTTTGCTTCGGATCAATTTATGAGCAGATATGTTTATTTTATGGATTTCTTTTGCTTTTACAATACGGATGATACCAACGGACTGACTATGAAA
>CAJQUW010013356.1:36639-54950 GCA_907163375.1 Prostheceraeus crozeri | reverse complement strand
AGAGGCATGACATTGACTTGTTTAGTGTAAAGAGTGCTTAAGAGTGAACTAATTATGGATAAAACTCTAATGGACATTTTGGGTTTTGATCAAAATATCTTTAAAAGTGGTACTGTAACCAAAGCTAGCGCAGACATGTCGCTATCGCGTCGTATTAACTATTTTCAGATATATTCCAATATTGGTGAAGATGTACGTGTGGGAGATGTTGAAGCTCCATTGCCAGCAATGATACCATACCAGCCAAAAAGCTGCAGTATTTTATCTGAGCATACTTTCAAGAAAGTGCATTATACAAAGCTGAAATCAAACTACATCCCACAAATTGATATTGCCATTTATGACGATGCTGGTGCGTTGATTCCTTTTCATAAAGATGCTGTGACAAGTATCACACTCCATTTCCGAATGAAGAGTTAATGCAAAAGTATGCTAATATATTTTTCCAATGTGAATAATATGGAAAGTGAAAATAAGGACTCGTTTCTAATCTACTTGCCCAGTAATGCTTCTATGAATAAATTTCCCAAAAATAAACCATCAGACTATCGAGTAGAATTAAATCGTCCACTACATTTAGAAGGTGAATGGGAGGTTGGCGTTTCTAGTATTTGCTATGATAGCAATATTCAGAATGTGAATGATTTGGAAGAAATGATATTGACTCCTCGCACCCACGATGGAATAACGATGAATAATGCATTCCAGTTCCCATACAATTTAACATCAGATGGAAAGTGGAACTATGAATGGATTCAGATAAAATCAGATTCTTATGAACCGTTTGGGAATGAGAAAATTATTAAGGCATTCAATAGTGGTAATACTTCCATCATGAGGAATGAAAATCAGAAAGCTTATGAGTTTACTATCTATCATTGGAGTGGGAGACAGTTCCTTCGCTTTCATTCTTTTACTAAAGGTCTTACACTGAGGTTGGATAATGAATTCTATCCACATCTCGGTTTTGGTCATGGACTACATCTAACGTCAATTGCTACTGCAAATGTTAAAAAAGTTTATTCAAATCGAATCAACAAATTTCATTATAGATTTAAAATATTTGATGAAGATGTTGTAGAATGCGAAGAACGCATCATTTTGAAAAAGCGTGGTGTTCAACCTTTATCACTTATTGAGTTAGTAAAACGATGGGATGAGAGTGTGGGTAAGAAGTATGGAGAGAAAATTATGGCGGACAAAAATAAGTTGGTTATTCAGAAATATGATGATAAACTTACAGTTTATTTCTCTCCAACCTTGCGTCATTTTGTAAGACATTATACACCTATTATTGGAAGCGGTGCGGTGTATGCTTCTCATGAATATCACACTAAAGCTGATTCAGTTAATGATGAATGGTGGGTGGACATCTATGGTGATCGCATCAAGAAAATTTACCAGTCTTATGAAGAATCTAAAGTTGCTATCAATATAATGCCGCGTCTATATCATACAGTTGAAAGCTTCATTCATGTAGTTAATCCTTATATACAACAGAAGTTGAAGCATGTGATGAAAAGTAAATATGATGTAAAGACACACCACATTTCGTTTTCAATTGAAAATCAACGCGTTGTTCTGAAACTGGGCGATGACATTCAATGTCAATTGAGTAAAAATTTGAAAAAACTCTTTGGTTTTTCAATGCTACAATCTGCGTTTACTGCTGCGCATACGATTGGTATAGAAACGCCAATGACACTTGATAAACATGAACAGCACCTTTACATTCAAAGTGATTTGATTCTACCTATTTCTGTTGGTGAGAAAAAAGAATACATTTTACGGGATTTCATTCATGATAAAGACGCTTCATATGGAATAGTCGAGAAGATGTTTGAATCTATTTTCTATCATCCCGTCGTCAAACAAACTATACCCTCTATTGCTATCAAAATTACCAATGGTTTACAAGAGTGCATCAATGTGAAAGATACTAAATCCCTCGTAACTTTACTGTTTCGGAAAACAAAGTGAAGTCATTGTGATATGTTTATTGAAATAAAAATATGTGTATGAAAAAGTCTTTTCACAGATATAGGGGGAATGGGCTGACTGTAGGCATATATTCACAAGGAAGAAACGATCTCATGCGATACATAAAACAACCATGTATATCTACAAAAAGCAACATCAAAATACTGAGTTAAAGTTGATTATGTCAATACATCTCCTGAATGTGGTAGCGTGAGTTTTATTCTTTTGGGTGGTGGTATGTTTGTGTCAGGATGTCCATGTGGAAGAGATGTGTTATGTCCTATCCAACACCTCTTATCCTCCCATGCTGAAAGCGCCCGTTTCCTAAAAGTATGAGTTTTGATCTCATGCGACTTAGATTTTTTACGTTTCATGTTAGAGACCAATGATCTTGATATGCCTTTAGCACGCTTAATACTATCGTCGCTATCCCTTAATTTCATACTGTACATTTTTTGTCGGAGGAGAATCATTTCATCTATTTCCTTCCCTGCTGTCTCATCCTTAAAGCAGCCAAGTTTTGCCTTATTTTTGATGGAGTAGAGTGGGTGATCAGTAGGATAATTTGATGTATCAAAATATCTTTCTAAAGATTTTCCTACTTCATTGAAATTTAAATCTTTTTGAGTGGTGATAGCTAAGAAGAAACTATCTGTATCACCACCCAACAAACTAACCTCTTTTACGAGAGGACATGGTTTTAGTATTTTATAAAAGAGTTGGTACATTTCAAAAAGGTAAAATTAAAGTTAAATTAAGAGTTGGTAAATTTAATAATGCGGTGAACTCTTTTTAAAATCATACCCATTTCTAAATAAAATTTTAAGATGCTAAAGTGAGCTAGATAGTTTTCCTTATCATACTGGGTGAGTAAAAGTTTGCGGCAAGGCTTCTAGTCGGGTTGACCGCATGATTCTAAATCTTTATGAAATTGTTTCATAAAGTCGGAAAACATATCGTTGGTCACTTCACCTGATGCGGGTGCGAGTGGAAAATCTACGGTTTTATGTTTAATATTATTTGGATAGATTAGATCTATCTCAAAATAATATCCCCAATCACCTTCATCTGGAATTGCTAGTATGTTAGAAGGGTTGGAGAGATGCTGAATTTCACTATCATCGAACCAAGCTAAACTCAGAGTGAGGGAGTGGTTTGGATAGTGAACTACCATATAAATTATTTTGGTCATAATACTTATGATGAGTCTTATCATCGCCTACTAATTTTGATTTTAACCTATGTTTATTTACAAATGTGAGACCACCGCGAATTCCTCGCTCAAATAAATTATACATCTCTGGATCTTGTAAGAGATGAATGGTCTCACCAGTCATTTTAAAAGCAGACTTAAATGACATGGCTGGCAGACTGACAAAGTGGACGGGATCCAACTTATCTTCTTCTAATGCCACTCGTCGAATCTCCTGAAAGACGTCAGCCAGCAAAAAAAATCTAACTTAAGATAGGCAATCATATATTCGCCAAATACATGGCAGTCAAATTTTATCCATGCATCTTGTGCATGATCATAATCTTCGGTCTTACATTCTGCACCGGTCAAATCATTTTTAAATTTATCTATGGACGGAAGAGAAGTCTCGCCGAGTTTACTAATCGCATCAAAATATGCATATGGAAAGATCCCTTTCCGTGTGATGACTTCATCGGTTAGATTTGGATATTGTTTGTTAAGATTTTGTGTTAGTGGAAGAGACTTTAGATTTTGTACGAGAGAGGCCAGTGATGCAGTCATAAATTGGTAGGAATCTAAAAATTTTATATCAAAATAGACCGTCTAATTTTCTTTAGTTTTATCGACAGGCACTTTTGCTGTCATGGCCATAAACTTCTCTCTCGTTTGTGCTATTACATCAAGCTTCCACACTTTCATTTGACCTAAACCTCCTTTTATTATCATATGGCTGTCGTAGCCCTTGAAATTATGGAAAATGACGGGTAATGTACGCCGTTTCATCCTAAGTGAAAAATTGCATTTTGAACATAGTGCGTTTCTAAGTTTACCCAGTGATGTGATCATGGTCGCGCACTTTCTTAATCTTATCATCATCAAATGTTTTCCTACATTTGAGGCAAACGTTGCAACTATCAAATTTTGCTTGATCATCTGCTGTCATATGCAATGATCTGCGATAGAGTTCACCATCATACTTTTGTTGAAATTTTACAGCCTGTTCGAGGAATTATAGGAATTGGTAAATACAATCCTCACCTTGCCAGACGCGCATTTTATTTTGCCTACCCCTAAAGTGATCATGCCATACTTCATAGCAGGAAATGGCTGCTGGTCGATGGATGTTATCATCGATATAACATTCGATGTCAGCATAGATGACACGAAGAGGACTTAGTTCATCGCCATTCTCTCTATATGAAAACTCCTTATCTTTGGGCATGCGCTCCATTTGTAGTTTACCTCGCTTACACCACTCATAATGAGTTTCAAATTTAGTTTTCCTCCTAAAGTGGCGAATACATCTGTCGCAGTAATATAACTCTCTACTAGAATTTTCTAAGTGGTGGTATAAGCGAGAGATTTTGGGAATACCGCAGTAGTGCCATTCCTCACTATCATCCTGTTTTACTAATAACAGGTTTACTGTACGTTCATAACAACTCGAACGCGAGTTGTAGCGGACACCCTTCAATCCCTTTTCCCAAACATGGAGAACTATTTTGATGTTCAATTTTTCAAATTTTTCTATATCTTTAATTTTCATATCTTCACTATTGCAGTCATCAAACTTTAATTCATTCTCCCACTGTTGATACTTACTCTTAGGGTATCGGCTATTCTGTACATCATTATAGTGGAGAATGGAGAGGACGGCATACTTTAAACATTGCGATTCGCAATCTACAGAAATGACTGCTGCTTTATTTCTTAAATTTTTCGGAAGTTTAAAGGAGCCTCGTCCAGAGTAGTTTTCTAATAAAGTGATTTTTAATAAGGCGGACTCAATACCATCAAAACTGAGACCGCTCGTTAAATTTATCAATATTTAATTTTAATCCTTGGATGTGAAAATTTATCCAAGACTCGCAGTCTACAACTTCGGTTGCAGGAGAGGAGGGTATGTGAAACTCCAACCTCTCTACTATTTGGCCAGTATGGTGGTCGATTTTTACATATTTTATTTTGAGATAGATGAGCGCCTTCATTCTAAAATTGACTAAATTGTTGAAGAGCGCACCAATCAAATATGAATTTTGATGAAACCATTCTTCTAAGTCAGTAATGGTTTCTAAGGATTCCATCTGGTAGTTCCTCACTAAGTTATTTATCGACACTTCAGAGAGTCGGATAGAGGAGGTGCTGTTAGTATAACTATCGTCACTGTGTGTATGTCGAAGTCTATGTGAAGATAGTTCAAAATGTGACTCAAAAGACTGAATGCATAAATCGCAAGAAAAGGAGACATCGTTAACAGAATCATCCCCACCTTCGGAGATTGATGCTGACTTAGGTCTACAAACACTTCGCTTGATGTGTCGGACGAGATCACGCTTCCTCGTGAAGATGTGACCACAGCACATTCCCGATCGTTGCATTCCCGCGACAATGTTGACATGGAGTCGCTGTTGTTATCCGACTCGCTCGAGATGGGACTGGTATCACCTGAAAGAGAAATCATTCTATCATCTCTGTTCAAGTGTCAGTGTATTGTTACAACCTACCTTGACTCAACAACTCTAAACTTTCCTCGAGAAGGAAGGGCGTTGGTGATGAAGTTGATGCCTGAAATTGAGGCAGATGCTATTAGCCAGACGTTTGAGGGAGATGACTGATGAATTCCTTAACTTACCATTTCAACGAAATCAAGTTTAAGGTTGATACTTCAACAAGATAGAGACTTCACTTAAATTTGGAATTCACGAGAGAGCAGTTCACTTGTACGCCTCAAATATAGAATTCGCTAGAGAACACTTTACTTACACGTCTCAAAGACAGAGTGAAATGACACGGATGTCACTTTACATATATACTTTCATATTCATCATTCATTGGCTGTTGATTTTGATTGGTTGCTTGTTTATACTGAAGAATTAGAAAACATTTCAAAGTTATTATTCACAGTCAACATGACAAGCCCTCCAAAAACACCGAATACAAAATTCTCTTCTCCATGCTCATCACCAAGGGCGCTGGTTGCACCAAACGCTCCAACGAAGGGGAAGGTAGAGAAGGTGTACCGACTCGACAATATCAGAAAGTTGTCATTAGGAGCGGATGATGAAGAGGAGAGTGTATGTGAGAAGGAGTATCCCGACTTAACAGGCGTGAGGTGGAAGTATCTCCAGTACGATACTGACGATGTGATGGAGATCACCAGCACCAAATTCCTCCACCAATTATGGGAATGGTACACCCCTAACTCCCAGCCACGAACTATGGCGGAGTGGGAGTATATCGACAAAGTGAGGCTCCCGGTAGAAGAACGATTAAAGCAAGTGGACTGTTTTTGTGATCTATGTGAAGTCAGACTCTGGGACGATATTGACGATGAAGACCTTTTGAAATACATGCCATAATAAATTTTTATTTCGTATTATCTTTGCTTTCATACTGACTTACTTGAATGGGGCTTCAGTGGATGATTTAAGCATGTATACTTTTTCATTTGGAAATAGTAGCACACTTAGTTTAACTTGCAATTCTTATAACATTTCAGATGGATGATAATGGTAGTTGAAATAGTGTTAAATAAAATTAAGATAGCTTACATGATTCTGGGATAGCAATCGACTGCGATCCATGTGTAAAGAGCTTGTTAGACTACGGAAGAGAGAAGTGTGTTATGTTGCGTGTGGCGCGTGAGTGTCCTCTCATTTCATTCCATTCATCAATTCATCTCATTGATAGAGACAGGTAGAACTCATGGTTCTCATAACGTATGCAATGGATAGTTTATAAGGCAACCTTCGACAGTTGGCTAAATGTCGCCCTGGCGCGAATGCATACTACGTTGAGACAGAGGCAATCACTTGCAAACATGACGCAGAGAAGTTTAACAAGATTGACCATTGCCGAATGTCCCTTGCGGTATACATAGCTACGGGTTTCACCGCCGCCCTTTACAGGAACGCCCGTCGAAAGGAAGTATTACACCGAACTTCATTTGCAACGTTCAAGTTGACTGATAGCAGATTCAACTTAATGATAGTATTCGCCAGTCCGAAGACTGCCCAGGGCAAACCGCGTGGAGGTTCTATCATGTCTTGCCCCATGCAGGCCCTTAAGAGAGCCGGTGGTTCGTTCTCGGGGTGTGTGGTAGGGACTCAGGCTTGCTGTTTCGACTGCGGCTCCGGCAACGGGGCGGGTGGTCGCTTCTCTTGGATGTCTGTAAAGAAAGAAGTAGTGAGTTATCATCTTACATTTTAATTTAGTCATTTTTACTTACAGATCTTCTCGGACGCTTCCTCATAAAGGAAATTCGAGATCGGATCACGATGATCGAAGGTGAAGTGTAGACACTCCACACCTTCACCCGAGAGTAGCATTTCTCCCCTCTTCCACGCTCGTACAAGAGAGGAGTTTCTGCTACACTCCCCTTTCTAATAGGGATGTGCAGACGGCTGGAACGCACCCTTCGATCGCGATCCACCAGCTGCGCCGAACGTTGCAGCTCGTGGTTCGTCTCGACCACCTTAACCATCTGCACACGGAGTCTCTCCACTTCCTCCTTCAACCTTCGTATCTCCTTCTCCCTACTTTCCCTCTCTGCTAGCAAAGCCTCTTCTCTGGCTTTACCCTCGAGAGTCTTGAGCCTCTCCTGCTCCAACTCGCCATCCCGCTCGCTTAATCTCTCCTTCACCTTCATCTCTCCGGCCACGTTCTTTAGGTCCTCATACTTTGCCTTGTATGAGAAGGCCTCCTCCTTCAACTTCTCCACCTCTTTCTTTAGTCTATCCCGTTCGGCTATCACCGGCGGACGCTTGATAAAATTGCGACATTGTGTTGCAATTCCGCTCGCAGTCACGGCTGTAGGGGTCTCGCGATCGAGGTCGACGTCCTCGATAGGTTGCGACTGTAGCTCTCCCTCCTCCTCCTCCTCCTCCTCACTATCGCTGCTGGACAGCGAGCTCTCGCTACTAAGCGAGGATACAGCGGCAATCGCTTCAATGGCGGATTGTAGCTCAGTGGTGAAGAGTGAACTCCGTTCTTGCTCGTTGGCAGATTGTAGCTCTAAAGAACGGAGCTCAGTGGCGAAGAGTGAACTCCGTTCTTCTTCGCCTACTTCGCCTGTTTGACACTCGCTGTGTTGTGAGTGCCAATCCTCCAGCCGCTCACTTAAGCGACTGACTTTGGGCTCCGCAATAGTAGCGACCGACCCCTATCTGTTTCTTGTTAGTGCAAGCGTGTTTCTTGAAGGCGTCAGCTCGGAATACCTTCCGGCATTGACACAGTTTGAAACTGGTCTTCATATTATTGTATTTCGGCATTTCTGAAGCGAAAAACGGAAAACAATGATATTACACTTAGTGAGGAATGATAGATTTGAGTATAGTGAGTGGCACTCGATCCCGTCGACAGCCCGAAGGCCTTGTACTGATCACTAGGGAAGTGAGAGATCTTCCCCGATACCCGCTATTTACAGCTGAAGACATCATTGTCACTGCCCCGAAGTGGTAACAGCAACGTCGAGTCAAAGGTAGTGAACAGTAGCTGGGATCTAACCCCTCAAAGCTGCCTTAGACTTAGTTAAATTTGAAATCTGATAGCAGATTTGAACTTAGCATACTTGAAAACCTTGAGGAAACATCCCAAGTTATTGCTTTGATCAGCTTGATAGCAAGCCGTAGAGAGCTTGATTCACCAGCGTTTTGCAATGGAGATGTTTAGAGGCCACCCATGACAAGATAGCTAAGACTCAACTGATTGGCGTTCAAAGTGCTACGTTGAGAACTGTGTCAAATGCCCAACATGAGACATGAGTTGTCCCAGCGGTTACGGTCTAATCTATGACACACTCCCTTGCCACACTTATCACTACGGCATCGTCCGCCGTCCCGAAGGAACACCCTGTCAGTGGAATATTACAGCAAAACTCTCCGTGTCTTGCTCGCTTTCAGTGAAAAGCCGCTTATACCATGAGACGACTGGCTCAGACATCATTAAAAATGCTTTCATTGACTTCAGCAGGGTCGAAAACCCCAGAAAACCTCCAAAACTAGTTAATTTAAATTTTTCAACTTTTTAGCACTACTTATGGAATTTTATAAGTAGTCTGTCACTTAGGGCAGGTCAATAGCGACCGAACCTTTTTTGAATCAAGTCAAACGGACTTGTAGAAGCAAAGTTACAAGCCTTTAAAGTTTTGGAGTCTTTTATGGCCTGGAGACGAAGGCCATCTCCTGGCTAACCTCTAAGTCTGACGCCTTAGCTGATATCAGCAATGAAATTTTCTAAGTCGGTTTCTTACAGAAACCCGGAATTTGGAATGTCCGAAGCTATCATCGGAGCTCAGAGAGACGACCTACCTTTGGCAATCTCTTGTCTGAATGACAAGTCTCTGTCGGTTCCCAGCTTATATAGTTTGTGGCGATCAGCTGATGACGTAATACCCATCATCCAAAAACTTAAAACGCTTCTATCATCGATTCTGGAGGTCCAATTGAGCCGGAAATATGCCATTTCAATGTAGAATTTGACGCTGCATCCAAATCTGGCCTCAGTTTCCCATCCGATGCTTCGTTTTGGCTCTACAGCAGGCAGCCATCGCAAAAATTCTAACTCGTTTTTTCGAAAACATTTTGTGATGAAAAATTTTTTCTCTCCGATTGACTTGAAACTCACCATACAAATACAGAATTTGACGCTGATTCCAAATCTGAAATCCGTTTTCCAATCCGATGCTTCGTTTTGAAGCTAGAGCCCAATCTCCCAAAATCTTAAATGGCGTCTCACATCTAAACGAAGACAGATATGGACAAGCCGATTCTTTCACTGAATTTGTCTCACTCTTAGCTTTCAAACGAGCTATGGCACGACTAAATCCGTCCACTGGAAGCCAAAATCGAAGCGAGCTCTCCCGAGGGGGGGACGTCAGCGAAATTTGATGAAAAATGTTTTGGTAAAGGTCCCAGGTCGAAATGCGACACTTTGGAAAATTTTCAAAATTTTGCCCATACAAAGCCACTCTGACACTTAGGATTTTTCAGGTGAGCTCCGACCTAAAATCTTAAATGGCGTCTCACATCTAAACGAAGACAGATATGAACAAGCCGTTTCTTTCACTGAATTTGTCTCACTCTTAGCTTTCAAACGAGCTATGGCACGACTAAATCCGTCCACTGGAAGCCAAAATCGAAGCGAGCTGTCCAGAGGGGGGGGACGTCAGCGAAAATTTTTTCTCTCGGATTGACTTGAAACTCACCATACAGATAGAGAATTTCACGCTGATTCCAAATCTGAAATCCGTTTTCCAATCCGATGCTTCGTTTTGAAGCTACAGCCCAAAACGTCCCAAATTCTAACTCTGTCGTTTTTCGACAATCTCCCAAAATCTTAAATGGCGTCTCACATCTAAACGAAGACAGATATGAACAAGCCGATTCTTTCAGTGAATTTGTCTCACTCTTAGCTTTCAAACGAGCTATCGCACGACAAAATCCGTCCACTAGAAGCAAAGTTGGAAGGTCGGTGCCGAGGGGGGGGGACGTCAGCGAAAATTTTTTCTGATTTTCCGATTGCTTTCAAATTCACCATACAGATGCAGAATTTCACGCTGAATCCGACTCTGGCCTCCGTTTTCACATCCGAGCACTGCTTCCACTCGAAACAGCCCATTTTCAACCCAACATTCAGCAGATTGCACGAAAAACATCACACACTATAGCCTCAAGACAAATCCTGGCGGTCGCCCAAGTCCACTACGGCACTCTGTCGTTTCAGAGGGGGGGGGACGTCAGCGAACCTTTCGGACCAACTTGGCCGGCACACCACGACACTCTGTCGTTCCAGATGGGGGGGAGTCAGACTCGAAGCACCACGGCGGCCGACCACAACCTCTGTCGTTCCAGAGGGGGGGGGGCGCGCCGGTCGAGTGTTCGCCGTTTTCTTACTACTACTGTCCATCGAGGCACTGGGCTACCGCCGGTTCCTGGGGCTTCGGTCCACTCCCTTTTCCTTTCGGTTTGCCCTGGGCAGTCTTCAGACTGGCGAATACTATCATTAAGTTGAATCTGCTATCAGTCAACTTGAACGTTGCAAATGAAGTTCGGTGTAATACTTCCTTTCGACGGGCTTTCCTGTAAAGGGCGGCGGTGAAACCCGTAGCTATGTATACCGCAAGGGACATTCGGCAATGGTCAATCTTGTTAAACCTCTCTGCGTCATGTTTGCAAGTGATTGCCTCTGTCTGAACGTAGTATGCATTCGCGCCAGGGCGACATTTAGCCAACTGTCGAAGGTTGCCTTTTAAACTATCCATTGCTTACGTTATGAGAACCATGAGTTCTACCTGTCTCTATCAATGAGATGAATTGATGAATGGAATGAAATGGGAGGACACTCACGCGCCACACGCAACATAACACACTTCTCTCTTCCGTAGTCTAACAAACTCTTTACACATGGATCGCAGTCGATTGCTATCCCAGAATCATGTAAGCTATCTTAATTTTATTTAACACTATTTCAACTACCATCATCACCCATATGAAGTGTCATAAGAATTGCAAGTTAAACTAAGTGTGCTACTATTTCCAAATGAAAAAGTATACATGGTTAAATCATCCACTTAAGCCCATCCGTAGTCTAACAAGCTCTTTACACATGGATCGCAGTCGATTGCTATCCCAGAATCATGTAAGCTATCTAAATTTTATTTCCTCTACCATTATCACCCATATGAAATGTTATAAGATTTACAAGTTAGACTAAGCGTTCTACTATTCGTAAATGAAAGATATAGTTTCAACAGTTTACAGATTAAAAAAAAAGTTCCAACAGTGTGTACGTTAGAAACAAAGTTTCAATAGTGTGTATGTTAGAAATAAAGCTTTATCTGTTTGTATGTTGGAAACAAAATAAAGTTTTTACAAGATAAAAAATAGAGTTTCAACAGTTTACAGTTTCAATAGTGTGTACGTTAGAAATAAAGTTTTAGCTGTTTGTATATCAAAATAAAGTATCAAGAGTTTACAAGTTAGAAATAAAGTTTCAGTAGTGTATGCGTTAGAAATAAAGTTTTAGCTGTTTGTATATCAAAATAAAGTATCAAGAGTTTACAAGTTAGAAATAAAGTTTCAGTAGTGTATGCGTTAGAAATAAAGTTTTAGCTGTTTGTATATCAAAATAAAGTATCAAGATTTTACAAGTTAGAAATAAAGTTTCAATAGTGTATATGTTAGAAATAAAGGTGTAACTGTTTGTAAAAATAAGATCGCAAGATTTACTAGACTGTTTCATAAAAAATGGATCACCCTTAAACATCGCCTTAACTTCAACTTTGTCTAACTCCGCTAAGCTTTTTTTTTTTTTTTTTTGATATGTCAGTTGTGCTTACTAATATCATTGTTGGAAATTTTAAGCATGAATATTGAGTTGTTTTCCTGTTATGGATAAAAAAAGTAGTACATAATTTGATCTTCATTTATCAATGTTACACAAAATCATACCTCACTCTTATAAAATTACATTTGTTTCCTTTGTTATGTAATATGCTGTTCTACAAGCCAAAAGCTATCAAGCAAAACAAAAATAAAGAAAATCGGTCAATCAGAGCCAGTATAGCACCATCATTCATCAACAATAACGTAACTGCTACATGTGATTAACTGGACTTCATGTTCCATCCATAGCTTCCTGACTTCGTTGCGGTGGTGTTGACAGCACTCCTGATTGCTTTCAGCTAGAAATCTATCTCTTACCGGTTGAAAACAATACAAAGCACAAATGAACAATAACGAGATCGCATTCACAAAAGGCAAAGTGTCAGCCTTGCTAGAACGAGGGTTTTCTTTGCGAGCTACAAGCAAGCGACTAAATGTCCCTTACACAAATGTGCATCGATGGCATAATGATGATTTTCGACTCTGTCGTAAAGAGGGCTCTGGCCGTCCACAGCAAAACATCAAAACGTAGAGACCGCCTAATTTTGAGATTTGTTAAAGTTGATCCAAGTCTCTCGTTAACTGAGATGGCTGCACTAGTCTCGTCTATTTCTAAGTCCACTATTCGTAGAAGACTTATTGAGTCGAATTTCAAGAGCTGTAAGAGGCCCTCTCAGATCGAATTATCAGATCAGCATACAAAAAGACGTCTCAGATGGGCAATGAGTCATTGTCACTGGCGAAATCAATGGGATCGGGTTGTCTGGTCTGATGAGGCATCAGTCCGTCGGAAGGATAGTGATGGTGTTATCTATGTGACCACCACGTGAATGTTTTACGAATGAACATTGGCCAAATGACAGATCAACTTGGTGATCCATCGACTTGGTTATTTATGGATGATAATGCTACGTGTCACAGGAGTAGTAGAGTCAACTTATGCAAGTCTCAATTAGGGCTTAGGACATTATCTTAGCCAGCTCGTTCTCCTGATCTGAATCCCATAGAAAATGTATGGAGTATTCTAAAACGTAACGTTCGTCGTTCACTGCTACCTACAGATGGCGTATCACAACTTACGTCACTGTTAAAAGAGAGTGGAGAAAGTTAGATCAGTCAAAAATCAACGATATCATCGAATCAATGCCTAGACGAATTGGTAATGTCATTGACAATAAGGGTAGGGCCACAAAATATTAGCTTCTTATGAACCGTTACTGTATCATAGCTTATCAGATTATATAAGGACATTTAAATATATTAGGGACATGAAATAACATGAAAAATGCTTTCTGTATCATACTTATGTTTTATTTAGTCAAATTTTAGAATGATCCACTTTTTATGAAACGGACTGTATCACTTGAATGATTGATCGTTAGTTAGTGACCGGTCTGATGCAAATAAGGAGAAATGATGAATGATGATCCTGCCTTAAGCTGCAGATACTTTGTATTAATGGCATTTGAATATATTGAGCAATTAACACAATAGTTCCTCGGCTTCCGGCAAATCACTGAAAAATAAAACTATATTCACAACAGAAAAATGGAAAGCAATAAGAAATATTCAGATGATGAATGATGATCCTGCCTTAAGCTGCAGATACTTTGTATTATTTGCATTTGAATATATTGAGCAATTAACACAATAGTTCCTCGGTTTCCGGCAAATCACTGAAAAATAAAACTATATTCACAACAGAAAAATGGAATTCCACTTTTTATGAAACGGACTGTAGTTTACAAGTTAGACTAAGTGTGATTGAATACTGTCCTAATATGATAGAATGGAGTGGGTAGGAGGTCCTGAACCCGCTCCTAACTTTTGGTGACGATAGGGCAATTTTGGCGAAATTACATGTATTTCTGTACATGTAAAGCCACATGTAAATGTACCGATGTACGAGTTGCACGAGTTGGCATGTCGCGACAGCATGATTGAAGTCAGGAAGAAGTTGTAGGAGGAAGATAAGAATTTACATGTACATGTAGAAAAAGTACATGTACATGTGGCAGTGGACACTCGGTAGAGTCATGTACGAGGTAGGGGACATGCAAGGAGGAAAATGTCAAAGTTTGAAGACAATAGGACAAGAGGAACCCTGTGAAGGAGAGAAGCAGATGCAGCAAGTGACCAAGTGTGAGTGAGAAACGACTCTCATTTCACACCGTAGTTGTAGAGATACGACTCAAGGCAGTTAAGCTCCTATACTCATGAGTGGCTGTCTTCTCTGCTTCTATGCAGATGAATACAGACGGCGCTCTGGCTTGCTCACAGCAGTATACTGTGTGCAGTCGACGTCCTATGCTGTATAGGACGGACGAAGCAGTTGTGTGAGCAGTCGAACTTGCCTGCTACAGGGTTTCATCGCAAGCCTCAGGCAATGCATATAAAGTGATAGTGTGAATATCAAGGCGGAGCGCTGTTCCGTCTATATGGCACTATAGAAGACGTGTTGGTCGCAGGAAAGCATAGGACTTAAGGTCTTATGGAATTCCATCGGAAGCGCGCACATTCGGCGGCACTAGTACGTGTTTGTGGTTCTGCGCAGGCCGATTCTAAGAGCGTATCGAAAGGTACAACCGGTTGGCTTGTCCTATACGACCATCTCCCGTCATATCTGGTGAGTATTGGTCTGGCGAATGATGAAAACAGTGTGCAAAACGTGTTTGAACATGAACGCCTTGTGAGTGTCTATCCAAGGCTTGAGTATGCTATTTAGGCCCTTTGAAGAGGGCTCTAAATTAGCTACCTGGTTGATCCTGCCAGTAGTCATATGCTTGTCTCAAAGACTAAGCCATGCATGTCCAAGTACACATCATCTTACGATGAAACCGCGAATGGCTCATTAAATCAGCTATGGTTCCTTGGATCGTGTATCTAACATGGATAACTGTGGGAATTCTAGAGCTAATACATGCATCAAAGCCATGACCGCAAGGGAACGGCGCATTTATTAGATCAAAACCAACCGGCTCCGCCTGAGTTTCTTGATGACTCTGGATAAACTTTAGCAGATCGCATGGCCTTGAGCCGGCGACGTATCCTTCAAGTGTCTGCCCTATCAACTTACGTTGGTAGGTTACCTGCCTACCATGGTGATCACGGGTAACGGGAATCAGGGTTCGATTCCGGAGAGAGAGCATGAGAAACGGCTACCAGAACTACGGTTTGCAGCAGGCGCGCAAATTACCCACTCCCAGTACGGGGAGGTAGTGACGAAAAATAACAATACGGGTCTTTTTATAGGCCCCGTAATTGGAATGAGTATACCTTAAAACCATTAACGAGTACCAATTGGAGGGCAAGCCTGGTGCCAGCAGCCGCGGTAATTCCAGCTCCAATAGCGTATATCAAAGTTGTTGCAGTTAAAAAGCTCGTAGTTGGATCTGAGGAGTAGAGCCAGTGGTTGGTCACACGACCATACTGCTGGCTCGGCCTACATAGTCGGTGATTGTTTTGGTGCTCTTAATTGAGTGCCTCAATTGCCCGGCCACGTTTACTTTGAAAAAATTGGAGTGCTCAAATCAGGCACACTGCCTGAACAGATATGCATGGAATAATGGAAAAGGACTTCGGTTCTATTTTGTTGGTTTTCGGAACATGAAGTAATGATTAAGAGGGACAGACGGGGGCATTCGTATTGCGGTGGGAGGTGAAATTCTTAGATCATCGCAAGACGGCCAACAGCGAAAGCATTTGCCAAGAATGTTTCCATTAATCAAGAACGAAAGTCAGAGGTTCGAAGACGATCAGATACCGTCCTAGTTCTGACCATAAACGATGCCAACCGGTAATCCGTTGCGATTGCAAGTTCGATCCAACGGGCAGCCTCCGGGAAACCAAAGTCTTTATGTTCCGGGGGAAGTATGGTTGCAAAGCTGAAATGGTTGGAATAGTGGTTTCCTCCGAGTTTCTTAGTTGAAGCTCAGGTCCAACTGGTACGAGTTCTTGATTGCGATAATTTCCGCGATAATATTTTTCACCGAAATTTATTTTTCAACGATTCGAAAAACGAACCTATATGCTATGATACCGAATGGCGCCAGTATTTCCAGTAAGCCGGATTATGCGGATGGGTATTGACTACCGAGTTGTCGCTCAATCCAAAGCTAATTTGAGCTGGATTCACGAGGGCTATTTCTTCCGTGGAGCACGGTACGTCAATTGATGCAACTACTATCCGGAAATTGGCCGACTCGTATGGCAATGCATCGTGGTAATTCGCATGATATGGACTTGGTTAGATGTAGGAACTGTCCTAAGACAGAAAATGTACGTGAAACTATTTCTCATGTACTAAATGGGTGTCCAACCGGACACAGCAGATGGATTGCTCGTCACGACAACGTCGTACGATGCATAGAACAGGGGCTTAAGAAAGATTCAGCAAACAAGGTCGCTATCGAACCGCGAATCTATATCGATCAGGAAGGTTATGTACCTGATCTAGTCGTTTCAAACAAAGAACATTGTTACATAGTGGAAGTCACAGTGCCATATGACCATTCCACTCAAAGCCTCGATAAACGGTATCATTCGAAGCATGATAAATACAGCTCTTATGCTGTTAGAGACAAAATTAGGGAGAGGTTAGCTCCCGAGCTCAACTTGTCGAAGGTGGAAGTCCTGCCGGTTGTGGTGGGGTCTAGGGGTGCGATAACGGGTCTCACCCTAAATTCTTTATCTAAACTTTGTTTAAAATCCATTTCCCGTCAGCTGCAGTGTGTTATTCTAAATCACGGGATCAATCTTTGGAATTTTTTCCGTAATACAAAAAATCGTATGCATTGGAGGGTACCGCGTCGAAATTTTAAAAAGCGTCTGAAGCGCTAATCTTTTGTAATTACTCCTCTCCAAAGCTCTTATAACCTTCAACGTGTCGTTCTCGGTCCATGACAAGACGGACAGCAGCGGTGTTCAGCAGTTTGACTTTCGCCCGAATGAAAGGAGAGCGGTGTTCAGAGACAAATGCGCCTTGTGTTTCTTTTACCCTAAGCTTCATGCTTACCGTCCTCTCGAGGACTGGAAATGTGTAAACTTTCTTTGCTTATACAAATAAAGATTTACTTGGAAAAAATAAAGGAATTGACGGAAAGGCACCACAAGGAGTGGAGCCTGCGGCTTAATTTGACTCAACACGGGAAAACTCACCCGGCCCGGACACTGGTATGATTGACAGATTGAAAGCTCTTTCTTGATTCGGTGGGTGGTGGTGCATGGCCGTTCTTAGTTGGTGGAGCGATTTGTCTGGTTAATTCCGATAACGAACGAGACTCTAGCCTACTAAATAGTACACTCATCCATTTGTGTGAGTGCCGACTTCTTAGGGGACTTAGTGGTTGCAAAGCTGGGGGGTGGGGTGGCATTCTTGTAATGCTGCCTAATGTCGTCACCTACCTTCACGTATGCTCCGCAGTCTTCCAAATAGTTTGGCGGATGCCAGGGCTGGTAACCCCCGTAAGTAGCCCACCAAAATTCAGGGTGAAACTATAGGTGAACGGTGACTCCTTTGGCGGGAGAATAAATAATGCCGAAAAGCCGGAGTATTCCGGGCCCCGCCACGGGATAATGGCGACTAAAAAGGAAGGGCCAGCTCCCCGACCTTCTCGTCCCGAGTTTTGAATTAGCTACGGAAATGGAACAAAGAGAGAGGCAGCGGAGTATGGTATGCGAATATTACACCAAGGACAGTGTCAGACTGGGCGTCGTCACGTGGGCGTGCCCGTGTCAGGAGAACTGTTTCTTTG
>CAJQUW010013356.1:0-36616 GCA_907163375.1 Prostheceraeus crozeri | reverse complement strand
TAAGTCTATGACGATCAGATGACCGTAAACAGACGTCTCCTTGAAGACATTGACCTGTCTATACGAACAACGGTGAAACGATGGCTTCATTTACCGCCGGGGACTCCGTCCTCGTATTTCTATATGAACCGGCGTCAAGGTGGCCTAGGTTTGCACCAGTTGCGAGCCTTCATTCCTTCTGCAAGAGCACGATCATTCGAAAAGCTGATCATGAGAGACGATTGCATCCTTAAAGAAGTTTTCGCCTTAAACGAAGCCGAGATAAGCAAGCTATATGCTATGATACCGAATGGCGCCAGTATTTCGTGTAAGCCGGACTATGCGGCTAAATTTTTGTCAACGAATTGGGGCATCGATTCTGAGTCTGTTGTGAGATCGTCTGCTCCCATGACTTTCGTGGGCAGTGGACAGTTCCTAAAGGGTCACGAGTTGGTTAGATCTGTTCAACTGCTGTCGGGCAATCTACCAACGAGGATGGCCTTGCACCGTGGACATCACGTGTGGCAGGACATCGTTTGCAGAAGGTGTGATCGTGCGAAAGAAACGGCTGCTCATGTTCTGAGTAGCTGCGACAAGCTGAGGAACGCTTATTCTCACCGGCACAATGAAGTATGTGCTACAATAAGTAGACTATTGGCTCAAGATGAAGGCAGACAGGGATTCCGCGAAATGGAATACGCCAGCCGTGCTGAGCGATTCAGACCTGACTTGAACTGATCTGTGGGAGGTCCGTTTCATTGATAGAGGTTACGGTGCCCTGCTGTTCAAGTCCACAGTATGCTCATCAACGTGGCATTGAGAAGCTGTCGAAGTACAGCAGGCCTGCCTGCATGGAGGCCGTGAGGGCAAGATGGCCCGGGTACACCGTAGAGGTGATACCAATTGTTGCTGGTGCGAGGGGGAATATCGACTCCAGTACGAAGAGGCACCTAGGATCTCTGGGGATCGGCCGCCACATGACAGTGGTTCAAAGTAGGGCAATAATCGGCTCACTCAAAGTGTTCGATGTCTTCCGAGCAGGTGATAAGATCTACTAGTTGACACAGAGCGTCGTTCAATCTGAGCATTCATGCTGTTTTTGAAGCCTTAATGAAGTTGAATTCCGGGTTCTAATGAAAGTTAAGACGTACTTCAAATAGAGCGGCAGTTCGCAAGTCGACACTGGTATGATTGACAGATTGAAAGCTCTTTCTTGATTCGGTGGGTGGTGGTGCATTGCTATGCTATCATAGGTGGAAGACCGGTAACCAATCCGGGACTGGTTATGGATCCAGTAATAAAAAACCAGAACAGTCGGCAACCCTGGGGTTAGCGCCCCCTTGGCTGACGACTATAAACCAATTATCATTGCTACGACCTTTCAATCAGATACAGAGAATTTTTCGGCTGTCACGGAGAGTACTGGCCCTCGAGACCGGACGCGGTTTGGGGTTACCCTCAGTTGTCAGACGAGAATGGAAATGTGGTGGTTGTGACGCGCATCCCTTCGATACCGGAAAATCAGCAGTAACGCACGTACTCAAGAAGCATCATGTTAGGGTTAAGGATTTCGGCTGTGGAAAATGCGTAGGGTTTTCGATAGTATTAGGAGCTTATCTTGCCATGTGAGGTACTGCCGTGAGAGAGAGAACTATGGACTTCCTTCCACTGAACATCTCTTCAATTGCAGCGAGTGCGATTTTGGTTGCGGTACTAAAATCGGTCTAGGTCAGCACATGCGTTGGAAACACCCGGAGGCAGTTCAAGAACGCCTCCCTACTAAGACTAAGAACATAGGTTGGTCCGAAGCCGAGCTTCGTGATCTCGCGGAGGCTGATATCAGACTCCATGTGAGGGGCAAAACTAATATGAAAGAACTTCAGCGGCTTTTTCCGCATAGAACCTATCAGGCCATCACCACAATAAGACGTTCAATTATGTTCCGTGAGATAAGACAGCAGCTTGAAGATACTTCGTCAACCGGTGATGGAATTTCGTCGTCTACTTCCGTAGGTGCCAATATTAAGTGAGTCGGAGACGAATCGTTTGCTACCTGAGGAACAGGCTAGGTTAGACGACGTTGTTCAGCGAGGGATTTCAACTCTCGAAAGAGAGCTGGATGAAGCCGTTGACGACGACGTTGGACGAGGATTACTATTAGTTTGTAGGTCGGACCGTCAAAACATAGACGCTAATGTTCGTTCTTTCTTAAACCTCCTTAAACCTTCGGACCCAAGCGTTGTGGGTTCGCGTTCACAATTAGATAGGAGTCGAGCTGAAAATAGGCCGTCCCAAAGGCAGTTTACTAGATTAGGCCGTCCCAGGGATCAGGTGCGGAGAGAGGAGTACAAACTGGTTCAGAGAGCTCTTGACCGGGATTTTATGAGCGCCTCTAAGCTTATCTTGGATGGTGCACGGTTCCGGGAGTTGGATTCGCAGCGGCCTTCTGAGGAGGCTCGCGAAGCCTTCTGCTGGGACAAGTTTGGGTCGGTGCCCGAAGTCAGTATTAGGGACCCTGTTATCGATAGGTCTTTAAGTTTTTCTTCCTTGTTCGTTCCGTTTGAAGAAGAGGAAGTTGTTTCGCGGGTGAAGATGTTTAAGAGGGACACGGCTGCCGGTCCTGACCATTGGTTAAGTCGCGATGTTTTAGGTAGTTTAGGGCCAGCTCGGTTAACACTGTTTTGCAACGTTCTTTTGCGGTTAGGTAGTGTACCTGAGTGTCTGAAGTCGGCTCGGACGGTGTTTATTCCTAAGGGCAGAGGGGGCCTAGATGATGTAAGTAATTGGCGTCCCATAACGATTGGAAACTTGGCAAACCGATTGTTCTGTAAACTTCTGGTCTCTCGTCTTTCGTCCTGTATTCCTTTGTCCTTTAGGCAGAAGGCTTTCGTCTGCGAGGATGGTGTATTCGAGAATGTCGCCCTACTTACTGAAGCTATGAGAACAGCATGGAAACACCGTAAGGAACTTAATGTAGCTTTCTTGGACGTAGTTAAGGCGTTTGATTCGGTCCCTCATAGCGTAATTCTTAGAGCCCTAAGGCGTAAGGGTGTTCCGGGGCCGATGATTGATTTAGTTTCAAATCTTTACTCTGACAGCTTCACGACTGTAAATAGTAGAGCAGAGCAACCTAGGTGGATTCCTATTAGGAACGGCGTGAAGCAAGGGTGTCCTATGTCACCTTTTCTGTTCAATCTAGTTTTAGACGAGTTGCTGGTCATGCTTGATGAGGTTGGACTAGGGTTCTCGTTGGACGCTCATCGAGTCAGTTCTATGGCCTTTGCAGATGATGTGGTTCTTCTGTCTGATTCTAAGTACAACCTTCAAAAGGGCCTCAATGTCGCACATCAGTTCTTCGAGTCCATAGGAATGGTGGTTAACCCGAACAAGTGTTCTTCGTTTCGTCTGTTGCCTGTGAAAGGCAAACGTACAATGAAGGTCGTTAAGGAGTGTTCATTCTTCATCGGTTCCAGTCCGATCAAGTCTTCCGGTGTTTCCGATCCTATTAAGTATCTCGGTTGTACTGTTACGGCTCGGGGTTGGCGAATATACGATCCTCTCAGACCAAGCCGGAGCAGAAGATTCGACTTCTCAGATCTGCAGTCTTCCCCAGGTTGTTGTTCTACCTTCGTCATGCTTCATACCCGTCAGGACGGCTTTCCACTTTAGATCGGACTATTCGAGGATGGATCAAGTCGGTGCTTCATCTACCTTCGTCTACTCCCAACGCTTTTTTCTATAGGTCAGTTAAGAACGGTGGTTTCGGTATCCTCAAGCTTAGTCTTTCATTCCTGTTTTACTTGGTCGAACTGTTTTCTTGAAGATGCCCACGAACCCCGATCCTTTGATGAGGTGGTTAGGAACAGCCCTCGAATCGAGATTTGCTTCATGGTTTAGGGACACTTCAGTAGGGCCGGACAACGTTGAGTCACTGTATTCAGGCTTCTTAAGGAACTGCGACTCTTGAGTTCGTAGCAACCGCTTGGGGTGTTGAGGCTGCTGCGCTATCGCACAGTGCAACGCCATGTTCATGGTTGACGTTGGGTTACGGGCTTAGGGGCTCAGAGTTCATACAGTATGTTCACATGCTTTCAGGGAACCTTCAAACAAGGTTCGCGTTGAATAGAGGTAGGGCTACTAATCATGATCTGGTTAAGTGTAGGCGCTGCTGCGTTTGGAACGAGAGCATCTGCCATGTTCTAAACTGCTGCGAGCACACTAGGGCCCACCAGATCGGAAGGCACAACGGTGTGTGTCATAAAATTGCTGACGAACTTAGGACTCTAGGCATGGCGGTAATGGAGGAGTTAGAGGTAGCGGTGGACCAGGAGCGATTCCGACCTGACATTATTGCCCAACGTAGGGACCGGTCAGAGGTGTATGTGGTCGAAGTCACTACGCCTTTTGACTGTGATATAGGATATCTTCGGCAGCGCTATGACGAGAAGAAAGCTAAGTATAACACTCAGGAAATCAAGCGCGCCGTTACAACTAGGATTGACGCGTCCCCAACTTCAGAGGTACAGGTTGTTCCAATAGTTATAGGATCTCACGGGGTGTTGCTTAAGGAGACGCTAACGTCACTCAGACGTCTTGGTCTTCCTAAGTTGTCGCGCACTTTACAGGCCCTCATCATTAGGAAGTCACTGACGTTATTCAGGGACTTCCATGGTTCAAGAAGACACAGCCAAGTTCTTCGTAACAGGCGTAGGAGACGAAGGGGTAGAGTTCGTTAGTTGTTTTGTTCTTCAGTGGTTTACTTGATGGCCGCGTGGTATGTGTGCTGAGTTCACTTGCGCTACGGGTCGTCGGGAGCTACTGTATGTGTGCTTAGTTCACTTGCGCTGCGGACTGCTTGGGGAAGCCGTGGGTGGACACGTAGGTAGAGTAGGATTAAGCATCTTATAGGCTTGGGTAAGGGGGTGCTTCTAAACATGTTTTGCGGAAGGCTATGTGCGTGGATTAGGCCGGTATCGTCGAGGTGTGGTATACTCGCCTCATTACATTGGAAGCTGGTAGCGAGGTTAACAACAGCGAGTAACTAACTCTACATTTAAAAGTAAGCATATTTAAATAACTATATATTACCCCCGACCGGCAGAAGAACGTGCGGTGGCATTACGTAGCAATAGTACTGAGAGGAAACGTGGCAGTAGGCTGTCACCTTCGAGTGTTTACCATCTAAGGCTTGAGTGACCGGCAGGATGCCGAGGAGAGTTGGTGGTGTGTGGCCGTTGAGGCCGCTGTGTTTGAGGGACTTGTCGAGCGCCCATGTTCGAGCTGTTTGCTGTCATGGTACACGCTCCGGGAAGGCAGGTCAAGGATAGGCGTTCTGCTTATTCTTGGCCCGGCGAGGTTGATCTGGTCAAGGCATTCCTGGTAATCGGGTTTGTCAATTCCCCCAGTCGGAGTTACCTGCTCTGACGAGGCCATTTCGTCATCCTGTGGGGTGAGCTTCGCGCCGTTGGTGTGAGTGCCCGTTGAGGCAGAGTCAAAATGCCGCTTCTTGTGGTGCCTTTTAGTTCGATTCCTGTTTGGAACGGACAAGAGCTAGTATCGAAGGGTGGTCGTGCCGGGAATTTATACTGGTCGATCGTAAGCATCGGGCCTGTCGGTAAGACAGAAGGACCGCTTCGATTATTAGCGAAGCGTTCGTAATGCCCTGCTGGGTTGCCCCATCTAGTTGCCATCTAATTGGGTTGCCACAATTAGCACCTACAAGAAAGATTTGAAAACTCAGTACATTGATTCATTTTGTGATACCG
The DNA here is from genome assembly GCA_907163375.1 of Prostheceraeus crozeri. Taxonomy (NCBI): domain Eukaryota; kingdom Metazoa; phylum Platyhelminthes; order Polycladida; family Euryleptidae; genus Prostheceraeus; species Prostheceraeus crozeri. Next base: position 30,872 of record CAJQUW010013356.1, on the reverse strand, counting down.
CCTGGGGTATTGACTAACGAGTTGTCGCTCAATCCAAAGCTAATTTGAGCTGGATTCACGAGGGCTATTTCTTTCGTGGAGCACGGTACGTCCAATTGATGCAACTACTATCCGGAAATTGGCCGACTCGTATGGCAATGCATCGTGGTAATTCGCATGATATAGACTTGGTTAGATGTAGGAACTGTCCTAAGACAGAAAATGTACGTGAAACTATTTCTCATGTACTAAATGGGTGTCCAACCGGACACAGCAGATGGATTGCTCGTCACGACAATGTCGTACGGTGCATAGAACAGGGGCTTAAGAAAGATTCTGCAAACAAGGTCGCTATCGAACCGCGAATCTATATCGATCAGGAAGGTTATGTGCCTGATCTAGTCGTTTCAAATAAAGAACATTGTTACCTAGTCGAAATTTTAAAAAGCGCTTGAAGCGCTAATCCCTTATAAATAGTCCTTCGTTCTTATTACCATCAACGTGTCGTTCATCGTCCTTGACAAGTTGGACAGCTGCGGTGTTCAGAAGTTGGAACTTTCGACTGTATGAAGGGAAAGCGGAGTACAGTGAACATTGCGCTTTGTGTGTTTTTACTCCAAGCTTCATGCTTTCCGTTCTCTAGTAGGACCGGCAATGTGTAAACTTTTTTGTCTTACAATAAAGATTTACTTGGAAAAAATAAAGGAATTGACGGAAAGGCACCACAAGGAGTGGAGCCTGCGGCTTAATTTGACTCAATTTGGTTGGATTGTGGTTTCCTCCGAGTTTCTTAGTTGAAGCTCAGGTCCAACTGGTACGAGTCCTTGATTGCGATAATTTCCGAGATAATATTTTTCAGAAATATATTTTTCAACGATTTTTGACCTTTCATCCTCTAACAAAATAACCACACCGAGCGAACGAAATGTATAACAGGCCGAAACGTTTGCCGAAAAAGATGAAGCCAAGCGGAAGCAGGCGCCCTCTTCAGGGCGACTCCGATGAAACGAGGAGTGAAAACTGTGAGGTGGAATCTCAAGCTTTAACATCTACGCAGAGAACTGATATGGCAGTTAGTTTACCAGCCTCCGGGCGCTTGTTAGAGCTTCACGACTCTAGCGATGCCGATCAGTTCAAAGTTGTGTATGCTAAGGGAGCGATTATCTGCCCTTTATGTGATTTTGTCGCCCAGAGTGGGTCTATTATAAATAGGCACGCAAGGCAGAATCACAGAGTCCGAACAGTCGTTCTGCAATGCACAAATGCAGCAAATGAGCATTTGAAGGCCGCAGTACGCAATCAGTAGCTGCGCATAGTCGCTACTGTGAGGGACCCGATGTGAGAGGCAACGTCGTTAATCGACGGGAAGCGCGAGTGGTACCAGGCAAATTTGAGTGTCATATTTGCCATAGGACATTTCAGAAGAAGGAAGGCCTAACGCAGCACACCCTGCCGAGTATCACTCTTCATTAACAGCCCGACCAGACAAAGGTAGGCTATGGTCTGAGTTGGAGCTTGCAAATCTGGCAGAATGCAAGGCAAAACTAGCATTCGAGGGTGCCGAGGAACATCTCATTCGGCAGTTGTGTGACGTAGTTCCGCACAGGACAGCAGCAGGAATTCGTGAGGTCCGTAAGAAGAAAGACTACCAGAAAAGAGTCAGTGCACTCCTTCAGCTTCTTGAAGATGAGGAGCTCAATATCTCAGAGGGCAAGTCTGATATATTTAACGACCAAGAGACAATGACCGGCCTTGAAGAGTTTGACGATGAATTTCGTCAATATTTAGAAGGTTTCCTGAGGGATAATGCAAGAACCAGGAATCCTCATCTGATAAGTGTGTTAGGCTTTGTTGAAAAGGCACTTATTGGACTACAAGGAGAGGGGTTTTCTAACCTCTGGACGAGCTGGGAGTCTAGGGCGCGTGACTCGTGTAAACGATCACAAAGAAACCGACCAAATTTTGGCTCAAAGCGACGGGAAGGGTGCGCCCAACCTAAGCGGAGGGTCAGAAGGAGGGAGATCGAGTTTAAGCTTACACAGGAGGCTTTGCGGCGTAACCGTAAGGCAACTATTGAGCGGATGATGGATGGGTCCTTTGCACCAATGTCCCAAGACGAGCGACAGCCAGCTCTCGCGCAGGTAGATACATTCTATCGGCAGTTGCTCGAGCAGAATTCTGCTGTGCCGAGGGAATCTGACCATCGACCCAATAGCTCTATTGGGAGTGTTGAGATCCACGAAGATGGTCCCATAAAGGTCGAGGAAGTTAAGTCAGCAATCAGGACGATGAAGGTGAAAGCGGCAGAGGTGTATGTGGTCGAAGTCACTACGCCTTTTGACTGTGATATAGGATATCTTCGGCAGCGCTATGACGAGAAGAAAGCTAAGTATAACACTCAGGAAATCAAGCGCGCCGTTACAACTAGGATTGACGCGTCCCCAACTTCAGAGGTACAGGTTGTTCCAATAGTTATAGGATCTCACGGGGTGTTGCTTAAGGAGACGCTAACGTCTCTCAGACTTCTTGGTCTTTCCAAGTTGTCGCGCACTTTAAAGACCCTCGTCATTAGGAAGTCACTGACGTTATTCAGGGACTTCCATGGTTCAAGAAGACACAGCCAAGTTCTTCGTAACTGGCGTAGGAGATGAAGGGGTAGAGTTCGTTAGTTGTTTTGTTCTTCAGTGGTTTACTTGATGGCCGCGTGGTATGTGTGCTGACTTCACTTGCGCTACGGGTCGCGTGGTATGTGTGCTTAGTTCACTTGCGCTGCGGACTGCTTGGGGAAGCCGTGGGTGGACACGTAGGTAGAGTAGGATTAAAGATCTTATAGGCTTGGGTAAGGGGGTGCTTCTAAACATGTTTTGCGGAAGGCTATGTGCGTGGATTAGGCCGGTATCGTCGAGGTGTGGTATACTCGCCTCATTACATTGGAAGCTGGTAGCGAGAGTAACAACAGCGAGTAACTAACTCTACATTTAAAAGTAAGCATATTTAAATAACTATATATTACCCCCGACCGGCAGAAGAACGTGCGGTGGCATTACGTAGCAATAGTACTGAGAGGAAATGTGGCAGTAGGCTGTCACCTTCGAGTGTTTACCATCTAAGGCTTGAGTGACCGGCAGGATGCCGAGGTCAGTTGGACGAGTGAGGCCGTTGAGCCAGACGTGTTTGAGGGACTTGTCGAGCGCCCATGTTCGAGCTATTTGCTGTCATGGTACACGCTCCGGGGAGGCAGGTCAGGTACAGGCGTTCTGCTTGTTCTTGGCCCAGCTAAGTTGATCTGGTCAAGGCATTCCTGGTAATCGGGTCTGTCAATTCCCCCAGTCGGAGTTACCTGCTCTGACGAGGCCATTTCGTCATCCTGTGGGGTGAGCTTCGCGCCGTTGGTGTGAGTGCCCGTTGAGGCAGAGTCAAAGACGCCGCTTCTTGTGGTGCCTTTTAGTTCGATTCCTGTTTGGAACGGACCAGAGCTAGTAACGAAGGGTGATCGTGCCGGGAATTTATTTATCGTGCCGGGGGGGTCAGAAGCCCGCTGCCTGAGTATGCGGATTTGTGAAGGAGACTACGGTGACCAGTTTCTCCGGTCTGAGTGGGGCAAAGACTCGGAGGGAATGGTCAGGAGTAATATGATGTCGTGGGCATCCGACGGAACGTTGATGGGACATCAACAAGTGCAGGTGAGCCAACTTCTATCTGTTAACCTGCCCACCAGGCTGGCGTTGAATAGAGGAAGGCCTACCCCGACAGTTGAGCTGAAGTGCAGGAGATGTGGCACGGCGACGGAAAGCGCCAAACATGTGCTATCCTCCTGCCCGTGTGTGAAGCAGGCGCGGTGACAGTGAGGTCTATGAAGAGTTCACTCTCTACGGGAGGAGAGAAATGTACCGACCGGACATCGTGGTCAATGAGAAGGGGCACATAAAAGTGGTCGAGCTGACGGTGGCCTACGGTGACAGTATGAGGTACCTTGAGTAGAGGTTTAAAGAAAAGAAGAAGTACTGTCGCTCGGATTGCCAGGAAGCTTCAGCCAGGTTAACCCTTCAGAAGGGTGTTTTTTTCGTTTCTGTTTTCACTTAGGGCCCTCGGCGTCTGGGTACCCGTCAAGGTGGCCTAGGTTTGCACCAGTTGCGAGACTTCATTCCTTCGGCAAGAGCACGATCATTCGAAAAGACGATTGCATCCTTAGAGAAGTTTCCGCCTTAAATGAAGCTGAGATAAGCAAGCTATATGCTATGATACCGAATGGCGCCAGTATATCAAGTAAGCCGGACTATGCGCCCAAATTTTTGTCAACGAATTGGGGCATCGATTCTGAGTCTGTTGTGAGATCGTCTGCTCCCATGACTTTCGTGGGTAGTGGACAGTTCCTAAAGGGTCACGAGTTGGTTAGGTCTGTTCAACTGCTGTCGGGCAATCTACCAACGAGGATGGCTTTGCACCGTGGTCATTACGTGTGGCAAGATATCGTATGTAGAAGATGTGATCGAGCGAAAGAAACGGCTGCTCATGTTTTGAGTAGCTGCGACAAGCTGAGGAACGCTTACTCTCACCGGCACAACGAAGTATGTGCTACAATAAGTAGGTTATTGGCTCAAGATGAAGGCAGACAGGGATTCCGCGAAATGGAATACGTTAGCCGAGCTGAGCGATTCAGACCTGACCCTGATCTTGGGGAGGTCCGTTTCATTGGTAGAGGTTATGGTGCCTTACTGTTCAAGTCCACAGTATGCTCATCTACGTGGCATTGAGAAGCTGTCGAAGTACAGCCGGCCTGCCTGCATGGAGGCCGTGAGGGCAAGATGGCCCGGGTACACCGTAGAGGTGATACCAATTGTTGTCGGTGCAAGGGGGAATATCGACCCCAGTACGAAGAGGCACCTAGGATCTCTGGGGATCGGCCGCCACATGACAGTGGTTCAAAGTAGGGCAATAATCGGCTCACTCAAAGTGTTCGATGTCTTCCGAGCAGGTGATAAGATCTACTAGTTGATACAGAGCGTCGTTCAATCAGAGCATTCACGCTGTTTTTTGAAGTCTCAATGAAGTTGAATTCCGGGTTCTAATGAAAGATAAGTCGCACATCAAATAGAGCGGCAGTTCGCAAGTCGATTGGGTTTTTTCGAATGATCATATGGCCAGGGCCCAATCGGCCACCAACGGTACGGCACCCAGCTAAGTGTACCAAGCGGGAGGATAGCTCTTTTAGCTACGATGATAGTTGGGCTCTCGATGACGTCTTTCATCGCCTGTCCTGAGTCAGACGGCTGTGGGTTGCCTATTCGGTCGCCCATTCTTTTTCACCGATCCTCTGCGATCTGGGTAACTGAACTGAATAAAGGAATTGACGGAAAGGCACCACAAGGAGTGGAGCCTGCGGCTTAATTAATGTGGGGGAAGTATGGTTGCAAAGATCACTGAGGGACCTTGTTTGGTCGTATCACAGACCCGCAGAAAAATGACCGAATCAATCTATCCAATCAATCGAATCAATCTTATTCAATCTAGTGATTCAAGAGGGGTTTAACTCTTCCGTTAGTTATTTAGTTTATGCCGATGATGCTATTCTCTCGGCCCCTAACGCAGATCTGTTGTGCAAAAAAGTCAACTCTTTCATTGAGGCGTCCTCGCAAGCTGGCCTCTGCGTCAATCTGGAAAAGTCATTTACCATCGTTCGTCCAGCCGGCCGAGGACGTGTCATTAGCTCCACTCCCGGTCCGGAGTTTGCAATGAAAGCTCGCGGTTTGATTACCTCGGAGTAGCCTTCACTCCCGCCAGGACTGAGAATTGGTGGACGAGAAACTCTCCAAAGATGAAGAGGAAATTCTCAGTCTAGGATTTTCGATGACTTGGCCCAATGTGAAAGTTAACATCAATAGAGAGAAAGCTCACGCCGAGTGTGTCTTCCAACAAACTGCCAGTTCTTGTTCACTCGACGAAGAAATGACCAATTCGTTGAAGCATAAATGGTGTCTTCGATGACTGCATTGACCATATTATGACTTTACTGAGCGATGATGACATTCCAGTTAGAAAAGATGCTCTTTGACATCTTTTAAAGATGGCATGTACGAATATTCTATTCAGCTTCGACGGTGAGCTCTATGTGCAAAATGACGGGTTGTCCATGGGCTCATGCCTCGCTCCAACAATGTCAGCTTTTGCGATGAATTTAATTCAGTCCCGCTTACAAGACATTTTTACGATTTTTGATCATTCGTCTGATATAACAAAATTTTTTGAGTTCATTAACAGGCTTCATAGCAATATTTAGTTTACGATGGAACAAGAAGAGCAAAATTCTCTCATCTTTCTTAACACCAAGATCATTCGAAATGACAATTCTTTTGATACAGTTTGGTATTTGAAAGAGACGAATACTGGAGTATATACTCCCAATTGCGCTTACGCTCCAAAGCACTATCGCTTGGCAGCCATGAAATCCTTGTTTTACCGTGCCAGAGCAGTTTCTTCTCCTGAGTGTTATCATGAGTCCGTGGAGATCATCCGTTCTATTTTTCGGGAGAACGGGTTCTCCGAAGGAGTCATTGATGGCGCCCAGGCAAAAATTGAAGAAAATTACAGAGATCAACGTTCAAGCGACAAAAATGAAAATGAAAGCGATACTACAACCGTGAATTGGAGTTTCCCTTTCACTGCTGACAGGAAGACGATTAGCTTCAAAATTGGCAATAATAATAGCAGTTTTAGCATTAATTCAAACTTAACCTGGGCGATGTAGAAAGAAAGTACGATTGATAATGAAACAACGATGAATTATTTAATCGTAAAAGGTCTACTATTAATCGGACTAACGATCAATCGTCAGTGAGCGTAGAATGAAATCAATCGTTGCGACGATTGATCTTTAGCTTTACGATTGATCGTACGCTATGCGATCATCGTTTCTATGACAACGTCATAGTTTCTAACACTGAAACTGCTTCAATTGAATCACCTAACTTTCTAAGCAGCGTTGAATATCATTGTTCATTTTATGCGTGAAAAAACGAAAATGACTACAAGCACATGCAGATCGGCAAAATGGAGCGTGTTGGAGATCGATGAGCTGTTGGTGTGCATTGAAGAATACAGACAAATTGTCTGGAACTGCATGCCACTCATCCGCAGAAGTCGAAAAAGTAAAGCAGAAGTATTGGCTTAAGACTGCTGAGCGAATATCAAATATCGGAGTAGCTGTGAGAAAAGCTAGAGAGCTGTGAGAGTAGCTGTGTTCGAAAGAAGTGGCAAGACTTATCTTGTGATGCACGAAAGTATAAACAATTGTCATCAAAAACAGGTTGGTGAAATTTAGCTATAAGTTAGTATTCATAAATAGGTAATTTTCTATTTTCATTTTTAGGAGGTGGACCGAGACCAACGCTGAAACCCATATTGGAGAAAACATTGAATGTCATTCAAAAGGAGATGAAGGATGGCATCATAGTTGAAGCAGAAGGAGATTCTTTCGCCGAAAACCAAGGAATGGAAAGCGATGATTCTTCAACTTCGTCAGTGGAGGCTGTGAAGCCCTTGAATACCGTGAAGGCTGTTGTCCTTGAGAGAAATCAAGGGGACAGTGGAGATGACGATTTGAAGTCTCTCATTCAGATAGAAAAATGTTTTGAAAAATATCGACGAGAGTCTGAGATGTATTGCGCAGTGTTTGTCCAATAAGCAAAGTTTTGTACATGAAGATAAGGAGAATTGTTGCTTTCTTGTCGATGAGGAACACATTTTCCAGTCTTTGTAGTGTTCCTAATAGATTGAGTTACCGGTAGTGCTTCGTTTTTGTTTCATTTTTTAATGTGAAACATATTGGTGCAAAATGGAAATATATAGGCCTATTGTGATTCAATAAATAATTTTAAAAAATGGATAATAGGTCATCAATTATTGAATTAAGTAATTGGGGCGTGAAAATATATATATTAAGAAATGATACCCCATACACTACAAATTTTCAGGGTTGCAAAAAGTAGTATATTTTGATCCCGCAGCAAAATCGCCGCCCCACACCGCAGAACACCGTAGCCCCGCACGAATCAATACCGTTGTAATTTACTAATTTGATCATAATAAATAGCATTTTCTGTTTCAGTCAATAGTAATGTTGGGTAGTCTCACAAATTAGCAATGCTGTATGTAGCATAGTTAGCATATTGTCGGATATATAAAAGCAGTAGACGCAGTAAAAATTCGATTGTTCCATCTACCACAATTCATATTTTGACCTACATTATGATATTTTGTAGGACGTATACATCTCTGTCCAATGCTCCATGACGATCATCAATAGCTTCTTGCACGTTACCCTGATTTACATATTGTGCAGGAACATCATGATGCTCTGGTTCACCCAATTCTTTGGAAATGTTGTATAGAACACAGCAAGCTAGAATGACATCACATGCGAATGAAGGACTTAAACGAAGTCCATAAACAAGACAAGGAAATTTCTGTTTTAGTTGACCATTAACCTGTTCGATAACAACCCGACCTCTCCGATTTCTCTCGATTGTATTCGATTTCTCTTGGGTGGGTAGGGTTAGCAAATGGAGTCATCATCCAAGGGCGCTGATAATAACCACTATCGCCCAGCAGGAGTCCGTGTCTATTTTCTCCTTCTCTTTCCATTTTCCTACCAATTGAAGAGTTCTTGAAAATAAAGTTGTCATGGACACTGCCCGGCCAACGAGAAACCACATTTGTAATGCGATATTTCGAATCACAAATTAACTGTGTGTTGATAGTATGGTGACCTTTTCTATTCACAAATGACGGCTACGCGTCTTTCAAAGGTGATTTATAAAGCAATATATGTGTGCAATCGACGGCACCTAACACACCTGGTAAATTGCAATGCTCCCGAAAGTCACTTTTAGCTTGATTGGCTTCTTCAACACCAGTTGGGAAATGAACGTATTCGTGTAGCTTTGATTTGAGAACATTCGTCATTTTCCGAACGACGAGACCTACTGTCGACTTCTCAACACCTTTCAGCCATCACATGATACGGACTACCAGTTCCATAAAATCGAAGGGCTATAAGGAGCTGCGACATCGGTGAGAGAGGGCATGTACGACGTGTGGCATGCGTAAGCTTATCACCGAATAAACGAATTAGGTGATTCAAACCACTCATACGGAAGCGATAGTTCCGCAGCAGCTCGTGATCTTTCAAATACGTCAGAGGATCTCTTCTATCATGAAGCACACGTCTGCGTAGAGACCTTCGTGTTGCATGCGAAGACAATATTGTCCATGCTGCAGCCACCATAGCTAAATGTTGATTCAATACAGAATGAATAACGATTAATGTTGGACTATGCACGACGACCTTTAGATTACTCGTAGAACTACGATTGATTTTTACAGAAATCTACGATGTCGATTAATTGTTAAAGTTGATTCTACGGTCACCTTAACCAATGATTAATCGTATAGATTTCACGATGGATCAATCGATTCTACGATTGAATTTTACGATAACTATTAATCGTTGAGCTTCTTTCTACATCGCCCTGCACCTCTAAAAATGTTGTCTACACCTTGCGTTGCGGCATACGGGAGATAATGCTCCCCAATCGTCTTACTATTCATAGACAGCAAATGGATAATGCCAATTGCATGACTCTGGAAGTGAATAGGCACATTGCAACGTGTGCAAAAGATCTGCCATCAAAATTTGAGGCTGCTCCATTCTTTGAGAGCGGAAAGAATCCATTTATATTTTTATGCTCAAGCCTACACTAAATCATGGCTGACCTAAGATACTCACATGCAAGCATCTATGTATAGATCTTTTTGGCTTTGATTTTGAAGTCTGCTTCGAATTTTGCTTAATGATTTATAATAAATTCATTCCCATGAGTGGCCTGTCACCAACCAGGAGAAACCGGTCGGGAATTCAGACAGACCTTTCTTTCGAGTCAAATGTTGTTTCTTTTATGTATATTCATTTTGATTTTCAATCATTTATGTATATATGGGGCATTCCACTCAATTCATCCAAATTTTTGTGGCACTTAGTCACCGATTTTGCTGATTTTAGGATAAATGTCTGCTATCAGCTATGCATAAGAAAACATCAGATCTGTAATATTAGCTTCTATATACACAGCTTTTATATTCACAGCTTTTATATTCACAGCTTAACTGAAACATACTGAAACATTCTCAATTACTTGTAGAAGAAATTTGATTTGGTAACCGATAGTTAAAGTGGTAGCCCAGTAGCCCAGTAAAGTGGTAGTTTGTAGTACAATAGTACTTGAAAACGTCAAGTTGGTGTGCGGCAAGAAATTCTCTTTCATAGATATTATATATGGAACTTTTGATAGATTGCAATAGAGCGAAATATGACTTTCGAAGTTCGAGTTTTGTTGGACTAGATATGCTTTATCAATCGACATTGATCCCACGTGTTTATGACCCCATTATTTAATGCAAAATGAAATTAAAACAATGAATCTTGAGGAAACTATAATGAAGCAACAAAGTTGAGCAATGAATGATTATTACCGCTGACTCACTTATTTCATTCATTTTAATAACCCATGTTCGAAACCACCTATGGAGAATATCAATGCAGTCTAATGCTACCAGGAGACTAAAAATAAAGCATAGTCACCGAATCACAAGTAAGTCATTCATTTCCACACCTTTCTGTTCTCTACTGGAGAATTCCAACCTTCACACGAAACGCACTAATAGAATAATCGATTGATCAACTTAATAGAAAATTCATTCACTAACACTATCTAAAGAATCAGCAAAATGATATGTTTTTTTGCATTAGAATAGAAATGCAAAAAGATGACTAATCGCAAGCCTGCGATTAAATGTATTTCTTAAGTATTTGAAGCGATTAAACGATTTATCGCTCAATCGCTTTGCACACCTAATTGTTGCGCGAAAGCTACTGAACTGATAACTATTTTACTGAGGATTCAGGTATTCAGGCCGTGAAGCACAATACTTGTTCCTGAGGTCTTTAATGTCGCATTGAGAAAACTTGCATATTTCATTTGTAGACATTAAAAGAATCAAATTCGACGGATCAACATTAGACAACCGTTAATGCAAATGTACTTAGCTTCCAATCCAAGTTAATTCAAACAGAACTCACATTTTTCAAGCAAGTAAAACAGTACGCCACCTTATGCCATTCCGGCGAACATGCATGAGAACTATTTCGAGCAGTGAAACAAAAGTTTCGTTGAATTCAAGAAAAATCAATTGTCTCGACCAAAATACATTAAATCTAAACGGTTATACCATTCATAGTTCTCGAATTAAGAACAACTTTCATTTTCACCGGAACGATATGGTCAATGGGCATTGATGTGAGCATTCAATGATTGCTAGGCTTTGGGGTAGGTTTTAACCTAAAAGCTAGATTTCAACCGAAAAATACGTTTTAAAGCAACATCACAAAAGCGCAGCGTTTCAGTGTCTTGCTCTCCAACGTTTCGGCAAGGACTGGAAGTCGTTCTCCTCAATAGTTGCTCTTGATTCACCTATCTTGCCTTGTTCCCGGACTTCATTGCTCGATCCCACATCACATGGAAATTAAGGGTCTTTCTACACAACCTGTACTGACAAGGCGGGGCACATGGCTGAGGGCCGCGCTATTCTACGCCAAGCACCAGATGTGGAAGCAGGTTAACTTTTATCGCGTCTTATGTCATCCATGCATTCGCTTTGAAAGATCAAACCCAAGATCTAATCGCTAACATTCCAAGGAACGAGCCATCGCGATATTCCAATAACTCATTCCAGTGACACCGCGCCCTTCTTCCGTCAACTTGGGATACAAAACGCAGTCCACTTTCGTCTGAAAATGAAATTTCGTGTCTAGTTCTGGTGACTCACACCGATCTCATCTCAACTTCTACAAAATCACTCATGAGGTGATGCCTGCCACAAGCCTGAAAATGTTGACTCCTGATTTGATGAACTTGAATTGTAAGCAGTACAAGTGCGTTGTTATTTTTTAAAATAGTTTCGGCTTATGCAAATCGATGGTAATTAAATATGGAACACGAGCATTCAGTACTTTTGTTCTAACGAAAATAATGCAATTACACCCAAATTATAATAATAGTAATTGGCGCAATGACAGTATTCTAGCATTATCCAACAGTTCTAACAGTATTTTCAATGATAAACATCTACATTGCACATACCAATGCAGTTGCACCAGTTATGTTTCTAATGATTACGAGACGACTGTTTATGCAGCTACACAGTGATACGTAACATGTCAAAGGTAGGAGATGCTACCTATTCACAAAAGCCTCTGCCTTGTGTAATCTTGTAAGTCTTAGTAGTATAGGGTATGAGATCCGGCGCATCGCTTCACTCAGCACCGGATCCCACACCTAGGTAGATACGAAAATGAAAAAATACAAAAAATAGGGGCCTCTTGAAATTAGCAAATCAAAATGAAAAAATAGGGTCCTCTTGAAATTTAACAAATCCAAATGCAAAATAAGGTCCTCTTGAAATTAGCAAATCAAAATGAAAAAATAGGGGCCTTCTGAAATTTAGCAAAAACAAAAATGAATATGAACGAAAATATTCATTTAAAAATGGAAGATGTAAAAACAAAAGAACCATCAGCCCCCTTATATCCTTCATTATCATATGAAATGGATAAAGCAAAACACAAAGATAGAGTCAGGTACATGAAAGATAAAGAATCCCAATTATTACTTAGACTAGAACATTATAATAAATTAAGAAAAAGATGGATTATAGTTAAGAATGTGACAAAAGGTGTTGGAGCATTTTTAACAATTTCTTTAGGCGCTCTCACTATTGTCATTTCATCTGGCGTTATTACAATTCCTGTTGTTGCTACAGCTTTAACAGGTACAGGTGTTTTCACAACGTCACTTGCAACAGTGATAGATAAATCTGTAATGTCTAAGAAACGAAAATCCTTAAGTAAGAAACATGCCCATGTCAAAGAAGCATATGGTAAACTACATTACTACTTCCAGAGAGTGTGTGATGACAATGTTATTACGTTAGATGAGATTGAAAAATTTGATCAAATAGTTAGAGAAGCAACTAAAATTCCTGTTAAATCTCAAGAAAAAGTAGACAATGAAGCTTTTTTAGAAGAAATAAGAACTTTATTAAAAACGTTAGAACAAAGCTCCATAGAACAAAAATAAGTTGTTCAGTAAAGTGTTTTTGCTGTATCTCTAAGCTACCACAAATTCAAATATTATCTTATAAAATAATGAATACAAATGAGACAAATGAGGCAAAAATAAAACAACTAGAAGAATTAATAAAACAAAAATATTATGAAGAAAAAACAGACAATATCGAATGCTACAAGCTGGCGTTCAATCTGATATGTTAGAAAAAATGCACCTAACTGAACAAGTGAAAACTGATTTTGAAAAAACTATTGCACCACTCAAAACTCTTGAAAAAGAACTCGCAGTTCATCATAAACGAATTGATATATCGGATCCAGTGCAGAAAACCATCATGGATGATTATGGTTTGTTAGAAGCAAACATAGACAAGAAATTACCAAAATCTATGCTATTTGAACATTCTACTTCATTTATAGAGGGAAAGCCATTTCTTAGATTTTACTTAGGCGGAGAAGAATTATTTATAAATACTAAATCGAATCAAGACACGACACGGTCAAAAAAATTCGAAGGATCCAGGAAACGGAAGATGGAAGATGTCATTAATGGAAGAAATTACTGGTGCGTAAGTCTGATTACCAACAGCATTGAAACTTCTAAGGTCAAACCCTAGTTCGTTCAAGAGGACAATGAGGTAATACTTCCTACACACAATGACAAAATTGTTGGCGGCCTTATCCGCCGGAGTAATGACGTAATTCTTCTGAATGGTTCTTCTGAAAGAAAGTTTAATTTTCACACCAGACAAAACAACTTTCAGTTTAGACAGAAATTTCGTGGATTTATTAAGAGGAGCGGATTTAGATAAATATCATACTGATGATCTACTGAAATACAAAACTATGTTAGATAAGGTTGGAACTGCAAAAACTCTTAAATTTGAATGGCTTATTATTCAAAACGTCTAGTACCAGTAAAACAGGAACAAAGATACCAATGCTAACAGCTGCTTCGCCAGCAAGAACTGGTTATTCAACACCGACTGGTTATTCAACACCAATGGCTGCTTCTCCTGCAAGAACTGGTTATTCAACACCGACTGGTAATTCAACACCAATGGCTGCTTCTCCTGCAAGAACTGGTTATTCAACACCGACTGGTTAACCAAAAATAGGAACAGGACTAAAAGAGAACGGTTTTCCTGCCCGATGATCCACAAGAATTAATAAACAGATTAGAGATTTTATTAGCTGCAACAAAAGGACATAACTCTAGTTTAAACGAAATACATGCAATCTTAAAAAGACTATTAGAAAAGAAAATTATTAGTGAAAAGACTACAAAAGCTTATCTATATTTTTTAGTTAAAAAATGTCTTCGAGAGAATTATCATCGGGAGAACTAGAAAAAATTAATAAACATTTAGAAAATTTAATCGAGATTTTGACCTCATCAAAATTTAGTACGTCATTTAAATTTATAACAACTACTTCCTCACATACTTGTATTTTAGATCCTATTATTCACTTAGAACAAGACAAACATTATGAAGTAGCATTAACTACTTTTTCAACATTTAACACTATACAAAATATTATCAAAGATGTAAATGACCGATTTAAATATTCAAATGACAAAGGTAAAACTTGGAAAGAATTAACTTTTCTTCCTGGATCTTATGAAGTTGAATCGATTTCCAATGAAATAAAAAGACATTTAGGTATTCAATTTAAAGACAAGAAACAATTACATTTCGCAGTTGAACCAGCTGGAAATAAATTTTCTCTTACTTTAGATGAAAATCATCAAGTTGATTTTAATCATGATAGATCATTGTCGAAACTATTAGGATTTAAAAAGAAACTCTATGCACAAGGTTTTCATATCAGTGAAAATATACCTAAAATAACTGAAATAAATTCAATCAACGTTCAGTGTGATATTATAGAAGGTGGTTATGTTAATGGAAAGCTAACAAATAATATCTTCAGTTATCCAGCATTTACAGTTCCGATTGGTTACAGTTTGAATGTAATCCCAAAATCATTAATATATTTTCCAGTTACACGAAAAACAATTCATTCCATTACCATTAGAATAACAGATGACAAAGGAAAGGCAATAAATTTTGGAGGTGAAGAGATTATGACAGATCTAATATTACTTAAATATTGACTTAAAAATGAGTGAAAGCAGTTCTGTAAAATCTCCATTAAACAAGAAAGTGAAATTCAATCATCATCCAAACCTATCCAATAAAGTTTTAGCAGTTATCTGTGGAAGATCAGGTTGTGGGAAAACGTATCTATTATTTAAAATTCTCACGACACCAAACTTTTTGGATTATAACAATCTTATCATTTATACAACAGCAGAACAACCTATTTATCAATTTTTGAAATATGGTTTTGAAAATAATCTTACAAAATCAGCTATAGCTTCACTGTTTGAAGAATATGAAAAATCGGAGTATGAAGAGGAAATAAGTTCGTGGTGTGAAGAAGCAGCGAAAAATAAACAATTAGTAGAACCCAATAAAAATAAACACATATCGATACAATTAATAGATGATAGTGGTAATATGCAAGATCCTAGTAAACTAAATAAAACGAAAACACATTGTGTGGTGTTTGATGATTGTGTTAATGATAGAAATCAGGCAGTTCAGAGAAATTATTTTACAAGAGGACGACACAATAACTGTAGTGTCTTTTATTTGACACAAAGTATGTATTCACTAGATGGCGGCGTTATTAGAAAGAATGCTAATATTTTTATGCTTTTCGAAATCAACCCAAGAAACCTAAGTGATTTTTTAAGAGATTTATGTATAAGAGATAAAGGTGAGTTTAAACAATCGTGTAACAATGCTTGGGCAAACGACTATGGTTTTATCACAATCAATATTGATAAAAAATTCACAGAGTGAAACTCTGAATCGAACAATTGTTCTCTGACTAGATGTTTAAAAAATTAAAAAGGTACAGTAGTTATTCCATCAGGCAAAATCTTTCTTTTATCATCAAATGGATCTAATGCTAATTTATGTTCCTCTTTTAAATACAATTTATGTTTCTTTGAATTAAGTCTATAATTACATGCTGTTTTTATTTCGTTATTAAACAATGCATTCTTATAATCTTGAAATGTTATTTGTTTAGCCACTGATGCCTTTGAAATTCCTGTTAATGTTTTATGTGTTATAGACTTTGCATTATAACAATAACATTTGGCTTTTAGAAATACAGCTTCTGTTATGTACTCTTCATTTCCTTCTAGTTCATCTTTTACTTTACATAAATCAGAAGGATGAATGCCTTCGCCCCGACTGAAAGTCTGAAACGAACATCTAGTGCATTATAATTCCTCTTCCCAGTCTTCACTATCAGTGTATTCAATTATATTACATTCTTTTTTTATTCATAATACCATAATACCATGGGAGCATAATACCATTTGCATCAGGTGCTTGACGTTTAAGAATATTTATTTTACCAGTGAATCTTTTTTCTTCAGTGTTATTATTTTTATCAGGAATACTAATACCAGTTTCTACAGATCTTTTCCATGGTTTATCAACAATTGTTTTCAATGTTTTGCCATGGTATTATTGTATAAAATCTTCTTACTTTAGTTTTTGTATAACCTTTAAATATTTTCTTTTCGGCTATTCTTCCATGTTCATCTACAGTGATACAGTATTTTATTTTGGGAGCAATAAACAATCCATATATAATTCCACCATTACCATAATCATTTTTCCCTTGACATAATTCCCCACCAACATCCAGCAGCATCTAATTTATTGTAGAGTTCATTGGAAATGTACATGGAATCAGTATCTGTATAATGTACGTGTTTTTCTTTAAAACCATTAATTTCTAAAATAAAGTTGTTCATGATTCGTCTAGAGTGAGCAAGAATAAAAGAACCTAAATGTGACGGCATGAATGAGGTCGTAGCGTAGCTGCTCAGGCCTTTGGCCGTCTTTTCAGTGTCTGTAATATTAGCTTTAAGAAATTCATCATCTTCCATTTCTACTTTCACTCAGAATTGTTCATCATTTACTTTTTCAAAATCTTTTACTTGAGTGAAATTTTTTCTCAATGTATTTTCATTTCATAAATGATATTTAGTGGTTATGTCTTTTTGTACGGTTTTGCCATATAGTGAATTCATTAATAATTCAATTAACTCATCGCCTACAGTGTTTCCTTCTATTTTATATTTTTTTCTTAAATTGAAGAGCTTTTCAATGTATTTTCGAAATGGTGAAACATGGTAATTTTCTTCATAGATTATACCATCTGTAATGGATAATATTTTTCCACCACATCTAACAATTTCCTGTATGTCTACAGAAGTTAATACATCATAACACATTCCATTCCTAAACCTTATTATTTCTTGATTGCAATTGTTTTCATTCTTTACCTTATCTTTCGCAGGAACTGGTTGGAAAAACATATCATCAGGATAATAAAATACAACTGTGAATATCCCAGTTTTAGGTCGAAATGATTGAGTGTTAAATTGATATAATACTACTTGTTCTTCTTCTTGTCTAAATTTTCTAGCGGATTCAGCTTTAGGGTATTCTGAATGTTCGTCATACATAGCTGATGGATAAAAAGATGTTGCATCAAAAGCCATAAGAATTCATTTTGTTGTTCGAGTAGTTTATGTTTAATTTCTTTACAAAGAGCATTCTTGTCTTGCAACTGATTATACTGCTTCATTAAATCTATTAAATTATTACCAGGAAAATACCTCTGTAATATTGGTAGTAAGATGTTACAAAATGGAGATTCGTAATGTCTTATATTTGCCGACACTCTTCCACCTTTAACAGATTTTCTAACATAGTTTCTAGTCCATAAATCAGTATGTGAGTGTATAAGTGTATTGTCATCTTGTGCGTTCTTCATCCAACCGTTAAATGTTAAAGCGGAGGATGTTAAACTAGTAGTTATATCTTTACCAATTAATTCTTGCATTATTTGATTATATTTGTAGATACAAAATGCTAATGAAAGAACATCGTTAATTAAATACGGTTTCCACTCATATTCTTCTTCTTGATAATTGTCATGTGTAATTTCTTTTGAGATGAAGGATAGACAAAACAGCTGTTTCATCATTTAAATATATTCCGCGAGGCCTTTCGACGACTCTCGTCAAGCGGTACGTCGTATTTACAGACAAATCATGGTAAAACGTTTATATACAAATTGAAATAAAAGAAAGTAAGTGAGCTAAAGTCAAAAGTCAGAACCACGGTAGCTGGAGCGTCATCACTGTTTGCTTTTGCACACACAATTGAGGTCTTGTGACGTTGATAATTGTCGCCTCTAGGAATGGAAGTAACACTGTGTGACGAGCTTTGGCGACCTTGAAATACGACATCTTTGTACGTGTGACGTCGAACTGCGGACAATTGAGAGGGTGTCTTGCAACAGCACTGCTGGGAGGCTCTGATGATCTTGGTCGAGGTCTTTTGTTCATCAGCCATGCCGGAAGATGCTCGTCCACTCGTTTTGCCAACCACCGTTCAGTCCGTCCAACATAACTGTCTCCACAGTTACAATTAAATTGGTAGATGACGTCAGACGAACAATTGAGTGGCAGTATGTCTTTCAGTGATTGCACCGGAACCCTTCTTGTCATGAACACGACCTTCGGCTCGATAGCTGGAAAAGCTAGAGCAGTTACCGCAAGGACTTTGGCTCTGACTTCGTTCGAGAATCTCTCGCCCAGGAACGGCACCATCAGGTAAGCAGTCTTCTTTACTTTCTTTTATTTCAATTTGTATATAAACGTTTTACCATGATTTGTCTGTAAATACGACGTACCGCTTGACGAGAGTCGTCGAAAGGCCTCGCGGAATATATTTAAATGATGAAACAGCTGTTTTGTCTATCCTTCATCTCAAATGCTACTTCGGCCTCACGTTGCTTTAATGTGTAATTTCGCCAATTTCATAATTTAATTTACACATTGGTAGGGGTTTTAAAATTCTCGCACCATTTGGACAGACTCGTTTTCACGTGTTGATAGCTACATTTCATTAGAATAGTTTGTAAAGGTTTATTTGGTTTCATGTTACTTTTTGTAGAGTCACATTGCTGCTTAGATCTAGAGGACCGTTGAATGTACTTACTAACATTTTCAGTTGTATAAGGATTTTGTAAAGAAGCAGTGAGTATTCCTCTTGATGTTTTAAGCGGTGGTTTAGTTAATTTAAAATTAGATTTTATCGGAAAATATGCATCGAATCCTGATGAATTGCTATTAAAATTGAATTGCTATTAATCTATTAAAATTACTTTCGGATAATTAAAAGATCCAAGGTTTTTAAAAATTGATGTATCGGACATTCATCTTGTTTCCTAATAAAGATTTTCACACAACGTTGAAGTCTGTTAAGTTCTGGTTCAGTTAAGTTATTATATTCACTTATCTGTTACTAAGTTCTTTAATTTCATGTTCATCCTTACTCCCTTTTATTTTAATCATATCGCGTAACAATCGTGCGTCTACTTCTTCCAATCTTCGCTTGGGTAAGCAACACATGAATTTATTGAAACTGATAGCACCTAAAGCATAAGGAATAGGATGTGCTGTTTAACAACGAGGATCTGGATAAGTTTCGAGATCCCATATATATGTTGAACCATAGTCAATTGGTTTCTTTGTTATGGTTTTATACGGAAGTGTTGTTAGATTTTCATCAGTAACAGTTTTATATATTGGTTTGAAATTATTTTTAATTTCTCTAATAGCTTCTGCTTTATGGAATTTATTTATTAGACAATAGTGGCCTATTGATGAACTTTCGTGAGAATAATTGTAATAAACGTAATTATGAGTCATTTGGATACCTCTAGGATTTAAATGACGATTGGCAGGACTGTAATACTGAACACATTATCCAAAATGTTTAATGAATTGAGTGAATTTGCAGTTTGACATTACTCCTCTTCTAGATGCAGCTCTCTTTATATAAAAACTCATTAAACCCTTCGAACATAAATTCCGTTTGTTCTTGATTGAAACCACGTAAAGCATTATAACATTTTATAAAGCAGAAATCTTCAGAAGGAATGTAACAATATTGTCCGATGTACTCTAATTCTAAATTTCATATTAATACCAGCACCTCTATGTGATCTTTGTACTAGCTTCATTCCAAAATCTTCGTATTTGATACTACCTGTAAAAACCCATTCATTAGTATCTGATTTGTCATCTGCATTACGACACCATGTTTCAAATGAATTTTTATTATAAAAGGTGGCGTAAAAATTTTGAATTACACACTGTTGTTTCACACTTCTCAATACATCTCGGAAATCACTAATTCCTGTTCGTATAGCATCTAGTCCATCCCTATTTTCTAATCGTTTAGGTGTTTGAATCTCTAACACATTGTTCAGATAATGATCGAAATAAAAATAAAATGTTTCTGGTACGAGGTGATAAATTCCTTGCACCTGCATAAACGCTGATATCAAAATCTGATGAATTGTTATAGAAGTCATGTTCAGTATCTAATAGTACATTTAGATCTATATCATATACTTGTATTTGATTCATAATAGTATCAACACGAATTATACCATACTTAACATGTGTATATTTAGCCAATGGTAAAGTTAGTTTATAATTTTTCTTGATATCCTCAAAGAATGCTGTATTATTTTGTGTAGTTGTATAAAAGGTTTCAACGTTTTCTCTAATCTTATTATCTATGTCAAAAGCTATGAGCTAATACAACTTTTGAATTATATTTCCATCCTCTTTAATCATAACACCAAATAAATTTAAAACTGCCATTTCGTAAAAGCTTACGGATATCATTTACTACATTAGTAAAAAGTTCATTTTTCATACGTAATTTCGTTCGGATTAAACAGATTTAATAGATCACCAAGTCTATCTTCAGAGAATATGTCAGTTTTGAATGTTTCCTTTGTTCTACGGTTGTTTTTTAATACATTTACTACGCTTACTACGTTTAACTTGTGCATCAATCATCAATCGCATGTTCTGGTCCTTTAACATTTTCCATTATTTACTTTTTTTTAATAAAAAATTTATGTTTTACTTTTTAATAAAAAATTTATGTTTTTCACGTATACAGGAATATTTAATTGTGCTAATGTTTCTAAATCGTAAACAGTTAAATGTTCTTTATTAACCAACCACCATAAATTATTGTATGCTAAAAACGTGAGTTTATAATTTTTCTTAATGTCCTCAAAGAATGCAGTATTATTTTGTGTAGTTGTATAAAAAGTTTCCACGTTCTCTCTAATCTTATTATCTACGTCACAGGCTTTATGAACTAATACTATTATCTGTATATTATGGTGACGACCTTTTGTAAATATTTCTGATGTCTTTTTGTTTCACTAAACTAGCTGCATCTAACACTAGTAAAGACTTTTGACTATATGTACCTGCAAACATACTCATATCTTCTAACATACATAAATCATGTTCGTTATAAACATTAGAAAACTCTGGCCATTCATCTTCCTGTAGACAAAACACATGTACGTTAGTTTCATCAGGATAATGTTCATTTATATACTTTCTAAGAAATGGAAGTCTTTCCACTAGCAGTCTTTCCATAAACTATAAAATGTAAGTTCTCTTGTGTAGTTCGCCCTTTTTGTTTATTCATTTGACGACCAGGTGATTTCCAACCTTTAAAAGTTTTAGTTTGATCTTTATAGAACGCAACCTTCATTTGTTCTGGGGTTTGTAAGAAACCTAACCAATTTACAAATCTATATGTAAGAGAAATTATCACATATGATAATAATTTTAACACAATGAAATTTTAGAAACCCAAAGAATCTTCCAAGATCTGAATTCTCTGAAAATAAAGTTTTTTCATCAGATGGATGGTACTGATTAACTAAAGGCAGTGGCTTAGGTAACACAGTGTACGCATTGTCTCGAAGGTTCATATAATTTACCGGTGGATTTTCCATTTTTTTAAGTGAAAAAAGTACTTCGGACACCGTGCACCCCTCCACTCCTTTGAGTGATTAATGCCTCTCTTGGAGCTCTAGACCCGTACGGACACCCGAGTTCGGGGCCCAAAACGAAGCCTTATCCACTCACCCGGGTGTATGGAGGGCTCTAAACTACTACAGACACAAAGTTACTTTCCCACACCCAAAGTTACTTTCCCACACAAGTGGCTGAATGTCGTTGGTAGCTTTTCTTCAATAAAACTTTGTTACAGTTGGGGCATCTTACTTGTACCTTTAAACAATCTTTACATTGGTACTTACTTTCATAAAATTCTGATTTAAGTTTTAAAGTTTCACAATCATTACATTTTCTCGTATTAACAGAGCATGAGTTATAATGATTGGAAAACCCCTGACTAGTGAAAATTTTGTTACAACACGTACATTGTCTATCTTTTATTTTAGGGTCCTTAGGTGACGGGCAAAATTCTTCGATGTTATACTTTTCCCACAGTCATTACATGTTTTTTTCTTTTTGCTTGTGTTACCTTTTCTTGCAATGGGTGTTCATGTAGGGGGTGCACTGGCTGTCAATGTAGGGGGTGTACTACCTGTTCATGAAGGGGTGTACTGGGTGTACTTGCTGTACTGAGTGTACTGCCTGTTCATGTACCAGCTGTTCATGTAGGGGGTGCACTGCCGCATGAACTACTTTCATGTTTATTTAATAATGCTTTATTACGAAAAGATAAATTACAGATCTCGCATAGAACCTTGGTTCCGCCAACTTTGTTGGATAGAAACTTGGTTCCGTTGTCTGCATCTTCGATGCTGAGACGTGAAGCGTCGACTTTGTTGGTTAACATATTTTTAGCAAAAAAAAATAATCTAGAAAAAATGATGTTAACAAATGTTGGTGGGTGTGCTTACATTCCGAATAATCAAGAATCAGAAATAGAACTAGACAACTATATCATGAAAACTGGAGACGTTTTAACAGGCCCGTTACATCTTTCTATTCTTCCACAACAAAATACTGAGTTAGTAAATAAAGAATATGTTGATAAACAGTTCGATAGAATTGTGACACCGCTGACTCCACTAATGAAAGAAACCAAGCTTCTAAAGCAGAATGATGAAAGACTGCAAGAAAAGCTAACAGACCTAAGTAGCAAACATGGAAATATAGAAGCAGATATATCAAAACTTCATAAAAAAATAACAGAACATTCAAAACTTGTAATCCTGTTATCACTAAATTTAAAGTCTGCCATTGCAAAGAATACAAATCAAAATAAACAACTGAAAGAAGAGTTCGAAAAAGTTAGCGAAAAGAATCGAAAATTATTACAACACTTACAACAGCTGCAATCCACATTCCAAAAAAGTGTTCATGAATTAAGTAGCCGAATCACACAACAAGCAAAGCACAAACAGAATGATACATGAAGTTAAAGCACTTAAACAAAAGGTTAGCGAATTGAAGACCCTTAAAACGAATTTAGAAAATGAAGTAAAGAAAAATTCTAAAGGAAATAAGGAACAGTTGAATGCTATTAAAGTTCAATTGAATGCTCTTAAAACAGAAGTAAAGAAAAGTGAGAAAAAATTAGAAGTAAATGAAAAAGAAATTAAAGTACATCACACGCTGCTTGACGCAATAGACAACGTGCAACGGAAAATTAATAAAGTTATCACGACGTTGTTGTCGATTCACACACGTAAATCTTAATCAGACATTGTTCAGAGGCTTTAGCCGATCGGACAAAAGGTCCTCAGGTTACTAACCAACCACAAACGTGAATATTTTTCCCAAAAGTCAAATTTAAGCTTAAAAAAATGCCTATAATTTATAAACACAATCTTAAAACATTTTGCTTCAAATAATAAAATTGCTCATGAACCATCTATGAAACCTGTGTACCATTATGATAGTGTAGAAACCATTCAAACAGAAGGAGCTGGCATCTTTTCTGGTATCGGCAGTATCGTTAACTTGATTAAAAATAATAAAGATTTGATTTCATCTGCTGCTAAAGGAGCAGCAGCTATAGGTAGTACAGCTAGTGCAATATCGAATGCTGTTAAGTCACAAAACGAATTAAAGCAACTAGAAGCTATTCGTAAACTTAGGAATGATGCTAAAGAACTACAAAAAGATAAAAAGATTTCAGAGGAAACAAAAAACAAAATTGCTAAATTAGCGAAGATGGAAAGTAAACATGATGAAAAAACAATTGAAGAAATGAGAGGAAATGGTCTAGCAAAATTCTAGTAGCAAAATTCTAGTGGCAAACTGATTTTTTCTAATAAAAAATATAATGTTAACTCTGATTGAAAGTAAATTTAGATTAGACGATCCCCCGTTCGTTAGTTACAATCAAAAAAAGAATGACTATATAAGAGTTGCTATGAACCCCGGATCTTCAGGTAGAGTGAATACTGGAGGTGATTTAATTTTTGAAGTTGACAATCAACAAAGTTATTTATATTTACCCGATTCATTTTTACACTGAATATTCTCTATATTCTGATGCTGATTTTACAACACCATTACCTGCTACGGATAATATTACATTAAAAACAATTTCTTTCCAAGATTATTTACACAAATGCCTGTGATTCTCCTGGTATTATTGATTCGATGCTTCGATTTGTTACAATAGGTGAAAATAATAAAATGCATGAAATCGAAGGATGGTTTCCTGATAACCATACCGGCATACTTAAAGATGATTTACCTCACACTGGAACAGATGCAGCAGGAATTGCGAAAGATGTAGAAAACATAGTGAAACAGTTAAACAGTACACAAAATAGCTCATATCAGAAAAGACGTAATTTTAATAATAAAAGTAAACAAACTATTGATTGGTC
Organism: Prostheceraeus crozeri; assembly: GCA_907163375.1. Classification (NCBI taxonomy): domain Eukaryota; kingdom Metazoa; phylum Platyhelminthes; order Polycladida; family Euryleptidae; genus Prostheceraeus; species Prostheceraeus crozeri. The sequence goes on along the minus strand of CAJQUW010013356.1, from coordinate 5,905 downwards.
ATTGTCTCCATTATTCGGGTATTTAGATTACACTAAAATATCATGTCAATTGAAATTCAAATTAATAATTCATCGCACTGTAAATAATGAATCAATATTTTATGGTAAGACTGGAAAAAAGCATATTTAAAAATTGATAGACTTCAGTGGTGGATAAAGCATATTACTCCTAGTTTAGAGGTTGAAACAACTATTACGAAAAGATTAAATACGAACAAACCAATTCCAGTAAGTTTTATCTCTTAAAGTACAAGATAAAGTAAAGTAAGTCTCTTAAAGTAAGGATTATCTCTTAAAAGTACATAAAACCTCAAATTGCCAGCACACCGGTGGTGACATACAAAAAGCATTAGAAAACTATCCTGGCTTTATTTGGAGTAAATATTCGAAAGAGAAACATCTACCTGGTCATTCATATACCGGACCAGGAACTCGATTAGATATAAGACTAGATGAGAATAATAATCCAAAACCAGGTGAAGAACCAATAAATATAGTAGATGCAGCAGCTTAGAGACACGATCTAGCTTATCGAAATCTTGATGATATAGCTTCTAGACATGTAGCTGATAAATGATACAAGAATTAGATAGTATTCAGAATCCTTCCTTTAGAGAAACAATTGAAAGAATGTTTGTTAAGAAAGCTTTACAAGCAAAAATGCTTTTTGGCCAAGGGATAGATGAAACCTACGCGTCTGAAATTCACAAGGAATACAGAATGCCGAAATATCTATTGAAAGAAAAAGTATTTAATAAAGATGATATTTGGAGTGCAGATCTAATCAATATGGCAAATGAAAGAGGGTTTAATACGCATTGACCATTATAGATTTATATATACGATACGCTTGGGTAAAGCCTCTAAAAAACAAAAGTGGTCTGTCAGTTAAATATGCGTTTGAAGAAATCTTTAAAGAAAGTTCTAGAAAGCCAAAGAAGCTATTCGTTGATAAAGGGTCCGAGTTTTATAACAGAAATGTTAAGCCACTATTTGAAACTATTTATTCCACAGAAAATGCTGGCAAAGCTGTAGTAATAGAAAGATTTAATAGATCATTAAAAAATAAAATTTTTAAGAAAATTACAGAACAAGGTAATCAGAAATGGTTAAAAATACTACCAGGAATTGTAGATCAGTACAATAATAAAGTTCATTCAGGTATTGAAGAAACTCCAAAGAATGCTTCTGACGATCCTGATTTGATACGAAAGAAAATATTCGAAAATAATTATTCGAATGAAAGTAATCCGAATTTACAGAAACGTAAGCCGAAATTTGAGATTGGAGATAGAGTTAGAATATTTAAGTATAAGAATAAATTTGAAAAAGGTTTTGTTGGCTATTGGACTAAAGAAATATTTGAAGTTTGTAAAATAAACCAAACTTATCCCATTACTTACGAAATCAAAGATTTAGATGATAAAATCACTGGCAGATTTTATGAAAACGAATTACAAGTAACCCAGCTTTAACCTTTAGGTGGCGCTTTAGCTAGCTTCGTGTGAACTTTAATTACAGTAATTGGAACTAACGTTTCGGGAATTAAATTCCATTATTCAATTCTAACATAATATCTAGAAATGGTACTTCTTCCTGTAATTTGTACAAAACGTAAAGACATAACTGACCGCAATAAGTTGTTCCTGGTTTTTGAATTGGAAATGTATTATAAATTCCATTTCCCAGTATTTCTCTTACTTCATTTGTAGGTGAAAGTCCATAAGAGTCAAAATAGTAATTATATCCATTTTTATTAAAGATACCTGCTGACCAATGTACTCCTTTTTGATCTGACGTGTGGAGATTTGTTACGAAATTTACAGTTGGCTTATTTTTGATCAATAATTCGTCTCTCATTAGGACATGAAAATTATTCCTAATCGATTAGCGATCTTATTTAAATCGAAATTTGTCGTGGTTTATTTGCCATATAATTTTAAGAACTCAGTCAGACTTGTCATTTTACATGAGATAAATTCTATTTCAGAAATGACACAAAAGAATTGCACAATCTGTATGACTCAGAGCTTTGTTACCTCTAGCGAGGCGACCTCTAGCGCATTATGCATGACACCATTGTCTGGCACAAGAAGCAGATGCTGCCACGTATTGTCAATTTCATTCTCTCTGTGAGTGTTCTACGTGACTCTGTCTTCCATGATTCATCTGCAAAAGTTTAATATTATGTCTCGACTTACTGAATTTAACAATTTGAGGATGGACATTTTAAAAATCATTAAAATCGAAGAAGAGAAGAGACGATGTGAAAAAGTCTTCCAAGAGTACAGAAGGAGGAGTATTAAGACAAAAGAAGAGGAAGATTATTTATACAAAGAATGGAGAATTATAGAAACTTTTGAAGATCTTTTAACTGTGTCTTGTGAATCGTCGTCATCATTTAATCATTGAATAAAGAAGTAACTCCGCCGACGCTACGTGTTTTCTTACAAATAATTGAAAACTACGAAAATCATCATGAGAACAGTAGTTTGAAACTAGCTATCTTGAAGGGACGTGCATTCAAAATTCTACGTGCGGGAAATACATTTAGTGACTATTTCCAATATTCCCGGAGTTATGACGCGTTTTTAAGAAGAGTTTATAACTTTTATTTACAATATCCGTTCATCGCCGATTCTCATGAATCCGCAACATTCTTTAAAATCAATTTTCGAATAATTTCATCGCACATCAAAAATGGACGACGCCGAAAAACATTTGAAGAAATAATGCAAACCCCAAGAATGGAAAGCCCAATGGAGTTCTGATATTCTAAAATGTAACATTCTCACCATGACTCCAAACGAGGAGACATTTCTTGACATTTTGTAAGTGTGTCAATTCATACACACTACTTATATCATTATATAGTAATGTAAATGTCTCCTGGATAGGAGACTTTTCAAATTTAATTACAATAAAATCTCTACTTACAGGAGACATTTCTTGACATTTCGTAAATTACTGTTGAAAATGTGCAAATATTGTGTATGTAGTTTCGTGTCAATTTTGTTGAATAAACAATTTTGTGCAAAAATGGTTGATTTTACATAACGGATATAAAGGGGCTGATGGTGTAGCTGACGGGTTTTCGCCTTTCATCACGTTTGGGTTTTCAGCGGAATTGTGTTACATTACATAACTATCGTCCATCTCTTTCTTAATTTATTATAATGTTCTAGTCTAAGTAATAATTGGGATTTCTTATCTTTCATGTACCTGACTTTATCTCTATGTTTTGCTATATCCATTTCATATGATAATGAAGGATATAAAGGGGCTGATGGTTCTTTTGTTTTTACATCTTCCATTTTTAAATGAATATTTTTATTCATATCCATTTTGTTTTTGCTAAATTTCATAAGGCCCCTATTTTGCATTTGGATTTGCTAATTTCAAGAGGACCCTATTTTTTCATTTTGATTTGCTAATTTCAAGAGGGGCCCTAATTTGCATTTGGATTTGCTAAATTTCAAAGGGGTAATTTTTTAACTGTTTTTTATAAATTTCAAGAGGTCCCTATTTTGCATTTTGATTTGCTTAATTTCAGGAGGACCCTATTTTTTCATTTTGATTTGCTAATTTCAAGAGGGGCCCTAATTTGCATTTGGATTTGCTAAATTTCAAGAGGTCCCTATTTTTTGCATTTTTTCATTTTTGTATCTACTAGGTGTGGGATCCGGTGCTGAGCGAAGCGACGCGCCGGATCTCATAACCTATACTACTTGTCTTTCTGATTTCTTTGAATATTGTCTAATATTTTAAATATGAGAAAAAGTAGCCCTAGGGAAACTTGCCCGTAGCTATTACAACAAGTAGCCCTATGATGGAGCATGCTGGTAATTGAATGAAGACCAATGTTGATTGGTCCAATTACAAACGATTTGTCAGGGGTCATTACCGTGCGACAACCATGCGACAGTAAGCACACACTTGCGTCACAAAATCCATTGATAGCGATGGTAACTGTGGAACACATAAATGCCATCTCAAAAACATGTACCTCAAGAAGCCTACAACCGATACCCAATGCCCGGTACCGGTACTGGTCAAGAGTCCAGTAATAAAAAACCAGAACAGTTGAATACCTTGGGGTCAGTGCCAACCCCACCCTTTTAGACTAGATGGAAAATATTTCGACTGACGCGGCGAGTACCGACCACTATGCCGGGATGTGGTTTGGGGTTACCCTCGGTGCCCCCCTTTCGATCCCTTCGATATCGGTAAATTAGCACTAACACGTGCTGAAGAAGCATCATGCTAGGATTAAAGAAAATGCGATGGAATTGTCGATAGCATGAGCTTCATTGTGAATTTAGTTACACGTAAAATCTGATGACAGAAAAATATTAGATTAGCAAGACTACTGTTCAATACCAATATATAAATCGATGAGTTATGCATCTACAATTCCAGCAGATTGCATGTTCAATTCCTTTGACATGCTGCCGACTATGACTACAGACATGAAAGAGTCCGGACTCCTTGAGTGTGACTTCTGTACACTATCCGATTGCGACAAACTTTTCTAAATTGTAATACCATAACAGTTCGATTATAATTTTGTGATTATTTATTCATTTTCATTCTAATTATGTCATTTTCCTGTAGTCCGATTAGTTTCCGATATTTATTTTATATTTCATTTTCTGTTGGTGCCAGATGTGCGACCCATTCGAACAGGTTTTAGCGTTCCGGAATCAGGAACCGAAACGTGAATTCTGGCCGAGCTCCTGCTGATGAACTCATTACTGCCAAGTTTACTCATGTTAAGTATCACATGTTTCTTCATTTTTAGATACGCTTTGCTGAACTTTTGAATGATTCCTAACACCTGTAGAGAACAAACAACGCGTCCTTGTCAAGATTTCCTCTATCTTCTTACACAATCACAGTATGGAGCCTTACTCGGCCGTACTGTGGTGTCAATTTTCAAATGACCAATCGAGCAAAGTTGACCAAATTGATGAAGTATTACCCACACATTGTAGCAATTATAGCAGTAGAATTCGTAATCGAAGAAAGTTCAAGTAAGCAATTTTATAATTCGTATAGGCAATTCCAAAAAAGTTGAAGGCCTTACTATAGATATATCGTATGTAATTGCATTAGTCTATACAGGAAACCCGTTGCAGAGCCCTGACGTATTCGTCGATTGGTAATCCGGATAGCACGCACCGGTATACAAGTCTTTGCGTCAAAAAATCCATTGATATCAATGGGACTGTGTGGAGCACAGTATAAACTCTTGCCACCTTCTCCACGCACCAGACACACAAGTAAACTCACAATTACATTCATCACATTTACACGCCCCTGTTGGGCCTGATCACTGTGGCCGTGACCCTTCACTGGGGGTCTCAAAAATGGTGCCTTAAGAAGCCTATGCTATCATAGGTGGAAGTCCGGTAACCAATCCGGGACTGGTTATGGATCCAGTGATAAAAAACCAGAACAGTCGGCAACCCTGGGGTTAGCGCCCCCTCGGCTGACGACTCTAAGCTCAATTTCATTGCTACGACCTTTCAATCAAACACAGAGAATTTTTCGGCTGTCACGGAGAGTACTGGCCCTCGAGACCGGACGCGGTTTGGGGTTACCCTCGGTGTCAGACGAGAATGGAAATGTGGTGGTTGTGACGCGCATCCCTTCGATACCGGAAAATCAGCAGTAACGCACGTACTCAAGAAGCATCATGTTAGGGTTCAGGATTTCGGCTGTGGAAAATGCGGTAGGGTTTTCGATAGTATTAGGAGTTTATCTTGCCATGTGAGGTACTGTCGTGAGAGAGAACTATGGACTTCCTTCCACTGAACATCTCTTCAATTGCAGCGAGTGCGATTTTGGTTGCGGTACTAAAATCGGTCTAGGTCAGCACATGCGTTGGAAACACCCGGAGGCA
>CAJQUW010013355.1:0-15868 GCA_907163375.1 Prostheceraeus crozeri | reverse complement strand
CGTCACTAAACTATCGGGTACACGTACTTAAGCATGTTTTCTACCTAGATGCAAAATTTTATGTAGATCGAAAGTACTTTTTGCATTAGATACAATAACGTAAAGTGTAGGGCGATGTCAACAGCTTGCTTGATGTGACTTCGTCTGTTCGAAGCATCATTGCTACTAGAGTGTGCATTGTTCTCTCTCCCTCTTCGTCTCATCCACTGCAATTTGAAATCTTCCACGACTACTACCTTGCCACACACTTTATTAAGCCAAGCATATTAAATAAGGGATGTGGTCTGGTCATCATCGCTGACGAGTTGTCGTGAAATGACTTTGTTAACCTCAAGTGTTTTTCTGTTCAGAACGATGAGGTCACTGACAAGTCAAATCAAGCTAACGGCATCGCTGCACTTTAATTATCGCTCCTAATTTAAAAAGGACCTCTCCGATTTGCCTAAAACTTGGTATGTGGCTAGAGAATATACTCACTTACGTGTGTTTAAGGTTTTGTGAATTTTTAGCAGATTTTAGACAAATTTGAAAACGTAGGGGGAGGGAGATAACCCATAAGTACCCCACTGACAAAAGTCATCATGTCATAGTGGCTATCATTGAGCAAATAAACAGATTTCTTACCAACAATGTCTGATTCGCCCTAGTTTGCTGCATGTCAAAAAGCTTCATCCGAATAACTAAGCAAAGGAATCAATGCCCGTTTTAACATTTTGAATATGCCCACTCCTAGAGATTAAACAAGTGCATCAATTTGTATCTTCTGATATGCCTACCACTGTTCTCAAACATGTTGATTTCACATCAAATTAAAAACTGTACAATTACTGAAGAATAATGATGATCATGTGGAAATCGCGAACGAGCAGCGACTACGAATTGCCAAGAAGACAGATTCAGTATATCATTACATGTATATGCTAAAAATCTGTAAAATTTCCAATAAATTTGATGCTATGAAACTTTGGTAACGTGTTCAGTAGACAACCACTTCTAAGAAGCAATTGCTTAATTCTAACGATGAATGCCTAAATAAAATTATGCGAATATTTGAAGTGATCATGGAAAAATGTAACCGTTCAGCAAAGACAGTTACCATTTCGAACGAATTGTTGCGTCTGAAAACCTCACTGTATAGTTATGGCTGCTGGCACCCACTTTTACGTGGGAATAACTTGGCCTCAGTTTGTCTGGTTATTTACACGCATCATTGCGTGCGAATAACCTCACGTCGTTTGATATCGGATCAAATCAAGCCTTGTTGCCAACTAAAAATTAATTTCATTTTTGCTAATTGAATTAAAGAACCGCTATTTCTCTTTTTTTGAAAGCACTCTCACAAATAGACTCTCTCAGCTGCCACTACTCTTTCTCTAATAGGCCTACTAAAATTGTTATTAAAAGGGTGTTCGTTATCAAACATAGTAACTTGGAAGAAGCTTTTCGTATAACATTCAGAGGCACTACTGCAGTTTAGTGCACCCTCTATGAAAGAGACGGAAACGTGCCTACTGCAGTTTAGTGCACCCTAAAACAACGGCGCATTCTCCCGCAAACGATGACTACGCACATTACACCGAAGCGCGCGCTCGGTGTAATGTGCGAAGACGAAGACGAAGACACACGAAGACACAAAGACACTCATTTATAACTATAGGGAAGAACGAACGGCATTCATTCTGTTGATTAAATCATGTTGTTAAACGATCTTATGCATAGTTGTTTTCTCACATGCATTTTAGGGTGCACTAAACTGCAGTAGGGGTAAAAGAGGGTGCACTAAACTGCAGTAGTGCCCATTCATGATGCGGTAAACTGGGTTGAATCGGATCAATAGTGCGAAATTGATCTTGCTGCCCAGTCATAATGGGCATGGCGGAAATTATTGCATCTTATACACTTATCGTCTTTACACACAGTTTCATTATATGCCAAAAATTTGACCGACTTACTGATCAAGTTGATTGTGTCAAACTTTTTTTACAAGATCGACCATTAGACAGAGTGTTTGTCAACCTTGAACATCATCATGAACGATGTTCATGTGGACTATGTAGTTAACCATCACTGAGTTGCCACTTAAAAATTATATTTACTTTTACTAAATGAAATGTATAACTGTGGATGGGTGATATCAACTGCATCAGATGTAGTGACTATACTCGTGTTGCAAAACTTTGAGTTGATTCAATTAACTATCATTAACATCAACTTACCAGACGCCATTTCACGCACAGATCATAATGATTCACTGAACAGCAAAATTTAGAACATCATGCGCAGAGGCGTCGCTAAGGAAACATCATTGGGGGGGTGTTTGCTAAATTTTACCTGATTTACAACTTAGAGCCAAAATTTGCCTGATTATTGCACACACGCATACTCACACACATTCCAACATGTTTCATGTTTATATCCTACAGAAGAGGTACCTGCAGTGTTGGATTTGAGGGGAGGGAAAGTGGGGAAGTTCCCCTGCACTGCCTCATCTCATCCCCGGCACTGGAGATGCACCTTCCTTCCCTGAGGGGGAGGAATATTTCCAGTAGATAGGCTTTACATTGCCTCAACCAGATTGATTGAGCATCAGTTCATTATTTTAGTGAATATGAGCAACATTGACAGGCGCAGGCCTAGTTTCCTCACGATTCTTCATAAGCTTAATTGTCTTATCATCAAAAATTGACCTTCTTTGTTCATAAAGATAACAAATAAATTCGAGAAGCAGAAAGTGCTGAATAAAATAATTAGAAGGTAGCGAAACCATCGCAAAAAGAGTGGAATCCAGAATGCTATCTTGATTCTTTCAGGGTCTTGATGACAACACACACAGTATTTTATTCATATTAATGTAATAGAACTCAAGTTTGGGAACATTGTTTAACTTTCACGCTGTGAACTTTCACTCTGTGAATATTGACAGAAGCCTGAATTTTGTGAATTCATTATAGGTCTAATTACAATAAATTACAGAATGATCATCTGCGGAATGTTTGTGTGGATCTTCACATGCGAGACCTACTATGAATTTCTGATGCACAAGGGTATCCACGCACCTTATTTGAAGCATTATTTAACCAAATGCGGGTGGCACCAAATGCATGCATTGGAGAGTCCCTTTCAAGGATCAAATGGGCCTATCTCCTACTTTTTCCATTTATGGTTCAACTGTTTTCAAAATAATTCGCGGGCGTTCTTAGTGCGAGGATGATAGTGGTGCTATATGAATCAATGTCCTCTTTCTTTTGATCACCCTTTTTCCGGCTTTGGTTGCAGCGTTGACCCAAAAACTTCCGTTCGAAAGTTTCCCCCTACTGCTATCATGCTCAAATCCAACACTAGGGCAACGCTATGGCAAGTATGGCAATTGCCATACCAATGTTTTGAGTAAGTAGTATGGCGAATATGTCCTAGAGTAAGTAATATGAGTTCTTCTTTGCCTCGCCACCTTTCTATGGTCCTAGCAATAAAAGCTAAGAAATATTTCATTGTAGACTTAACCACAAATTTAATGACGTTTAACCTTAACCATTGGAAATTCAATCTCACTCTTCAGCCCTTCAGCCTACGAACTGCTTGTCAATTGGATACTGATTGTCTACTCGACAACTGCTACTGACGTCGCACCTACGGCCCACAGTCTACGAGTTCGGCTATCCCGTTTATTTTCTTTCTTATTGTTCTCTTCATCGTGACCCACTTCATCTTGTCATGAGCTTGAACTAAATCGTCGAATCATGATACAGAGGAGAGGTGAATGAATGTTACACCGTGTGTTACGTCCTTAACCGATAAAGTACTCACATTAGCCTCTCATAAGTGTTAGCGTCCACTTCAGTGAATCATTTGTGATTTCGTGACCTTGCTGTACGTCGCTTCGTAGATTCTTGCCATTTTTGATTACCTCTGTCTTAGGCTAATCGGTTCATCATTATATAATTTGTTTGAAGTTCGAATAACGCCATATTAAGATAACCTCATTTACAGCTGAATTAGCTTACATTACTAAAAGGCTACTAGCTTTTTCATGTAAATTATAGGTAGGATCAGTTAACTACTACATGTATAGGCCTACTCATACTCTCAACCTACATTACGTATCTTCATAGCGGCCGATAATTGTACGTTATGACCACGGACTTGATAATGATATTTTACCTCTCATAACGGACGTATCGCAGGACGATATCGTATAATTCATGCATCGTAGATACTAGATGAATTGCATGAACAAATTCATCTAGTAATCGTGTATACATGTAGGTTATTGAATGTAAGAATTTTCGAATTATTTTATTTTTCTCATTGTCTTATATTTCTTCCTTTTAAGTGCCATGTTTTAGTCGATTGAGGACTCATTACACAATGAACTATACATTGATATGTCTTCTTTAAAAATTACAAGACTTATATATGACTATCATAGGCCTTATTACTACTTCTGATGTCCTCTTTTCCTTAAATTTATCTTTCTTATTGAATTAGTTCTACAATATACACAGTTGCGAGTGTCTAACTACCTATTACACTATTGTATACTGCAATCTTTTATGCATATAAGTCTCAATAATTCATAAGACTATGAATACTATGATGCTATAATGAATACTATAATTCAAAAAAGAGCAGAGGAGCTGACTTATTTCATCGACACTTGCGGAGTGGTTGTGGCCTCAACTGTCAATTACGAGTTCTGTGGCCTCTAGGCGACTTTATTTCCTTTGCACTTACGGAGTGGTTATGGCCTCAGTTGAATTTTAAGTAGAGGTCCACACTTCTTAACAATAGCAATAGAAAACAATTAACAATTAACAATGGAAATGCGGGGGGGGGAACCGCAGAAGAGCCGATTTTAGCATTGAATGAAGATATATCTACTCTACACCTCATGTTGAAATTTGTTAAGATGCCGGTAGCTCTTGAAACCTTGTTAGTCCTACTTCATGTATGATTTGTTTATTTTGTTGACCCTAGATACTTTCTTTGATACAACACAACCCACAATTTTTAGTATTAAAATTTCCTTTTTCCGCATATTTCGCGTTTTTGATACGAAAAGGTCCATCATTTTATTTGAAAAATCTGCCATACCAACCAAAAAATCGTTCCCGCGCCCCTGCCTACCTAATCATCTAATCGGTCGGAAATGACGCCTATAAATGAAAAATAATTTAATTGGTGGTTATTTAAGTGGCCAATGAAATGCCGATGACGTTAAGTTAATTTGTGCGCAATTGGATCCCGTAGTATCGACTGTTAAGGAAATTTTCGACGGTGTTTGCATCGAGAAAGTTAACACGCTGTTGACAATAAACTTCTACGCACAGAGAAGACGGTGTGCCTTATTCATACCGTGCTCTTTCCGCGGTGCGCGTGTGAATGACTCGGTATGAGGAAGGTTTGATGAAATCCACCGTATTGATGACGTCATCTCCTCAAGGGACAACGCAATAGCCAGAGCTTACACGTATATCAATCAACGGTTAAATATACACTACCCAGCTAGGCAGAATGAGTTGCAGGCGTTTCAGCGTTAGGTGATTCAGTGCCAATATTCACTGGCCACATTATAGGTAAGGTACTGGAATTACATTTCAATTCCACTTAGATATTTTAAATTTAGCAGAGCTAACTCACATCGCCTTATGTTCCAATTTTCAAGAAAATGCGAGGCGACTGTTCCTCCTGCTCGCATATACAGTCATCCCCGGTGCAGGTCGTTTTCAGCGCGCTATGTTTGACCGCTTTCGCGTGACAAATCAATATCATCAACGGCAACTAACCATATACTTTCTGGTGTCTAGAAAGGGTGAGAATTTCCCGACATTACGATGTGTTTTTGTGACAAGACGTGCTTTTGTGGCTAAGAACAACGTCAGTGAATATTGGAGCTGAATCGCCGGCAAACCGGCGGTTTGCCTGAAATTTCTCATTTTACCTGAATCTTTTTATTAATTTCATATTGGGGGGGGGTGTTACGGTCCCCCACACCCCCCCGGTCGCGACGCCTCTGATCATGCGCCTTGTGAAGTCACAGTAGAGACTGTCTGTGTCTGTCTGCTTCCTTAGTTAATAAAGCAATCAGACAGCGACTAAGCATGACGTCACAACAGTGAAAACGTTGAGTGATTTGTGTGGGAACATCTCGCTCAATTATCATGAAGATGGTGGAATCTCCTGCAACTGGTGCACTCCATGCATGAACACAGATATCAGTAAAATAAGAGCATGACGGGCTGTTTTAGGACAAGCGCAAGAGTCACGTGATTCAACCACGCGGAGTTGATCTTCACTGGCAGATGAAACGCTAAAGAACCATCTAAAGCACAAAAATGTTGCTAAAATAGCGAGCAAATATTCCTTTCTTCTCATTCCAGGAAATATTTGTATTAGATGTTGTTGTATCCTTTTGTAATTAAAATATAAAATATCCCGAGTAAATCATATCAAGTAGATTGTAATAAAAGTCATGCATAAATCCAGAACAGTACCTCAAGAGAACTTACAAATTCGTAGTACACCGAAAGTTATAATACCTTAGTGACCATATGATTTTAAGTCAAATTAGAATATTAATACATATTAACAAAATCGACATAAAATCTTTTAATATACATTTAGTGCAAGAATCAATGAAAATATAATTATTTGTGAGCAAGTCACAAAATTTCCCCCGTTTCAAAGGAAGAATGTTCGTCACTAAACGATTAAGTTCAATGAGAATCAAATACTATGTACTCTAAGAATAAGCACAATGTCATTAGGTACACATAAGTATCAATGTCAAAATGATGTATACATAGATACATACTAAAACACCGATAACATTAGAAAATCAGTATTCATTCCAAATCACTGAAATGTAAATTTGAACGTAATGTTACGCTTATCAGTATCAAGATTAAAGTAAAACCCTTAACCAGTCACATAATCTTGTAAATATGATGGTCGTCTTCTATTTCTTGTAGGTCTTTCCTCCATTGGTGCATTTCCAGGGGAAGAACTAACAGACACAATGTTAGGCAGAACAACCAAATCAGTCGATTGATCTTCCAGCGCAGGAGTATTTCTTCTGCAGTCACTTTCTCCTGTGACTTCGAGATACCAAGTCTCATCTTCCTCCGGAACCTTTCCACGAATGTTTCTGCAATTTACTTTGAAGTCATTGTCCAGTAGGAAGGTGTAAGGTCCACTCTGATTCACTATCTTTCTCTTTTGCCCCTTCTTTGTAATGACTGCATCCCCCACCTCATATTTGACCTTTGTTTCGGGCATTCTTCTTTGGTTTGTATATTCAGCAGAAAGTTCTCCACGTTTGGTGATCCTTTTCCCGATGTCGGTACTCTGGTTATCATCCAGTGAGATCATTGAGAGACTGGATTTGGCCTCAAACTTCAACATAATGTCACATGGGGACAGTTCCGTAGTTGAGTGCTTGGTTGTATTGTAATTCAGCGAGTACTTCTCCAACACGTCCTGTAGTTGTGAAGCATTCTTTATTTCTGAAGCTTCGATCACCTTAGCAATGTTTCGGTTCATGCGCTCGACAACGCCATTGCTCTGAGGATTGTACACTGAAGAGCGTCGATGAATAATGCCTTTGGCGCGAAGGTAAGTTCCAAATTCTGCGGAAATAAATTTTGGTCCATTGTCTGAGAGCAGAATTGTACAATGGCCAAAAACAGAGAATGCGAGTAGTAAGAAAACGGCGAACACTCGACCGGCGCCCCCCCCTCTGGAACGGCAGAGTGTCGTGGTCGGCCGCCGTGGTGCTTCGGGTCTGAGTCCCCCCCCCCTCTGGAACGACAGAGGTTGTAGTCTGTCGTGGTGTGCCGGCCAGGTGGGTTCACAAAATGTTCGCTGACGTCCCCCCCCTCTGGAACGATAGAGTGTCGTGGTGGACTTGGGCGACCGCCAGGATTAGTCTTGAGGCTATAGTGTGTGATGTTTTTCGTGCAATCTGCTGAATGTTGGGTTGTAAAATGGGTTGTTTCGAGTGGAAGGAGTGGTCGGATGAGAAAACGGAGGTCGGATTCGTATTCAGCGTGAAATTCTGCATCGGTATGGTGAGTTTCAAGGCAATCGGTGAGAAAAAATTTTCAACATTTTTCGAAAAAACGACAGAGTTAGAATTTGGGACGTTTTGGTGTGTAGCGTCAAAACGAAGCATCGGATGAGAAAACGGAGGTCAGATTCGGATTCAGCGTGAAATTCTGCATCGCTATGGTGAGTTTCAAGTCAATCGGAGAGAAAAAATTTTCGCTGACGTCCCCCCCCCCTCTGGACAGCTTGCTTCGATTTTGGCTTCCAGTGGACGGATTTTGTCGTGCGATAGCTCGTTTGAAAGCTAAGAGTGAGACAAATTCAGTGAAAGAATCGGCTTGTTCCTATCTGTCTTCGTTCAAAAGTTAGAGCGGTTACAAGATTTTAGGTCGGAGCTCGCTCACCTGAAAAAATCTTAAGTGTCAGAGTGACTTTGTATGGGTAAAATTTTGAAAATTTTCCAAAGTGTGGAATTTCGACCTGGGACCGTCACCAAAACATTTTTCATCAAATTTTGAAATTTCACTGACGTCCCCCCCCTCTGGACAGCTTGCTTCGATTTTGGCTTCCAGTGGACGGATTTTGTCGTGCGATAGCTCGTTTGAAAGCTAAGAGTGAGACAAATTCAGTGAAAGAATCGGCTTGTTCCTATCTGTCTTCGTTTAGATGTGAGACGCCATTTAAGATTTTGGGACATTGGCGAAAAACGACAGAGTTAGAATTTGGGACGTTTTGGGCTGTAGCACCAAAACGAAGGCTCGGATGGGTAAACGGAGGCCAGATTTGGAATCAGCTTGATATTATTGTCCAATGAGGATCATCATCCAATGAGAATCAAGCATTTCTTTATAAATAGCGAGCCTTCACAGTGAGAATCATTCCATCGTTGAATCACACGAGTGACGGACGCACATTTTCTCTCTCTCTCTCTCTCTAGTTCCCTGTTCTATTATCCAACTAAAATGGTAAGTCGCTACTTCCCTCCCTCTCCTCCCTTGAACGTAAACTTAATACAATCTTTTTTCATTTTCAGGCATCTACTCCATCTGCTGCACTAGTAGGACAAAATGGCGGTCAAACGTTACAAGGTTCGCTACGGTCAGATCATCTACAACTGAGGCCAGTGGAAGAAACATCCAAGGTACATAATCCTACACCGCTACAGCGTAAATTTAAACAAGCCTTGCGTTATGATGATCATAGCGTAGTACTCCAAACGGAATGCTCCCTTCCACGGATGTCAAGATAATGCACAATCAGTATGGGGACTACATACTGATCCCCGTGAGTCCGTACATTCGCCACCAACTTGATATTATTGAGGAGTACGTGACATTAAATATGGACATTCCTACTCCTCTTGCTCAAGAGTGGAAGGCGAGAGATGACAAGGATACTCCCTATAGAAAGATTTGGGATGGTAATCACATTTGCCTACCGGTATCACATTGGTGTACTTACTATAAGAAGGATGGAGATCATTCAATACCCATCAGATGTGATGAGCTCGCAGAAGGTACTTGGGATATCCTTTTCAAAGTGAATGGCTATATTATGGTCGACACAAGGATAATAAAATAGCCTCTCTCTCCATGCATATGGAATCCATCCTATATATTCCAAAACCACCCAACGTGGACGACATAATTGATCAAATCCTTAACAGCAGTGGTACGAAGCGCAAGTCGGAGAAGAATGCTACATCAAAACGCAAATCAAAGAAGGAGAATTACTAGTCCTTTCCTAACTCTACCCTATGACAATTCGCTTATGTGCTTTGAGTGTCGTAGACGTGGTCTTATTAGATACATTTTACTTCTTCGTTGCCATCATATCATTTGTGTATTTTGTCGTGAAAAGCATCGATGTAATTCTTCATTTTGTAATATGTTATAGAACGTTTCCTTAGATGTGTAAATTTCCGTTTTAGGCTTCTATCATCATTTTATGGATTGTGAGGGTGAACCTGTACAGGAGCTCAGTGCTATTGCTATGAACAATTGGACATATCAGATTGTTAGTGTCTATCATCAACATGCCAACTGCGATCCCAATGTTGATCAATGGGCGAGAAAACACATTCATGGACTTAATCTGAAATATTTGCAAGACTATGGCTTTTCTTGTGAAAGTGCTCTTCTTATTGACTTTAAACGATGGTTAGCTGCTTTCAATGTTATACGCATCTTTTGTAATAATCCTGGTAAGGAGAGGAAAGTATTTCCCAATCTAATCATTGATGATATTTTGCTCCCGCCTTGGGATAGTAGAGTGAATCAACATTATCATGAAGTCACGAAACGTTTTAAGGATTTGTGTGTTCCTATTTTGTCTGTTCGTTGTAGTAGCTACGTTCATAACCAATGCTTCTTTCCTCCTTACCTCAACACTGCCAAAGTCCTGTATGGTTATCATTGCTCGCTGTATGATAGTTATCAGCTGTATCTATTTTATCTCTTTCAAACCATTGATTTATAATGCATGCTTGTTACCGTTATTCAATAAATGTTACTATGAGAAGAGTTGTTGTTTTCATGCAATGGATGGGTTAGATAAAGGGCGATCATGTCTTTCTCAAACGACTGCGGAACATTACGTTTTCATAGGCAAAGTTTAAAAGGAGCTGTTCAAGATTATGTGATAAAATTTCATAAAGATGAGACCGACATCGAAGCAGTGGTCGATGATGCTAGCACTCTATTTCTAGAGTTAATGAATACATTCTCTGATAGCATATCATGGCGCGATTAGTTGCGAAAATTAAGTTTAGTCATTTTGGAAAGGAAGAGGTGGAAAGTCGCTCTTTCCATTTTGCTTCTTATTCAATGGAAGTGGTAGATCACCCCGAAGAATTTTTTAAAAGACATATGATAAAAATTGCTGAACGTCTTAACGCATTTAACCATCATGGTAGCAGTCTAGTGATTGAAGCGATTTCAGATATTCACATTCAACTTTCCATAAAGAAAAATTGAAAATGCAGTGTACTTGATTGTAGCACAACTGGTTTTCGAGCTATGTCTGCTCACTCTCGAAGTATATTCCTTCTGTACATGCGTCTATTATTTAGAAAAGGCTAGCAAATTCATATCTTCAAAAAGACTTGCTATAGACATCAGTAACGGTGAAACTATGTGTTGCGATGTATGTAAGCGAAAGGATGGAAATGAAAAGCGCATCTTCAAGAGATGTAAGCATGCTTTTTGTCAACGCTGTTTCATACGTAATTGCATTCAACTTTGCCAATGTAACCACTGTGATATTGCTCATTTCGAGTGTCACTTATGTCGCAATAGTTAGTACCTATGCAAATGTGGTAAAGATAGGTTTTAGCAAAGACTAACACGGAAAATGGCGAAACGTAAAATGACGAAACGTAAAAGTCAAAAGTTTTCTTCAGCCATTCAAGCTCTCCGACGAATGAAAGCAAATCAGCGATACAATGCTATACGACATGCTAACGATAAATTCATTTGTGAAATTATTTCTCATGTGAGAAAGTTGAGGACGAAGAAATTAGCGCCAAAACAACGAAAGTTACTTAAGCGATATGCTACGAAATTGCGTTTCATCTCCAATCCTAAAGTCGCCCTTCAAAGAAAGAGGAAAACTCTAACACAAAAGGGCGGTTTCCTTTCAGCAATACTTCCAATGATAGCTCCTGCCGTGGCAACCTATTGGGAAATATCTTTGGCTCTAAGCGTTAATTATGCAAATGTTGAATCTCAAAGTAATAAAATGGATTTCAGACTTCAATGTGATAAAGTTCTGACTGTATCAGGTCCATCTCATGCAGGTAAAACTGTTTTCACGCTGAATTTATTGGATAAAAGAAGGAGTTGTTTAAGGAACCTATCAATCGAGTGATTTGGTGTTATGGTATTTATCAACCGTCGCTGTTTCAGGAATTGCAAAGTCGCAACTTTATTCGACATGAAGGAATTATTCCAGTGGATAAACTTCAGTCTAATGATGTTGTTGTATTGGATGATTTATTAAAAGAAAGTAAGAATTCAAAAGATGTTACAGATATGTTCACTCGCGCAGCACACCATAAAAGGTGCTTTATCATCTATATCACACAAAATTTGTTTCCTGATGGAAAAGAAGCTCGTACACGAAACCTGAATACACACTATTATGCTATTTTCAAGAATCCGCGAGATAAAAGTCAATTTGAAATTTTAGCGCGACAAGTTGCACCCAGAGGATCAAAAGCCTTAATTGAAATTTTTCAAGCAGCTACTGAAAAACCATACGGTTACTTATTCATTGACTTTACGCAAGAGTGTCCGAAGAATTTAGATTTCGAAGTGATATTTTGAAAACTCCCATGATTATCTACAAACTATGAGTTCTTATTCTCGCATGATTGTTATTCCTCAGGATGAATATGTACAATTGACTGCCATGCAGCAAGTAAAGCAACCTCTTGCAAATCAAATGTATAGGAAAGAAATAGATTATCAGCAAAATGTTCACATCAAAGATCCACATCGTGCTGTATTATTACAATCGGAAACTGTTGAGCAATTGAAAAACTTGAAGAATAAGATGCGTGACTCTGTATCGACTGCTACACCTTTAGCATCTCGCGCACATGCCATATCTCTTTCAACAGTATTGAACCCCATCTCAATGTAAATGATAGAGGAGAAATCATTACAGATGAAAATAAAGTGATTGATGCTTCACGTTATGAAGACTTGATTCAGTATGCACACGTAGAAAGCGCCGTCAGGGCTATGTTCCACCCGTTTGGTCATACTTTCTTAAACTATAGACAAAGCATAATGTGCCAAAATTTTGCTTTAAATAATGAGACATTGAAAGAACTTGATTCAACAGTGGCTACTACTCCAATGCTTCAGGCGATGAAAATGCCAACAAATTGGTTTAAGACGTCACCTGCTACATCCCCTCCCACACTCACTAAGCAAACAAGAGGAAGAACTCGACGTAGATCTACATCGCCACTAAAACTGGTAAAAGGAAAACGTAAAACAGCTCCTCCTAGGAAATACATGTTCTCAGACTATTAATATGAAGCAGATGTGTTGCTTGCCATGTAATGAGCCGCCAGAGGTGAATGTCGTTGTCACTTGCACTTGCTGCGCCAGCTCTCATAATGAAACCCCTAAGCAATGTGAACACGATCGCAAAACCGCTAAAGCTAAATGCTGCAGTTGTTGTAAATGTAGAAAGGCAAGAAAACAAAAAGATGAGGAGGAAAAAGAGTCAGCCGTCATCGACTGAACGTTTGAAGTCAATCTATTATGATGTAAAACATCCGGCAGGATTTGCATCTATCAAGAAATTATCAAAAGCGAGTGGTCTTCCACAATCACAAGTGAAACGATGGTTAAAGGGTCAGGCTACCTATACACTCCACAAACAAGCGAAAAAGAAGTACCGCACCCGCCATTATATTGTTCATGACATCGATGAACAGTGGCAAGCAGATTTGTGTGATGTTGCCTCCATTTCAAAACATAACTCGGGCAATAATTTTATTTTAACCGTCATTGATATTTTCTCGCGTTATGCGTGGGCTCAACCTTTAAAAACTAAAGAAGGGAAAGGAGTAGCAAAAGCATTCCAAACAATTTTTCGAGAAGGTCGCATTCCAAAAAGAATTCAGAGTGATCAAGGAAAAGAGTTTGAAAATCAGCATGTGACAAGATTATTTGAGAGGCATGACATTGAGTTGTTTAGTGTAAAGAGCGCTTATAAAGCTGCACTCGTTGAACGTTTTAATCGCACATTAAAAAATCGCTTGTGGCGACATTTTACTGCCAACTTGACACAAAATTGGACAAAGGTTCTACAAGATACACTCCATGCCTACAATCACTCTATCCATCGTTCTATTGGACTCAGACCAGTAGATGTAAATGCTGACAATGTAGATAAAGTGCGCGAATCATTCCAACGTAAACGCACTCATGTGAAAAGTGATGTGAAAATTGGCGATAAAGTTCGTATCTCAAAAGTGAAAAGTGTTTTTGCTAAAGGGTACCTCCCGAATTGGACAGAGGAGGTATTTACAGTATCAAGGATTAATCAAAAAGACTCTCCGACCACCTACAAGTTGAAAGATTACGATAATGAAGAAATTGAGGGTAGCTTTTACCGCGATGAGATTGAGGTAGTCACTGAAAGTGAAACATATTTGGTAGAGAAAATCATTCGATGTAAAAAACGGCAAGGTGAAGAATGGTGTCTTGTTAAATGGACTGGTTATCCTTCAAGTATGAACTCTTGGATGCGTCGTGCCGACATCTTTCATCTAAGTGATCGACAGTGATTCATGCAAAGTTGTAACTAACAATGTTTAGGGTTTGAGCTATGAATCCAACTGCCTCATTTTATTCACGACCCTCCTATGTAAGTGGCGGAGGACAAATTTACATCGGTGCTCGCTGCCAACGTGGAGGTAGCATACTTGGTGCACTGAAATCTGTTGTAGCACCTCTCATATCCAATGTCGGTAGATCTTTAAAACGAACTGTTTTAAGTAATGCCGTTGGCTTTGCTGGTGATGTTGCTAGTGATCTTTCCAGAGGTAGAAGTTTTAAGAGCAGTTTGTTGAATCGTGGGAAGGAACGCGGTTTAAAAACATTGAAGCAGACCATTGCTGGTGTTACTCAAGGAAAGAAATCACCTAAACGAATGAATAAAAGGAAGGAGGAAACATCGCGGAGCTGGTAAGGTGCGATCTTCAGTCAAAAGGCATTCACGCAAACGTCGCAGAGGCTCTAATCATTCATCAGGCGCTAACCGACGACGCTGCTATAACTTCTAATCATGGAGTGTAAAACTTCCGGTTTTTGTTTGTTCGATCAACAAGCCATACAGACAGATATTCTTAGTTCAAGTATTGTAGATTATCATCCTCGAACAGCTGAGAATGCTGGCCCCATTGAATTTGTTATTCCTGGTGGTAGTGATGACTACATAGATTTGAGTTATGCGATGCTTGAGTTGAGGTTTAGAATTCAGCAAGCAGATGGAACTGCTATTGACGATGCACATAAAGTTGGACTGAACAATTTACCATTGACTACATTACTTCGTGATGTTTCTCTAACGATTGGAGAGCAGCAGGTGGAAGGTGGTCAAAGCGATTATCCCTATAAATCATATTTCAATCATGTATCACAGTTTCATCCAGCAGCACAAAAAAGTCATATGGAAGCCATGGGATGGTACAGAGATGAAGCAGGAAAATTTGATGTGAAACAAACAGTGGCTTTGTAAAGCGATCTGCTATGATTAAAGATAGTAGAGTATGTCAGCTATATGGTCCGCGGATTTAGACTTCTTTAGAACAGTCAAAGTTTTTAACTCTGTAATACCAGCATGCGACTCAAGCTGACATTTAATAAGCCTGTATTTGCGCTGAATGCATTTGCTAAAGTTGACAATTTTAGAATTCATGTGGAAGATATTGCACTTTACATTCGTCGAGTAGTACCGAATCCAAGTTGTCCCATTAGAGGGCATGCTGAAGGTCTTAACCGCCAAAATGCCATTTACCCCGTTCATCATACAAAGCTTCTCACCTTTAACAATTCCGAAAGATCAAAAGAGTTTCATGAAAGAATAGCCTACTTTCCATCGGAAGCACCGAAGCTCCTCATGGTGGCAAGATGGTAAATGAAAAAGAAGCATTTAAATTGGTAATCACAAAAGAAAATCCATTCAATTTTAAACACAACTCATTCAGTTTCAAGTGAAATTGCGAGGAGAGAGCGCGCGACGTGTAATAGATGTGAGTCATCTCTGGTCCCAACCCAACAAAACCCAGATTTTGCTTGCGGAT
>CAJQUW010013354.1:0-98156 GCA_907163375.1 Prostheceraeus crozeri | reverse complement strand
TTCTGTCTAACGTAAACTGCAGCCCCAGTAAAAAGGTTGTTCTCCATGATGACAAATATTTGGTCCGATGAACGGAGTCGAATGTACGAAGAAACTGAAGATTTTGTTAACATGCAAATTTAATATTGTTTTGAGTTGCAGAGAATTCCACAACAAAATTTAAAACAATAGCTCTTTTCTGAGAAAAACAAATTTCAACAAAAAATGCACTTCAAACAAATGAATTGAAATGACAGCTATATGTGTCATCATGTGAATTGTACTTTTAAAATTATTACATTTATACAATTTCTACATTTGTCTTTCATTTGAAAAGAAGTAATAATTATATGCTTTTCATCAATGTATGGCGTCCAGGTCTTGGCCCCGGATTCACCTCTCAAAAATGAAAATGTCCCAGTTAGAGTCTCTAGGAATCTGGTAAGTCTAGTTAAAGGCATTGATAACACTGTACGCTGCAGTCGCTCCGGCAATTATGAGTAGAAACTATCTAGCATTTGATGCAGCGCTCTTGTCGCAAGAAAAAGATAATTGCGACGTCAAATTTCATTCGACAGCGGAAACGGTAAATCGACCGACGACCCATTGGAAACCAGCCTTAATGCTCAGTATTTGAAGCATGACGTCTTCAAATGCACCTAATCACATTTTTTATCTTGTGTTGGTAACTTCAAGGTTAGGTGTACCCGCACTGCATCAGTGTTTTTATGAAAATTCGCGAGCTTTCGAATTCCTCTTTAATGATACGACCACATGACAAAATTATTTGTAGTATACAGTCTCAGGGCAGGAATCACTTGATGTTTCAAGATTTTAATTCTACTCAACATTAACATTGATCGTAGAGTTTAAAAAATCCATATCTAAGAAAAACAAAATAATTTCATCATGCTTTTTTGTTTTTGTTTTTTTATTCCTACATTTTACATCGCTTCTTTTCAATTGAACAGCATATTAAATGTGTCGCCAAACTCAAACGCTATTGTAATGTGTGAAATAAAGCCTCTCCATTGTCGATAACATTCTATTCTTAAGTTGATCATGTTATGTGTTTATATCATACTACTCATATTTATTGACAACGACTTAATTTCTTGAAAGTGTTCTAAGCCGTCACACACAACTCTCTTGCAAGCTGTGTGCAGACAGCAAGACTTAATCTGATATCGCTTTGATTTAATCATCAATGTGCTTATCAACTAGTCTGCATCATTTTCACAGTTACTGGCTTCTCAATTATAGGCAAAAACATGGTGTTTTTAAAGCCAGGGTTGAAAGCACGGATATAATAAGTGCATTAGGTAGAGTAGCAACTGAGTACTAATTAAATCCCCGATGTGCATACAGTTTTGATTTTGTTGAATGAACTCGAGTTGGGATCCAGTGTCACATGTGAGATATGCACAGTTTTGCACTTTTGGAGAAATTTACACGCATTTGACCAAAGGATTTGAATGATCGTGATAGCTGCACAGAAGGAATAATAGCATTTTACAAATCCTCCGTGTCATGACAACCTTGGAAAGGTAATAGCCTGTCAAATTAGCAATAAGCAGTGCATTCGGTGCAGTCTTACTATTCCAACTTGATTCATTGTTGTAGTTTAGAATTGCACTAGGAGGCCCGAATCACAACCCCTTCGGCTCGAATGGGCTGATTAAAAAGGTCACATATTCAGCAAAAAGTACAAGTGTGCAGGAAGAATCACCCAAAGGATTCTTTACATCACAACTTTAATCTTCAATGGTCTTCATAAACAAAATCAGCTTTGGGTGCAGCAAAGGATCTTCTGGAAGCTCTAAAATGTCAAACATGCTCTTGATAATCTTTCTATGTTCTGCGGATAATATTGAGCTTCAGGCTGAGGTTGGTAGCAGCGCCATCACGCATTAATCTGGAAGACCTTCCGTTTCCTAAAGTTGTAGATCGGAAGTTGAACTCAACTTGTGGTTGTCCACAAGTTGCAATCAATGATTATCAGGGGTTGATTGTAATTAAATTTCCTTTCTAACGATCTAACTGAAATTGGATTCGAGAAATTAATTAAAGGATATTAAAGGATTTGATTAATTGAAATATGAACTCCAGACTAGCAAATTAATTGAAATTGGATTCGACAGCAACCAATTGATTGAAATTGAACTGAATTGAATTGAATTCATCGAGATTGGATTTAATAGGGATCAATTAATTGAAATTGGATTTTCAGAGCAGTCAATAGTTCTCTAGACTGTCCGGAAATGCAAGACAGCACTTCTAATTTCTGTCTTCTTCATCTTTTCATCAACTTCACATCGACATCGCTTGATGTATATTCTTCTTTCCTCGTCGAGCGCATCTGAACAACTGTTATCGATACTAGCTCTGTTATCAGGATGAAGAGTATTTCTTCAACTGAAGACTCCTTCAGTGGTGTTATTTGTTCCACCAGCTCAGTCAGTAGAATAATGAGTTTGAGTGGTCTCCGTGGCACAGTAGTTAAGTGCTTGCCCTAGTAATCTTTCGGTCCAGAGGTCGAGCCCCGAAAGTGTCATGGGAAGTCATCAGGAAGGACATCCGAACAAAAAGAGCACAGCCCTCCATATTAAAGTATGACTATGTCAGCACCGTGCAAGCCCTTAGTGAGGAGGAGCAGTGACGTTAAACCATGAAAAATGACATGGATGTCTGTTCAAATCTAACAAGGAATATGATTATTGTCCGTAATTATGACCTATTGATTTCTTTCATGAACGTCGACGGACTAAATGAAAGTCACTCAATGCCGTAGAATTTTCCTTTTTATCCCCCTACATGAGATGATTCAAATTTCTGTTCATTTTATCTTTCAGGCCTCCAAATCAATGAAACTATATTTCAAACAGACACAAATTACAATATCAGAGCGTTTTTTCACACGGGATCAAGTGTGGTCTTCGCTTACGCAGTTAGCGGATCCGGAGAAACTATGACCTCAGATGCATCTACAAAATCCGGCACCAGTGCATCCACATACAACTATAACTCACCAAGAAATTATGAGGTGTCAGTAAATGCCTCCAATCCTGTGAGCACTGAATCAATAAAAGTGAATATCACCGTCAACAGTCCAATAACAAATCTAGATCTCAACCTTTCAATGTAAGATATTTGACGGTAGTATGAAATTCTTCGTTTGCACCTAATACTTAATGGCACACCTTTTTTTAAATATAGTCGGACTGGGTATTTAGATTTTACACGTAAAAACTACATGTATGGAAGGACTTAATAATCTATGTGCCAAGAGAGGTATGTACCACGTAGATATCTTTGAGGTTTGTGTTACGGTGCTATCACACTTGAGAGCTAAGATATCAACCATGGTAAAACAAGAGAGAAAATGAATTGACAGACGGTAGGTGTGTACAAGTACGAGTAGGTTGTACTTGCGGTGTGTACACCACATAATTAGACAGGTCGTCTCTCTTATTCTGTTTGATCAAAAGGAAACATTGGAACATGTTATGCCTATGAAATGGTACAATCTGCAAATATTATATCAGAGAAATAGATCAATAAGTAGCCAGTTCAACATTAAACACTTCAAATTGTGTTAAAAAGCAGTTTTAGTGACTGTTATCAACCGGATCACACAGCAGAGAGACAGTCGATGTAAATTTCTACACAGAAGTTTGTGAACGTTTTTTCATGCGCCTGCTAACTTTTTTAATAATGATCGGAGGGCCCAACATTATCGAGAAAACTTTTACGCAATGATCTGAATTCTTCAAATCTGAAGGAATCGTGACGATCGGAGCATTTTGAAGGAATTCACGGCAATCTGCAAGCGACGTATGACTACTTTTCCTATCTGTAAGGCATCAAAATTTTCTTTTTGCCCACTTATTAAGTTCCTGCATGTGCCATCGTTTTGAATCAGTTTGCACTTCTAGCAAAGTGATGCGCTTGAACAATCTAATTCTGTGGGTGTGTATCTAGAAGCAATTCATTTCAACTCTTGCTTTGTCATGCTAGATATCTATGCTTGTTCCATCCATCTGTCATTTTGAGTTGCTGTCATCTCAATGTGTCCATGTTGATTTTACTGTAGTCAGTGCACCGGCGGTCTCAGCTCTCAAGTGCAAATGTACCGTTTACCCTTTCATGCATATTGCGCCCTTTTGATGACATTTCGACCTACATCTTTTGGGATAACATTGAGCAGCAATGTTGATTCCAAAGCAGTAACCAAAAGAAAGGGAGATCAATGCGATTCTAATGGCACCTCTCCCAACCTCGCGCGATGCCTCGAACGCCCGCAAATTGGATTTGAAGAAAAAATCAAAAAAAAACTTTTATTTTAAAAATAATTTGAGCATTGAAGGGTTAAGAGTTTTAATGCAATCGGAGAAGGAAGGGATGTGATCCTACCACATAAAAAGCAACGAGCGTACTTCGCTCCTATCCAGCCTGCCCTGACATATTGCCATGCTGCTTTTATAAATCTGACCCCGTACAACATAGAGCACAAGATTACTTTTACTGACTGTCACTCATATCAAAGTATGTAAAAAGACGAGAATCAAGCATCAGCACGAGTATTTCATGTCGGAAACCTACAATCGAGAATCAAACGTGTCGAGTGATTTCCTAAATTGCATCTTCACTAAAAGAACAGACATTGTACGAGGAATAATAGGTAATAATTAATTAATTAATTATTAAATAATTAATTAATCTCGTAAATAATTAGGAAGATTCATTGTCACAAATTTAACATTTCGCACATTGCAAGCAGACTTGGCATCCATGAGCTAAGCTTAGATGTTCATCGTTTTGGGTTTGGGCTAAATTTCAGTGCAACATATGATCTTTGCTACAGCTTCACCACAAAGTTTATCAGGTACCGCCACAGAATTCGACAGGTGGTCTCTTCTTCTGTTTGACTAGAAAGGAAGCATTGGAACATGCAACGTTAATAAAATGGCACAATCTGCTGACATAGTACGAGCTGACTCGTACCATAGCAATGGAACAATAAGCAGCCAGTTCAACATTAAACACGCTAAATGGTGCGAAGCTTCAGTGACTGTTATCAACCGGATCATACAGCAAAGAGACACAGTCGATGTCAAGTTCTACAGAGAAGTTTGTGAACGTTTTTTCGTGCGCCTGCTACCTTTTTTTGATAATGATCTGAGGGCCCAACAATATCGAAAAAACTTTTGCACAATGATCTGAATTTTTCAAATCTGAAGGAATTGTGGCGATCGGAGCATTTTGAAGGAATTCACGGCAATCCGCAAGCGGCGCACGACTATTTTGTATTAAAAATTTCTTTTATTATAAATTTCTATTATAGGTATTAAAAATTTCTTTTTGCTCACTTAATAAGTTCCTGTATGTGCCATTGTTTTGAATCAGCTTGCACTTCTAGCAAAGTGATGCGGCTAAACAATCTAATTCTGTGGGTACCGCTTTATCAACTTGTCATTTTTTCATCCCAAAATCAAAATCTGTATATTATGTTTCTATCAACTTCCTTTATTGACTTCTAAATAAGACGTATTGAACAGTCATAAATGCCTTGCAATAAAATACATTACAATTTCGGACAAATTCTGATCAAAGATTTGGCAACATCGATCCCAATTCTGATAATATCCTTTCGGATTGCATCAGATTCTGCTTTCAAATCATATATTAGGATTCGTCAGTTCAATCCGTTTCGATGTACACTCATGCCCTACATGTAGCCTAGGTCTATTTTGATTGTGATTGCCATTGTCAATTATAGTCTGGTTTTAGCAGTCTATAAATTACTGTGAATTAAGTGATGAATGAAATTAAAAGCGCAGATATCAGATTACTGGAGATCCAAATTAGCAGAGTTCTTCTATATTGTTTAGATTTGCTTATTCCGCAATCGCAAAATGATGGCATCAAAGTCTTGTTCTAAAATGGTCACTGAAATTTCGTCTGTCACAGTTGGAGACTAGCATGAGTTGAGATGCCTAAACTCGGATGATAGTTGCAACAAAAGATGTTCTGTTATTCTTTATGAAGAAATCTGATACTGCCTCCTATTTTAATGTTCCTGCATACGTTTAATTCCTACCTGAAGGTGATGATTGCCCTCAGACATAAATGAATGTTTTAACTATGTCCAAAATATATTAAATGAACCTCCTTCTCTCGAATATCACTTGATAATGCAGTAATACTTGATAAAATTTGCAAAATTTGTGTAAATAAGGACATTATCACATATCTTGTCTTCATACACTGCATTTACTATAGGCCTTCTATTGTCAGAAAAACCAAGAGAATATTCCGCATCAAATCAATGTTCAAGTATTAATCGTTCTCATATTTTGTAGGTATATAACGAAGGGCCAAGCGAGCAATTTGTCATTATCACTCTCGAAAGGAAGTGGAGTCACACTTACTGTTCTTTGGGGTGACGGCACGAATTCTACAAAGACACATGACCCTGCTGCTCCATGGTCTGGCAATTTGTTTCTTCCAAAGACATTCACCTCCAGTGGTGCTTATAATGTCACAATCATCTTAGATAACGGAATCTCGAGAGTTGTTATAAATAAAGTAGTCAAAGTTTTAGCCTTAATTGGAAATTATTCGTTTGCGCCAGTGAAGCCATTTTATGACATTGGCGCTTCGGCACAATTCTACTTTAACAGGACGAGCGATGATCCGGCTGTTGACGCCACAGTAAAGTTTGATTGGAATGATGGATCCTCGATAGTGCCCCAGAATTTTACTGAAGAAATACTTTACAATCACACCTTCAGTAAACGAGGTACATACCCTGTATCAGCAGTTATTACCAATCCGATTCCGTCAAACACATCAGTCGAGACTAAAGTTGGTATATTGAATGCCATCAGTGGTTTCACATGTGCTTATGAGCCTAGAAGTACAACGCCAAATGGAAATATCACCCTGAAGATCGGTTTGTCAAAAGGAGACAATATAACTGTTGAATTTTATCCTGATGATGGAGGTGCTAATGAAACGCAATCGATACCAGGTAAGAATGTACTAGCTCACCGAAAGAGCTAGATATCATAATCGAAGACAATGATCATGATTAACTTTAAAAGATGTACATGGCATAGAGTAGTTATATTAGGTAGAGTGGTAACTCTGCATTTATTAAATCCCCAGTGTGTATACACTTTTGATTTTATTAAATGAACTCAAGGGAGAAACAGTCGGGATTGTTTCCAAATGTGAGACATGCATTTTTATGCAGTTTTGCAGAAATTACAACGGAATTGAGTGATCATAATTGTAATGCAGAAGGAATGATGGTATTTCACAGATTCTTATGACTGTCTTGGAGATTTAATGTTTGTTAGCAATTCGATGGCGTCCTATTATTTCACGCTCAACCTCAAGAGTATTTTCTTAACCGTGATCATATCACAGGCAACCTGTCACTGGCACAGCAAAATCACATAATCAAAGACAATGACTTCATTTAACTTTGAAAGATGTAAATGGTTACACATCACTATTCAGATTCAAGAAATGGAACATGAATCTAGTGAATCATAAAATCATGCCGGTGAAAATTGAATTAAAAACTTGAAATTTCAGCTACGAAAGCACGAATGCTTTCGCGACTTTTTCATGAAGACTTCCATTATAATGCAGAGCATGAAATTCCCTTGATAATTAGCTTGATTTCCGCCTAGTTAGGATGCCTATTATCAAATATCCATACATTTTGATATCCAACTTGTTTCACACTACTTATATAGGAGAGTCATCTCGGTAGTATATAAATTGGCAAATTTTGACTTTTTTAAAACTTTTCAAATAATTTTTTTGGACCGCAGGAACGTAATTTCCGCTAAAATCTGAATCTTGTGATATACTATCACAATCTTGTGATATTATTACTACACTTATATAATGACATCTTTTGAGTCGACACTCTATTTACTATATACTTACTCTATGACCCTGGTATTCGTTTTGATGCCAACCTTTTTTTATTTTAATTCAAAATCACAAGTAATCCATCAAATGTTCGTACAAGTTGACTTCTTGTACACGACTTTTGCACTTCGTGTGGCACTCGGTCAAATGCCGTCAATAGAGGCTAATATTAGAAGGGTAACTATATTCGAGGAAATATAGCATGTGTTGCATTTTGCTTATATCATTACATTAATGTCATATTTTGATTGCTTAAATTTCGATTGTTAAAGCCTTAATCTTGTATGTTTAAACACTGAACGGTGACTAGATGGAGTACATAAAACATATGTAGATTCCAAATTGGAAAAATTGTGCATGTTTCACTCTTTGAAATAGAGGGGAAATGGAAGTTCAATATTTGTGATATAAGCGGAGATAATTTGCATGGTATTATGAAGTGCTGCGTTGACTAGTTTCTGAATCGCAAAATGTGTCAGCAATAAAGTCGTAACGCACCCCAAGACATCAACGCTGTAGGAAGTAAGTAGGAAATACACTTCATGGAGGGAATGCTTGACATTACTTTAACTAGTTACTACAACTAGTTTACTGCAGATTGTGTTGCACATCTTTAAGACAACCGTTTTGTGATTAACAAGTAGAATTTTCATTTCGTTGATCGGTTGAGCAGCTGTGTACAAGCCGCTGCTACCTGGAATAAGACAAGAAAAAATCTATTTCACGACATCATCCAATTACCACAGGTGATTTTTATTGGAAGGGCTAGCTGATTGAATACTGCGAAGTAATACATTGTATATTGAATATCTGACACGATATGCACAAAAATTGTATTACTACAAAAATGATAATATTTGGGCTAAGGCTGTGGTAGCGCCTTGTAAGTTGTAAGATGATTCATTAATCAACACTTACAACTTGCCACGGGAAACTAGTGGACTTCTTAGAATAAGTTAAGTATTCAATTTACAGTATTGCTTCTGCTTCAGAAGATCTCCAGATTGATGCTAGTCATCTGAAATGGACATTGCACAATGTCTTCGAAAAAAGGAAGCTCCGAACATTATTGATGCACTTCATTAATCCTCAAGTGTCTAAAAATGTGCTGCAAGCATGTGTGAAACTGGGACAAGCTTATCCGTGTTTTATAAATATCATTCTCTAGGATAAAGAAACGCTGAGACAAAATTATTTTTTGAGTGAAAAATTTGAAATATGCATCCTTGTTTTATCACATTCTCTACAGAATGATGTGAATAGTCACAAATTGAAAGCATATGTAAACATGAAGTCTATCGATGGAACATGAAATTTGTTTTTGACTTAGAACCAATGCTGTTTGTTTTGGGGCTTAACGTTATCTGTAGGTACATAATACATGGTCTAGATAACTTTGGTCTACTAGAACCGTGGTCTAGTTAACCTTGGTCGTAGGTTCGAATCCTACCAGCCGCACGTCTTTTGCATGGCAATTTGATCTATTGCATATTTAATTTCATTGTTGTTAAATGGATATGTTGAATTGAAGTTAAATGTTGAAAATGAAGTATTGCAAGGTAATGAATTTTGAATTGATTGAATCATAAATTCGTATTCTCTAAGCAATATCTGGGATGCCTAAACCATGACCTTCCCTACGTGTGGAAATTTTTGATTATACTTTCAAATGATTTTCAGAGGCAGTTTTGAATACACTGGTGACATTTACCAAAACTTTGACGGTCTTGAAAACTTACAATATGTTGGCGACTGTCTGCAATCCTGTATCTTGCGCAAAATGTGAAAATCTTGCTCATGTACAGAATCCTATCGATCCTGGCAAATTAGAAATCAGCATGATGAGCTATGGAGTACTTCCTGGTAACGGTAAGTTGATTTCTGTCGTTTTTTTCGGCATTTCCTTTATTTTGATTTCCTGTAATCCGATTCCTTTTGGCCAAATACCTCCCATCTATATTCCTTTTATCGTGATTTCCCATATGTTTCTCACCCTGATTCATTATATTTTTGGTTCGCCCAATTATAATGCAAGTTATTCTTATTCAGCTTGTCCCAGATCCAATTTTCTTATCATAATTCGTTATATTCCAATACCTCGTATCCTCATTCATCTTATTCTAATATTTATTCTAATTAAACTATGAATACATGTATGAAAAAATATTATCAGACAATTTGCCAGCCATGTGTTTAAAGGGAAATTCAATGAATACGTGTTGAAATTTCACTAACTTGTTGACTGCAAATCTCAAATTTACCCAGCCATGACTTCAACTTTAAATAGGGAGTTTTATTGATGCTGAGAGATGTGAACTAGGCCTGCAGATAATTCTTGATATTGGATGAAATGGTAGCTATTCAGGTCTGTTCCCATTTTTCAACTAAGGATGCAACTCAATATCTAATTATTCCATTTGCATTTTTTCTAATACTCTTACTGTGATTCCCTTTATCTTAAACGTCTCTGTCCCTTTGTCAACTATGCGCAGCTAATCGACTGGCTTTTCAAGTGTGCCGGTTCGGTACCTTGTAACTGTAAAGTGATGAAGAATGGAATAGGATCCAAGGTGCATATGTAGAATATACAGTGCCTGCATTTGCTAAAATGTTACTATTGTTATCACTAATCACTGAATCACACAAATCTAATAATGGAAAGTCGAATCAACAGCTTTTAACTGCAAAATTGCTGCTTGGGTTGCTTGGTTTGCTTGGGTGCTTAGGGTGCTTGGGTTTTGGACCCAAGGCTTGGGAGTCAAACCCAATCCCGGTACTTCTATCCCCCCCCACATTTTTCAAGTTCTCCAAAATCATCAAATTTCGCCAACGCTTGTCACATTGGGTTTAGAGTAGACTTGATCTGTCACTGAGTGACACTAAAACACGACTGAGAAGTCTTACTTGAACCCTGGGATGAAGGATTGGTCCCTTGGATGCTCAGTTAGAATACAAGGTACAGCTGTGATCATGAACTTCGAGTGATTGTTGTCTACAGACAAATGACGCGTAGTTGTCTAATTCTGAGGATGTAAATGTTCTACAAGTCAGATAAGAGGAATTTTACACTCTCAACGCTATGCCACGTCAGTGAGACGAGGTAGGAGCAAGATAAGATCGTTGACGATGCTATACTTCCGGGTGTCAACAACAGCAACGTGGGGAGGAAGACTAGAAGTACCCCAAGACCAAACCTAAAAGACGAAGTAAGACTTCTGCTGCAAGTCTGTGTAAGTCGAATATTTTCTCTCTCGGTCTCGTGCTATTTTTTTCGACACTATTACACATTTTCCATTGAGTATCTAACCTACTACTATATTGCTACATGTCACCCACTCACAGCGCTAAGCTGTGGGCTGTGATTCCATCGAGAAGAGTCAGTCAGTCAGTCACAGATTCTTAGAAAAGAGGGAATAATATACATCTGGCTGATGATCATCAAGTTCATAATTCACTGTTCCGCAAGCAACGCCTATGACAACCCCATGTGTCTGATCGTCTACTATTGTTATTGTCTATCGATCGACTACACTAAAGGGATGTTGCATGCTGATGTTTAACGGCTATCGAATGTAACAAAAATTTAGTTGTCTAGATACTAATGGCCACTGCAGTAGTTATTTGTCATTGACATTGTAGTTCTAATTATGAAAAGAAAACATTTTAGCACATAATTGAGAGTTTTGCTTTGTAGCAATATCTAACATGAAAGCTATGCTCATCATGTACTACAGTGTGGTCTGTATTGCACATTTTTACGGTGAGACTTAGCTATTCATACAGTAGTGGCCTACTACATAACTTAATAAGCAAGCATATAAAATAACTACCAGTACGTGTAAGGTTATATGTCGTGCAGCAGACCAGACTTAATTAAACTATAGCCTAAGGCCTTATAGTTAAAACGTAGGCCTACCTAAGTAGGCATGGGTCTCGATTTATCAGTTAACTAAATACAGGTAACTAGTTAACTAAAAACAAAAGAGAACTAATAAGAGGCCAATTGCTAGACATACTCAAAATATCTAGGCTATCTACCTACACATGTACAGACACACTGTACTGGTGCAAGCTTTGGCTTTATCGTAGATAGTGGCTATGCTTAATAAGCCGCCAACCCACTGCATTATTCATAAACTTATCAAGAATCAATTAATAAGTAAGTCGTAGCCTATAATGTAGGCCTAGACTTGCCATCGGGAAGGTAGGCTAGACTTAAAAAATGCAACATCATGACGAACGCCTTTTGCTATGGCAGCCAGAATTTTGAATCATGTTTGGGTTGGGTGTGTAGACCAAGCCCTCTTCGGTGACTAGGATGCAATTCTATAATAGAATTTTGCATATGGTTAGGCTTGGGTCATCAAAATTCTTGCTTGGGTTGCTTGGGGCTTGGAGCAAATCCAAGCAAAACCCAAGCCGCTTGGCTTGGGGTGACCCAACCCAAACCCTATAGCAACTTTGAATACTGTATTCCCTAGAGATCCAAATACTGTATAGATCCCGAAGTTTATCGCATTGTTTTGGTTTTTAAGTGATTCATGTTGTAATCAGCTTCGTTGAACTATTAGCAGATAATTGCTAAACATTTCTAAAAAAATTGCATTCAATGTGGTAAGAAATGAATTATCTTCATGCGAAAATTGTATTCTCTTCGTCTGTGCAAATTTGTACAAAACATTCAATATTGCTGGATTCACAAATTTATTTTCTTTTGCTCTTAACCGGTCTCGATGCCTCTCATAGAGATCTACCGCAGAGTGATGACATGCATTTGACAACTTCAGCAGTAAATAATATGCAGATGCTTATCAATCGCTGAAGGGCGGTTAAGCGAACTGAATGACGTCACAAGTGGGTGAGAAAATACATGAGTGAGCAAAACATGATATGTTAATGAAATTTTTACAAATCAATATCGTTGATACTCTGTTGATGAATGAACGTTCTTTATTTATATTCACATTCTGTTATTGTAGGCACCGCTTCCTTGATGATTAATTGGACTGGTTCATCCGACAAGTTTCCTACTGGTGCAAACGTAACAGTTCGTTTATCAAATGGAACAGTTCTTCGACTCGAGAACCTCACTTTAGCGAGCAATCCTCTGAAAATTAATTTACCCTTTAACAAAGCCGGACCATATGATCTTGCAGTTACTGTTGAAAATGAAGTCTCGTCAAAATCTGTCCCTCTCACGGTATGATTCAAATACAAAAGGTTGCTTGCATTCGTAATTTACCTTACAGTGTTTTGAGGTCATCGATTACTATCAGCAGATAGAATTCTATAGCCTTTTTAAATAGGGACGGACTGCTTGGCACTTTGCATCTCGCCACCTCCGCACTCTTTCAAAAAGTTCACTCCCTAGTATACCTATGTAACCCACCTTCAGATTAGATTCACCACTTCATTGATGGTTAGCATCTCTATCTATACACTGTCATTCTTAATTCTAGGTAAATTGTTGATGTTAAATCAAACCGTAAATTAGCTTTCTAGCTGATGTAAACTTACCATAAAGATGGATGTCTCCTTGATGTATTCTTTTTTAGCGCGACCTCACTGCGCAAAGCTTCGGATAGCCTATGCTTTTGAATAAAACTGCATGCAGATGGTCAAGATTCGTTAGTTGGGTCCAAATTATTAATTTCATAGTGTCTACGACTGATTAATGTGAAAAATTATTTTTGTTAGTAAAGGAACTTGTTTTTAACAATTGTTGCAATTGCTTATAACAAAACGAAAATAGAACAAATGATACGCTAAAGATTTATTCACAAATGGCATCAGTACAAACCCCGACCAACTTGAGCATCTTGATGCGAGCAGCTCCGTTGGAGTCTTTGTGTCAGAACGAATATTTATCCACGTGAGCACACCCTAAGACACGGCTTTCCATGTGTGGATGGAACCTAAAGAATTCTTACATTCAAAGTTATAGAGAAACGTGTGAACCACTGAATTAGATTGTTCAAGCGCATTACTTTGCTAGAAGTACAAACTGATTCAAAACGATGACACATGTAGGAACTTACTAAGTGGGCAAAAAGAAATTTTAATGTCTTGCAGATGAGAAAAATAGTCATACGTCGATTGCAGATTGCTGTGAATTCCTTCAAAATGCTCCGATCGTCACGATTCCTTCAGATTCGAAGAATTCAGATCATTGCGCAAAAGTTTTCTCGATAATGTTGGGCCCTCCGATCATTATTAAAAAAGTTAGCAGGCGCATGAAAAAACGTTCACAAACTTCTGTGTAGAAATTTACATCGACTGTCTCTCTGCTGTGTGATCCGGTTGATAACAGTCACTAAAACTGCTAACAATTTGAAGTGTTTAATGTTGAACTGGCTACTTATTGATCTATTTCATTGATATAATATTAGCAGATTGTACCATTTCATAGGCATAACATGTTCCAATGTTTCCTTTCTAGTCAAACAGAATAAGAGAGACGACCTGCCTAATTATGTGGTGTGAACACTATTGATGTAGACAGATTTGAGAACAAGCTCTGACATCTAACCGCATCGACTTGGACATTGAAAAGTCATTGCGAAGTTCGGTCAATGTCGCACTTTTTGCTTGCAATTTCTCATTCTTTTAAATTTGCATTTACTATTTGAACCAATAATTTTAGCAGGTTGCAGTTGATCTCAATAATTCTTAAAGATTTGCTTGATTTGAGTTAAATTATCAGCATCTTTTATTATGATATTTTGCATGCGAATAATGAAAAAGAAATTCCACTACTTGCAGGCGAAAGTTTTCGAGCCTTTTGTTAACTACTCCATTGGTGTATTCGTCAAATCCGGATCGA
Source organism: Prostheceraeus crozeri (assembly GCA_907163375.1). NCBI lineage: Eukaryota > Metazoa > Platyhelminthes > Polycladida > Euryleptidae > Prostheceraeus > Prostheceraeus crozeri. Next base: position 83,404 of record CAJQUW010013354.1, on the reverse strand, counting down.
ATCTTTTGGGTGGAAGTGGAGCGGACGGTGATCGCTATCCATCTAACGTTCCAATTGTTTTCAAACCGTCCTCAGTTTCAGGATGGGCTGATAGAATAGAAGTGCTCTATGTCAAAGATGGTGGCCCTCTAGTGTCCTGTTGCAACTTTTCTATAAATAGTACAACTATGCCTGAAACATTGTTCAGTGAGGTAAGACCAGTCTTGGATACTATTACATGATAGTGCATGCACTTTGTATTTTGATTATAGCCTCCTTCAAAATCTGTTCACAGTTTGGCTCCAAATCGCACATGAATTTATTAAAATTTCTCTGAGTTGACATTAAATTTTCTGTTGACAATGTGACTGAAATTAAATCGATATGGCTGCCACAGTACTTTTCTGATTTCTAACTTAAACGGATAACGAATTAAGAAAAGAAAATTAAACGGATATATGCATTGATATTGATTATACCAAATCAGATCAGATGTATTAACATTTATATTATACTGTAAACAACTGTTAACCAAGTCCTTAGTTATCAGCTGAGCGCCATCCGTTCAGCTCAGCATATCTCAGGATGGAAAGTCCGCAACGATTATGTGTTGAGGCCATGGGTGGAAAGAGCAGTTGAGAATTCACCATAATGAGAGATGCAGAGTTCTCAAACATGCCCCATATTCATAATTGCATGTATGCTTCTGTACTGTAAGTCGTTCAGTCAAGAAAATGTTTATTTAACGCATGTGGCACAGATTCATGCAGTAATCTGAGTCCTTGATAACTAATTCCTGCAGACGAAGTTCTTGCAAACGAACTAGTTCTTGCGGACGAATATTGCAAACAGATTTTAACAATTTCACCGATCGACTTTTGGACGATGTTATTCAATGTCATTTTACTAGTACATGAATTGAATAAATCTAATGACTACACATTGCATGATGATACATACTGATACCGCATCATATATTTTTAAATGGTGCGTACGTATTATGTAATACACAATGCATATATACGAGGGGTGATTGAAAAGTTCGCGGCCCGATATAGAAAAAAGCATATTTCGCCTACGATACATTTATTTTTCCACATAATTGCCCCTACAATCAACGCACTTAGCCCAACGGTGCCACACTGCGCGGATCCCTTGCTCATAGGAGTGTGAGTCTTTGCAGTCCAGATACTCCTCAACGGCCTCCATGACGTCACTGTTGGATGCTAAGTGCTGACCACTGAGCTCCAATTTCATTTTTGGGAAGAGATGAAGTCCGATGATGGCCAGATCAGGAGAATAGGGTGGATGGGAAATCATGTCAAACCCACAACCTTGGATGGCAGACATGGCGGTAGCGGAGGTGTGAGCAGGCGCATTGTCTTGATGGAAGAGCACGCCTTTCGTGAGCTTCCCTCTCCGCTTGATCTTGATCTTCACTCATAACTGCTGCAACAAATGAGCGTAGTACTCGCCAGTAATTGTCCGACCAGTCTAGGAAGTCCAACAACAAAACTCCCTTCAAATCCCAAAAAATGGAGGCCATGACCTTTCCCGCCGACCTGGTGACCTTGGCTTTCCGCGGAGTTGGTGATCCTCGGTGCTTCCATTGTTTCTATTGTTCTTTCGACTCTGGCTGATAGTGGTGAACCTAAGTCTCATCCATCGTAATGAACCGATCCATGAAATTTTCAGGATCTCTTACGAACAGCACCAGGTTGTCCCTTGAGATGAGAAAGCGGGTTCGTTTGTTCTCTGGTGTGAGCAGTCGTGGCACCTATCGAGCGGAAACTTTGTTCATGCCAAGTTCATGATGAATGATGTTATGGACACGCTCTTGTGAAATCTTCAGTTCGAAGGCAATCTTTCGCTCGGGTGTAAGGCGATCATCAAGAATAATTTTTTGAACATGATCGATCACATCTTCTGTGCTCACTGTCACTGGTCTTCCACAACGGGGATCATCTTCCAAGCTCTCTATTCCTTGCTTGAATTCTGAAGCCCACTTCTTGACTGTGGTGTAGGACGGAGCTTTCTCACCAAGTGTTCCAACCATATCATCATGAATCTCCTTTGGTGTGAGTCCTTTCAAGCCGAGATAACGAATGACAGTTCGATTTGAAACGTGATCCATCTTACGCAACACTTATCTGACTAACTGACTGATAAGTTAGTAACTGAAGTTAAGTAGCTGTGGTTTACCAACAGTTCACCGGATCGACTGATCACTCGTCATGCGCCGTCAGCACATTCCATTGTATCAATCCACATGTGCATAATGGCCTGGCTTTAAGCTTTCTATGTCAGGCCGCGAACTTATCAATCACCCCTCGTAGCAAACAATACCAAAAGAAATGCAGTTCAAAAAGTAACTGTGCACTTGATAGCTGCAACTTAAAATCAGAATAGGAGGTATTGGACAAGCATTAAACCATAAGCGACCGCTAGAAGTAGGAACGATTACTTCCGAGTATCCTTTAGTACAGAATAAGTCTACAGAAGCTGTTGGAAATGTCCTTCATTTTGTGGAGTGCACAAATCAATCCGCTTTCTTCTGTTCCTTAATGATGAAAATAGCGTATGTTGTGTGATGCTCCGAATGCGTTCAAGAGTGTGCAGCTTCAGTATTCCATGTTGAATGGTTTCTTTTTAAAGATGCTTAATTCCTTTGTTGCTCCCCATAAATAAAACTCCAACGCACTCAGATTCGGTGACTTCGTCGGCCGAACATCGGCAGAGTTAACTTGCTGAGGATTTGAATGAGAGGAATAATCTGTTACTCTCAGCATTTTTTCGTATTGGATGTTTGCTGAAATAATAACGGCCTGATTATCCGATAGACACAACACACCACACTCCTGGTCAGTGGCGGCTTCTCCGTACCTGCGAGGCCTTCGGCGCATCCTCAAAGATTATTCACCAACATTTATAAAATTGAAAAGTGTCATCATTCATTTAAATTCGATAGCTTCTCGTGATAGCTTCCGTCTCAAAATCAGACGCTCAACCTGAAGAGTGAACAGTTTTGCATCACGTGCTTGAATCACAGCTGTTTTCTTCGAACAATTAGACACACAAGCTAGTCGTGTGTTCAGACGGAGCACTGATGTTCAGACAGCGAAAGACAGTTGTGTGCGTGTGAGGCAGTAAGCGCACGCGCCCGCGACAATATTGGCTTTCTCGATAGACATGATGCTTTGCCTTCTCCAATTTATGCAATGAAATTCTACGCGATTCTTGATCGAGGAGCGGTACCTAAATATAGTAAGGGAAGCACAACCCAATTGTTCCTAGCTTCGCTCAATGTGAGAGAAGCCAATACGTCAACAGTGGCAGATGGATGACGTTCAGACAAGACTGCGATCAGATGATGAGCGTTCTCCAATGAATGCAGAGTAATGCATCTGACTCGAACACCCAGATTCGGTAGAATTCAAAAATTTGTTTTTACGTGATTGATGTGACGCTATGTTTAGTACTGCAGATGAGATCATAACCACGCCTTTCGTCCCGAGGGAATATACCGAAAAGTTGACAGTCGGCAAGCAAGGTAGGCCAACACCTGATATGAAATTGAAAGTATTCACACACAAAGAAATAAGAAATACACAAGACATTTTAATGCATCAAAATTTCAAACGTGTGAGTGGCTGACCGCCCGTCAAAAACTCAAGAAACTGTTCACCTTGCCTCCTTTTTTCTCGAGAAAATGTGGTCTGGATAGAGAGGGGATATAGTGATCTCAGCTTCTTGAGTAAGGCGGTTAAGTGACATGAGCAATCACTTCTCATGTGCACCTTCACTTGACCTTAAAAAATGTTCGGAAAATTGTTATTAAAAATTCAGCTTTTATGAAAATTAATGTTGTGACATAAAAGTACTTTGTATAGAAATAGTATCCCAAGGCCGAGTGAAGGCCTATGGTCATGGAGCACGCGACGCCACTGCTCCTGGTGTTTTCAGTGAAGGTATTGTTACCATACCAACGACGCAAATTTTGACTTCTGTGAAATTAACTTGATAACCTGATGAACTTCATAAATCCATGCATAATTCGGACAATTTTTGTTAGTCTTTTTGAGGACTTGTTCAGCCTTCACACAGACAAACCAGGTAGGGTCAAAATACAAAGTGTGCATTCACAGCATGATTTCAACATTCGGAAAACAAACCAGCGTTGTCATTCAGTCTAACAAGCCTAACTCTCGAGAACTATCTTATTCGAAATATCCAATCTGTACAAAAGCCACAAATATTTAGTGGCACAAAGTATCAAAAGGAAAGAAGCATAATAGTACAGAAAGTCAGCAGGCACACGCCTCTAGTCGTGTTTCGACCAGGGCAGGGAGCGACTACTTGAATCCACCCATTGCAAAGTCATGAATTATTACACCTATCAATGCAAAACAATGTCTTGGATGTCGTCTACTCATGAATCACTTGTAGATCTTGACTAGAGTGGCCTGAAAATATTTTTCACACAGTATTCGCATTTACATCGCAGTCCAGAGATGTACCTAGTGCTAGTGAACTAGTTGCTCGAGCGAACAAACATTTCATGTTTTCAATAGAAAGTGTGCGTGATCGGCAATTTGAAACTTAATCGCCAATTGCTAAATTGAATTTGCTTCCAACGTCAACGCACTTTGAGAGCATTTCCGAGCCATCAATTCGAATCATTTTTCGCGACGTTTGCGTTAGTTAGGTTATGTGCAAATTTGTAGTTTCTAAATTTCTAATATCAGATTCTGTCTAATTCAGAATCAGGTTCCCTTGTCTATAGTATAATTTATATTGATTCACATGTTCACTTAGTGGGAGAGACATAGTAGTTTTGGTAAACAGAAAAGATATATACAAGTATACCGGCTGGTATATAGTTTTCGCTCCTTATTTCTTTTATGCCGTCAAGCAAGTTTTGAAAGACGATTTCTGTGGGCGGACGTTTCGGCCCTTCATCGACTCTTTAAAACATTGCTGCTTATGCCAACTTGCTATTTGGTTCAATAATATTAACTTGACTAAACATATTATGGAATAATCTGGAAAATTATGGATGCTATGTCTACTTCACAAACGCCATTCAAGAACGTCTATGGATGAAGGTATCGAGGCGTACCGATGCACACATGAACACACTGTCCTATTCCTTCGTAATAAAAACGGCGTCCATACTGGTATTGAGTGGCGGATGAATATCATATTTTGTCGATGTTGTATTTCATTGTATTGCATAGTGGAGACATGTTTAGGATCTTCAAAGGGAATTCAGTTTTGATATTGAATGAAATCTTAGTAGGGGAAGTGACAGAAATCGTAAGTAGTACATCGAAGACGTAATAAAGTTGTGCATTTAGTACGTCATGCAATTTCGATCATCAGATTTTAGCAGCAACTTTTCACTTCACTTCTGTCGGGGATAGGGTTTAGACGTTCATTTTTGTATTCCATCTGTATCAAAGGTACAGGGTATATTGATCATTACATACAAAGATCGGCAATGATAAAATGATATCATTTTATTCTGAGGAAAAATAATATCATTTTATATCATTTTATTTTTGAAGAATGATATGAAATATCATCAAAAATTTTTGTTCCATTTTATTTTCTAATCATAGATTCTTCTCATTATGTATTGAAGCAACTTTAGTCTCTTTCGTTTGCTCTACCCATATCCTTCCCTACTGGTTAATTCATGTAGCGAAAAGGAGCAGGCTATTGTCCGTTAGTCTGTCTATCACACAGATTGTTAAATGTTGAGGGACTATAGGTGCGCTAAGAAACAGATGTGACTCACGCATTGAAATTTGAAAATGCGAGTACAGTGAAAGCTCGACATTTCGGACTTGGATGATTTAGATTCTGGTTAATAAAGACCGCCGTTTTCTGGGATTAGCTCTACATGTACAGTGTATATCTCATATATTGGTGGTTACTTGAGACTTCCAGTCGACCTATGATTGAACATTAAACTCATTAATAGCTGTCTTGATGTTTTGAAGTCTTGACTGCAATTTAAATATTTTTAGCCTTTTACTTTAAATAATGTTGGCCTGGCCAACTGCATATTGTAGGTATATTTGTAATTCGAATACATAAAGCTTAAATCAAAGCTTGCGATGTCTAATGTATAAACCATACGTCCTACCCAACTTTTGATATACAAGGAGCTTTGTATGTCTAAACTAATTTCTTCGGTCTTCCATTATTTGGAATATATCGATGCTGCATGCAATCTAATTTTAATTTGATTGCTAAGAGCAGTAAAAGTAGCATGGTAGCAGTGTAAATCGAAAAATTCGTATCGTATGACCAGATCCTTAATATGACATACCTTAATGTTCAAATCTGCCTAAAATTTCTTTCAGTCTGGAACATATAACATAACCTTCAAGGCGACCAGTCCATTGGGAACTGTTATAACTTGGAAACAGATAACAATCGGTGGTAGCATCCGTGACTTAGCAGTTGAGTCAAGAGAAAGATTCTGGACACCTAAAGTAGAAGGCCAGGTGCGAGTTAAGTGGACTGTCCTCTCTACGGATTCCTGCTTGTGTATTAGCTTGCAAAATGATCATCCTGCGTTACCCACGGTAAGTACATTGCAAGTCACTTCTACGACACATGTGTTGCTCCTCAAGCTAGTTTCTGTTTAGCCAAGCTCAACCTTTTCCATATCGCAGGAGGAAACGCCATCCAGTCACACCATTCTGTCGTAATTTTGCTGCAATACCGTTTGAAGCTGAACTGACAAACCTATTCTACAGCGTGACTATTAGTTTTAGCACAATTTCAAACTATTTCTCAAAAATCGTTGGATTTGGCCCACGGCGGGAATATCAACTTGATGACCAATTTCAAAAATAACGTTTTGAAATCAAAAATTTCAAGCTAATTTCGATGACTTCTCTGAAGACTTAATTGACCAGTCGACGGGAGATTTTATGTTTTCGCAAGTCGAATCAGCCAACTCCCCAACGTTTGGTCGAGATTTATGATTTAAAGTCAAAAAGTAAAATACGTTCCAGACGGACCTTCGCCGTTCTGCGCCTTCTATCGGTCGGTGGCAATGCCAAGTTGCAACAGTGTGAAGTTTTATTCCAAGATGTAAGTTATGTTAAATAGGGTATTGATTGCATACGCAATTGTCGAACTGTGAAGAGAGATTGTAGTCTGGAAGTTCGTGCTTCCTGTTTATTGTAGGTTTGAGATGTGTTATTGCTTTTGCTTCTGCTATTGTTGTGTATCGAGTGCTGAACAGTTTATGAATGAAGCCGACTTATACATCCATCTTTACACCATCGACCTTTACATCCATCTCAGAGATGAACATAGGGAGACAGGCGGCATCGGAAACTTTCAGGTCGACTTCATTCATACACTGTTCAGCACTCGAGACACAACAATAGCAGAAAAAAAAGCAATAGCACATCTCAAACCTACAATAAACAGAAAGCACGAACGTCCAGACTACAATCTCTCTTCACAGTTCGACAATTGCGAATGCAATCAATACCCTTCTTAACATAACTTACATCTTGGAATAAAACTTCACACTGTTGCATCTTGGCGTTGCCATCGACCGATAGAAGGCGCAGGACGTCGAAGGCCCGTCTGGAGCGTATTTTACTTTTTGACTTTATATTATAAATCTGTATATATAAAAACGTTGGAGAGTTTTGCTGATTCGACTTGTGAAAATATATCTCAAGATTGTCATGGCTTTTTCAGAGTGGATGTTCAGCAGACTTTTTGGTGTTAAAGAAAGATGAGATGCTGCATCGACTGTATAGTAGAGTGTCATTAGTCAATTCGACTCAAGTAAAGCAGGAGAATCCTGATAAAGTCACTTTCCCGAAAATTTTTATATTTTTTGCAACAACATTCCTTTTCGGACAAGAATATTCAGATCTTATTACAATCAAGACCAAGTCCCTGAATTAGCTAGAATCATCATATGAACAGCGTCTCGCGGTTCCGAAAATGATTTCCCTGAGAATTAACATCAAGTTTACCTGAACATCCGTGTGCTTTTCAAAGATGCGGATCTAAATAAAATAGTAAATGAATTTCAAATTCTTGGGTCGCGAAATATTAACTTGACTTGTAAGAAGGTCGCACCTAAAAATGTTTTAACAACCTGTGTAAATAATCTCTGTACTCAACTTCATTCTGTTTATTATCTTTATGATGTACTCTAATTTACCTATCGAAGCTCAAAGAATCAAAAAGTGATGCTGTCAATATTATAACAATAGCTTTTTCATTAAGAGAGTTGTCGGTATGTAGGCCTACTTAAATCATCTATGATGAAAGTATTTACTTGCATAGGCCTGCACTGATTTCCCTATGAGCTTTATCAACTGAACAGAGATTGATAATTTTTGAAGCAAATGAGTAAAAAGACTGCTTCTGATTTTGATATTCCTTTTCATTCCCCTTTTGAATTAGAAGGTCAATTGTTAATCAACTGTTTTGTTTCAGAAACTATTGTACTCTGATTTGACATCACGCTGCACCAAATGCAAGAACGAAGGCTACAGGAGAACCGGCTCTATTCCAAGTTCACCTAATTATATTGACTTTCTCAGAAGATATCAAGCACAAGGTGATTATGCGGTCACTGCGATTGCATACAACGACTTAGTAAATGATTCTGCAAGCTTTGTGATACCTGTCTCTGAGAAACAATGTGCTCCGCCGACTTTGGCAATGAAAATCAAAGAACACACAAATGTGGCTACGCCTCTCATTGCGGAGCGAAGCAAGGCAGTCAAGGTAGATGCTGAAATCAAAACATTGACTTGCTTCGTTTACGATAACACGAAAAATTGGGCTATTCACCAAATAGATCCTGATACCATGGCGGTTCTGAAAACTGTCGATGTTTCAAGTCTGTTCAGAGAATCGACACTGCTCAGCATCCCGTCAAACTTCCTACCATATGGAACCTACAGATTGGACTTTTCGGTCACCTTGAATGTAACTTTAACAATTGTTACATTTAAAAGCACTGTCTCCTCTTATCTCCAAATCGTGGCATCAGAATTGAAGATACTTGCGACAAGGACCAGAATGAATATTATGGCTCGAGGACAGCATGACATCATCTGTTTAGAACCGAGTAAATATTCCTACGATCCTGATGTCGCTGACAGATCAAGTGATCAAGTAAGAATCGTTGTTCAATATGTTATTTTTGTGATTATTGTTTGTGAGTATCTTTAAAAAATTGAATCTAATTATCTATTAAAGCTGCAAAAACTAAGATGACTATTTAACGCTATATTACAGAAATTTTCTTCCTGGAAATGGTTCTGTTGGAAAGAAGGAGAAACAGAACCAGCCGACAATGCAGCAAGTCCTTTGGTTCGTCCTAGACCCTCGACAGATACATTTCTTCCTAATCGAGCTGGCTGCTTCGGTACAGGGGCAGGCAAAGTAGATGTCAGTACAGGCAAACTTTGCTTCTCAGGAATGAATATGGAAACTAATAATTCTTATTATTTCAAAATCATCGGAGCCAAGGACTCAAGAACCGGAAAGGCAAAGATCAAGATCATCATTATTGATGGAACTCCACCATTTATTGAAGTCGAGTAAGTTTGCTGGATGTCATTGTCAAATGTGTCCATTGCAGAAGTTACATCTTCATTCTTTATTCAATCTAGTAGAACCTCCGTTGGATCAAAGAATCATGTGCACATGATCCGATCGGTAAATTATTCCGAATCGGAATTTCCGATAAAATGTATTTTAGATCGAATAAAGATTCATAAATTTTACAAATTCGTCCATGTAACTTTGTGCAAAGTAGCTTTACATGGAAGTGTCTTTGTTACAGAGAAGACAAACACACAATTTAGGTGGTCGAGCAGGCAACGGTAAGGGCTCTCGACCGATGCACTATTGCACAAAGTTTGGGAACCTGTTTTTATTTCATCTGATTATGCCGCTGACTATGCGCCACTAATTCGGTTTCAAAAATTCTAACTTCAGGCTTTTTCAACTCCTATTATGATTTTGAAAGATAATATTTTTCAGTTATACTAGCAAATAAGTGCGCAAGTAAGCTTAGTTGTTTGATCTCGAACAATATTCATCAGGCCAGATACGATTTGAAAAGGACTGCGTTAACTTCACACTTTAATGGTGTTGTTATTCTAAATTCGCATGTGTGGTTCACAATCAGATATTGATACTCTATCATTTGTAATGAACTGTGTTGATCGATACGCAGCTGAAGCAATGTTGAAAATGATGGTCGCGCTAACCTCTCAGTGGAACCAATATGAATATTCTCTTGGTTTTTAGCATAAGCAGTTGTATTTTTTTGGAAATCTAAAGGGCGGCATTTAGTTGTTTAGGTTAAGACGGATGTAGTAATAATAATATGTGTAATATGTATAATGAAAATCACAAGTTACAATTGAAAAATACAGCTGTCGTAGTAAGAAAGTGTGAATTGCAATGACTTGTATCACGTAAAATCAGATAAATTCAGGCAACTACAATTTAAAATTAAAAAGTCGACATGCACAAGATAGGAGCTAAAGTGAATGACTAGCCCAGAAATGCCCAGAGTTCGGGAGGCGTGGGGGCATAAGTGGGCATAACGGATGCTGAGTGTTCACGCACTTGTGAAAAAATCGGAGGACAAGAGAATTTCTTCTCTCCTGAAAGTGTGGCATTATGTCACATGAGAATTCAAAGTCACAAATGATATGATGACCCCGTTTCATGACTCTGTTTATCTTTGTTAATGAAGATGGATCAATTTCACCAAATACCGGGATTGGGAATGACACAGTTGCAATAAAAATGGCTTCACCCATGGTTGGTCTAACTTCAGGCATTTAATATGGTCGACCAATAGCCTCATTTCAGAGGTAATCATGATCTCACCTGTTTCAGGAAACATCGTCTTTTAAGGATGGCTGATGCATTTAAATTGATGCAAATACTGCATCCTACTCCCATAGTAACAATTCATCATGCTCTGTAGTTGTTGATGATATTTTGCCAGAGTTGATAATTGGGCAAAGCAAAAATTCTTGTTCAGCGAAACTCGGATTGTGTGTAGTTATCATGTCTATGACTGCAAACTGAGTGGCACCTATTTTAATGATATAAAATCCAATCTGTATACATGAAATACATTATTCTGTATCAGTCTACATCTGCTATATTAAATGATCAATTTGAATTGAAGCATTCTCTCACTCAACTCACGTGTAACTCAATTTCATCAATTTACTTAGAAGGAGTTGACTGCGACCCTGGAATACAACATGTACATAATAACTTGTATGTGGTACCTGTTATTTGCAGATGCCGTCTAGAGCACATGTGTCGTCGTCAAGAAAAAGGAATTTACAGTAATTTAGAATTCATCGTCAATCCGTCAGAGACGTTACAGTTAAAGGGGAAATGTAACGGACCGACCTGCCGGCCATCGACGTACAGATGGACCTTCTCGATTTTAAATAGGACAACGAATGAATGGAAGCAATTCAAATTCAAAGACAATTTCACTTTTTATGGTAAGCTACCGTACATTTGAATGAATACTGATGTATCTGTATGTACTTTGGGGAGCTGAATTGATATTTGAAAATATTTACCTCAAAACCTAAATTCAATGTTTTGTAACATGTACAACATATCTAGGGAAGCTCATGGACAGGATGTAATAATCCTCTTTACAGGATGAGTAGAAACCAAAGTGAGGTGAATACCGTTTTTCTCGGTAGGTTTTGCGAAAATTCTCCAATTGTTGTTGAAAGGTGTTGTATTAATTTTCATGAGCTTTCATGAGTAAGATGTGCTGCTGACGCCATCGACAGCTCGATTAATACAACACCTTTTAGCAACAATTGGAGAATTTTCGCAAAACCTACAGAGGTGAATCCTCACTATAGAAATTTGATGGAATTGATTTTTCGCACAGTACACTATTGTTTATGTGCCCAGGTACACCATATTAGTAGAGATCTCAATGATGAGAGCCCTAAATTGACTATATCCAGTTTGGAAGGTAATTATGTGAAGCAAGATCCGAATCACGTCGGGAAAACTGTTACAGAAAAGTAGTTAATTGTTCAAGTTGGGCTGAACCGGTCTCGGACCGGTGCGCCGAAATGTGCGAATTTCGATCAAATTGATAATTTACTGCATAATTTCATTTATAGTATGTTCATTGGGTCTGTCAGCTTAAATACAGCAACTTGGAGATAAAAATATACGTTTTTGGCATACAGTATAATTAATAAAACTAGGGTAACATTTTTCAATGATGATAAATCAATTCAACTCAAACTTAATATTTCTATATCATGAACGTTAAACCTATTTAACGTATCACGGTAATTATATAATGACTGACGCATTTCCTAATGCTGATAAAATAATGCGAAAGTGACGAAAATGAGATAATCATAATTTAAGCTCATGAAAAAACATTTTAGGCCACAAAATCTCAATTCCCACGACCTCAGAATGTCAAGATGAATTCTGCGAACCCTGCAGTTGCTCCTAGTGATAAGATAAAGGTCATCTTGGCGTTCCAGCGACCAACGATCTGTTCATAAGATTATTTCGGCACCAGGGATCATTGTCACATTGGAGAGAAACTAATTGAATCCGAGTATTGTCGTAACGTTGTCCTTGCAGAGTAATTTGTAGATAACGGTCACATTGCTTCGAATCTTTCTACATTTCTTGATTGACAACAAAGGACTGTCGTAGTTCATTGAATATCGAAAGAGAATGACAGCTATTAAGTCAATACAGGACACCAACACCCTTGATTCCACGACCGCACTCACCCGACCTAGGAATCGAACAGAGGTCCGCGGTGGAGACGAGCTCGCACCTTCTTCACTAGGCCACGCTGACGGTTCAAAAGGAATGCGAGTGAAAGCAGAAGTCATCTCTAAGTGATATCGACAGCATATTGTCCCACATTTCTTGATGTGTTCATGTTTTTAAAAAATGAATCAAAAATAAAGTCTTTCTTTGTTGCACATGTTTTTAATATAATCAAGTAAGAACCCGACCTTCCGTCCACCAAAAACTAGTTTAGTCTCATCAATTTTTAACATTTTTGTTGCATGTCTACTAAAGTAATTTCTGTTTTCACCTAGTTCTAAGTCATAAGTTTATTGCCAAAAATATTGAACACGCAAACATTAACATTAGATAACACCAGCAGGCCGTAGACTGGAAAGTAGTTCTAACAGTATTAACAACAGATCTGAATAACATCATTTTTGAGAATTCCATTAGAGCTCTCGTAGAGACGTACGGGTTCAGTATGATGAGAGTTGCTTGTAAATTCTGGCAAAATAAAATTAATTGAGATCTATGTAAGATGTTTCAAATTCTTACGACAATAAGAATTTTCCTAGTGCTCTCTAAAATTCGCGTTGAATTCTTGAAAATATGAGCATTAATAATGAAAGATAGAGGCCCTACCTTCAAGATTTGGAGGTGTAATTGACCATCGCAATCTAAAACGTGAAGAAACTTATACATCGGCTAAACTTATACACGTGCTTCAGTATAACTTTTTAAAATTTTTGGTGCACCGGCACAGTCCTAAAGTATAACGTCTGCTTAACCAATGGCAATTTCTGTCATGATGATCTGGAAATTAAATTGCGAAATATATCTTTGGAATGATATGAAAGTGTATTGTATATCATTATGCTTTCAATCCACAGCGTTTTCATAAAAAACATTTCATGACCTCAATGTATTCGAAAACTTAATCATTAAGTAGGACTATTCTATCAATATTCTTGTCATTATTGTTATGATATTATTTTGAGCACAGATCTTTTCAGCAATCAGGATAAAGGCTCTTTTCATCCTCGATTTTTAAAATCAGGTATTTGCCAACTTGCGAGCTTGATTTACTCGCATGTATGTGTAGAAGCATATTATAAATACTGCATTTTTTACAGGCAATGACTCCACCTCCTATGACAGTAAGTGAAATGAAAAAATTAGTCAATGTCGCTGTTACGACAGTGTCGTCTGCAAAGTATTCATGTCTGTATCAAAGAGCCACAACTATGGTTATTACTTTATGACCCTGCTCGCACCAAAATATGCATGTCTGCTTGCTTGAATCATTTAATTGTAAACGTGTCGGGTTTTGTACATTTTCTCTATTGTTAACAAGTGATAATCAACTTGACGTAACGTCAGTTATAAATCAAGGTTGCATTCCTAAATGAGACATTTGTACCTATTTTTGTCACACTGTCATGTCGATCGAAATGTCTTTAACAGTTCTCTCACGGTTAAAAATTCCCTAAAAAGACATTTCGAAATAACAGATCGATAAATGTACGATACATGTACGTTGTTAATGATAACAAACTAATGGCCATCTGAAAGCGAACTTATTCCGCTCCTTATCAAAAAAATAATATAGAATAGAATAATAGTAATTTGAGTTTGTTTCATCAACTCCAAGCCATACATTACCTGTCATTGACTTCCGATTTTGTGAGAATCCATGGCGAAAAATGTGCAGGAACGCTTTCACGCGTTTTAATAGAACAGTACACTGTCAACACTGATCCTACAGAAAGCTAAATAATTTACTGAATTAGGAAAATTTGTTATTATTATCAATGAAACCATACATGTGCTGAAAGCACATAAATACTGTTACAACCTAATCACACCATAATAGAAAGTTTCAAGATGACCAGTTTTCGTTGCTCAGTGTTGTGATAGTTTAGATATCAAAAACCAATACATAATAATCAAAACAAAAGTAATTCATTTATCCATAATAATCCATGCAGTCTGATGCAGCAGGTATGAATTAATTCAGTTACATGACATACAACTATATTTGTTATGCATTTATTCCTGCCGTATATTCCAATTACTCGCATACCGTTATTTAAAAATATGATGAAAAAGCGAATGTAAAAATGCAGGTATCTTAGAAGCAATCTGTGTCTGCACTTCGTGTAATTTCTTTCAGCTATCCGTGAAATTGGTGTTATGTATCTTCACATATATATATATAGCTTATTTTTGTATCACCCTTTACCTGATTAATGAGATTTTTATTAATGAGAAACTAAAATGCTCCTACTGTCAATGCTTTATGTACGAGCTGTTATAATCTCGTAGCTTTTATAAACTGAATAATCATTGCTTGCGCTAATGTAAATTTTCTTATTTTGCAGACAGCATCGCCACAGGTATGCAACGCATTCTCTTTTTCTACTAGCTTCTCCATGATTTTCGCCAAATTTCATTGATGGCTTTTTTATTGTTGAAATTATTTAAGCTTCAGGTCTGAGCGAAAATACAATTATATTGCAATTGTAAAGATTCGGAGGCCCTATTGTAGCACTGCGAATAATGTGTGTATAATCAGGGTTGGCAACCATTCTGTTTTGAGAATTTTTGAGATCAACGAAAGTTTTTATGAAAACATTTTGATAATTTGATGATATTTTTATAAAAATGTTGTGAATACACACTAATTAAAATTGAATATTAATTGCCAAGTTCACAGTGTTTATATCCAAAGTCTGCATGCAACAAGAATCAATATGACCTCAAAATGAATATAGAGCTGAATCTTGTATCCCTTGATGTATGTTGCTAGTTCGCTCGAAAGTTTTAGATAGTATACTGTCACCTTTGCGATGCATTATATTTTGTATGCACTAGAAATGAATAATTGCTACAATTGAACTTTCATTACGCTATTTTTCTCTTGTCACTTGAACACTCTGAAATAAATAAAGTTAAACGAATTTACCTATGATTGTATATTCTATAGAATATATAAATTCATCGAAAATTAGTTTAAAAATCGGTTAGAATATGTTAACTTTTTATATTATTCAAGCACCTTATCGTGGAGCATGTGTAAGCACCTTCCCATTTCAGTTGGAGTCGTCGTTCTAGATTTTCTTCTGGTGCATCTTCTTGGTTCAATCCTGTTTTCTTAAGATCTTCCGTTTTGTAGTCCTCTCGTATTCTCTTCTGCCTCCCTCTCTTTCGTTTCCCAACTTTCAACTGTCTCATTTTTCCTCCGACATAATCTTCCTCACTCCTCACCACATGTCTTAACAATCCCATACACGTCTCAGACCGCGTAAGGAACAAAAATTGAGAAAACATAGATTGCACCTTATCACGAAAAGCAACGTAGGACCGAATGGCCAACAAAAAGGAAACGCGTCAAATTTCGTTCTTTTATTTACCGCTTAAACTTGAAAGTTTCTTCATGTTATTTTCGAAGTCACAATTAGACAGAAAAACAATGATAGCTTGGCATAGCAATGCTGACACACTCTTATAAGCGACAACTGCAGTCAGACCATCTGACTCATTAACAAAAATTTAGTCACACGTATGACACGATACTACTTTATTATGCTTGATGATACATTGAACAATATCAAATTTACAAAAACACAATCAACGATTTTTACTGGTAATATTTAGCTAATAACTAAGTTTTGCGTTGAAGGGTAACCTATATGTTTGAAGGTGATAACTTAAGGTGCAGTATATCTGAAGTGCGGTTTAAAGAGATGTTTCCAAATGAAACTCGATCATATCACCAGTTCATGGGAATATCGTAATTTTGAGTGTATAAGTTGTCTGGAGATGGATATATGACACTTTCGGAAACTTTGCTTGAAAACTTTTATTGAAGCTCCAACCAACAATGAAGTTCTATGTAGGTAGTTGCTATGTATATACATACCGGCAGTGGCACAGTGGCCTAACGAAGCCATCAATAACTTTTCTTCGTCAATATAATTCGACTTTGTCTAGTTTGCACTATTAACTCGTGCACTTTAATATTGAGGTATTGCAGTCCTCGTTGACGTTTTCTTGGGTTTATAGGAACCGATGCGGAGCAAGTGGCGGTGGATCCGATGCTTTATCACTATTTTCCCAATGTTAGTCGATACAGAGGCTGCTTTTACTCTGGATATCCACCAGAATTGGGTTATTCCTGTCTGCAATTCACGGTCAATCGATTGCCAGTGGTCGGAAACTGCACAGTTGATAAAACTGTCATTACAACAACTGAGGTAGTATGTTCCGATTGTCAATATTTCTGGGATGATGACAATATCAAAGACTACATCTTCAGCAGTAAGTATAAACTTGCATTCTGCATGTGTACTTTATCTTCTTTAATCCCATGCATGCAGGACTCGGAATTGCATGATAATAGCAGTACAATAGGTTTGACTTGTACTCATTCCCGATCGTGGCATTTGTTCCAACTCGCTTATCATACAATTCAAAATTTCACATCTGGAATTATTACAAATCACATGCAATTTGACAATTTTACAAATGCTTGACTATAGGGTTTCTTATCAATGCTAATTTTCATGTAAATGAAGGAAGTCACATGTTACTACAAAATGAATTTTGCATGAAAAAACTCAAAAACGTACAGTACATAAATTTAGCTTGTGGTCCAAGGTTGGGCAAAAACTTGTATTGGGTATACCTTATACAAGTTTTGGGCCAAAAGTTGGGGTCAAAACCCAAAACCCAAGCCCAAGTTTAAATAAATTAATGAAATCAAGTAAACTAAGTGCATTCTTTTGTATTTTGTGCTGACATAAAGATTCTTCTATAGGCCAAAATTCCTATTGGGCCCATGAGAAGTATGGTATTAGAGGGGAACGATTTATTATTGCAATAATTGCCCAGAATGAAATAGCTAATAATCACAAGTATTTCATATTTGAAATATTCTGTAAATATAGTGGATAAAATATCAGAACTTTATGCTCTTATCCTTTAGCTCTCCTAAGATTCAAATCAAAATATTAATTTTTGTAGCTTGATCTGTATATATCCAGCATTAATAGAAAACCCAAATTTTGCATCACTTACCCAAAGTCCCAAGGTCCAACCTTGTGTTGTCATAACAGTAGCGGACCACCGAAAGTCCTAACTTAAAGCGGTCCGCTTATCCAAAGTCATGCAAATAGACCTAGAGTCAATTAGGACGGAGACTAAATAGTCCACTTATCCGACTGTTCCGCTTGAGGGATTCTACTGCAGCATTTTTTGGGAAAGCCAAGTCTTTGAAGTTAATTACAGACAATATTGTAAGAATCTTGATATTCCGGATAATAATAAGACCACAGTTATTATCAAGACAAAAGGAAAGGATAGTGCGACATTCCTGACAGCGTGAAATTCAAACTTATGCAGAGGAGGATATCTTTTTTTATTTTTCTCTTATTATGGAAAGGATATCTTATAATCGCAGCAAAATGGTATTTTATGTGAGCAAAGAACGGATATGCAATGACGAATTCTCCTAACCCCAGAGACCTAACCATGGTGTTTGAAATTATTATTCATGCTGAAGAGAATTGTGATAAATCCTTTTTACAGTGTTTTTATGCTAATAAAGAGTCTTTGTGTTCCACACACTGAAGCCGGCTATTGGTTTTGATTTCATTTTTCTAATTATCATTGATTCTTTCAGCCTTACATTTATTTCGTCTTCCTCCGCTGTTGTTATGTTCAACTAGAATTCAGTTTACTTTGAATTGCTTTTCTGTATATATGCAATGATAATTCTTCAATTTGAAAATTATATTTTATCGCAAATATAATGAGCGGATCTCAGAGCCAATGCACATTGTATGATTGTTTGGTTTTAGCACATTCAACTTCACAATATTTTTTAAACATTTCTCAGGATCCCAAGATATTTTCATTTATTTCAATTTACCATAAAGCTCGGACTTCTCTAGAAAAAGTCATTGCAATTCCATGATGCTGACAATTCAAAATATTTGTTTTTGTAAAATTAATTCCTTATCCAGTGCATTCACCTTTTGTCAAGTAAGTGCAAGCATGAGGCGTCGTACTTCCTTCATTTACATCGTCGAACTGTTGACTTTGAAAATTGAATTAACTCCTTCTTAATGTTCTGTGATGCTGCCAAATTTTGCTGATTCGTTCATAAAGGGAAAATAGTTTTCTCCACCTAGTATTTAACATTTGTCCAATACATAGGCGTTGAAGAATGATGTGCTTTGACAAAAAAATTCATCTCAGTTTTTTTTTATTTTCAGTTCATCATTAATTTCACTAATTCATAGTGGGGTCACTTTTCACGTTGCTAAGAATGACAATTATATTGATACTCAATTTGTTATTTATGACCTAAAGCTTTTCGACTTCCCTGAGTTAGGGACGCATGAATCAGGGACGCATTGCAAGCAAAAAAGCTGATTATACTTAACGAAAGAATTTACTGAAACCTGACTTAATGATGGACTTATATACATGCCATGTCTTAAATAATGAACGGGTGAATGCTACAATCACTCAAGCATAAAAATACGAATACGAAATTATAGAGCATACTTGGAGGCTTTACAAGAACAAACACACCAAAAATATTTAGAACCATACAGGAATGGACGGAAGTTCTTCAATAAATGTAATAGTTGAGTATTGCAGGGGTACTCCTACAATCTTCAGCTGCATTTCATTATTGATTTCAAAAAATGTGAAAGCATGACAGACAACTGATATTCTTAGATAGGGTTAGATAGAGCAGCTCTTCCCATATGCTTTACTTTTAAAGTTCCATAAATAAGTATAGGTAAACAGATTAAGACTTTTGCGAAATGCGAGCGTAAATGTGATCGACGCTTTCAAAAAGCAATTTTCAGAGATGATTTCTCCATTAGATGTGTATTGAATTCATTCCTAAAATTCATTATTTCATACTTAAAACAAGAATTTCCGCATAGATATCAAAGTCAGACTGTTCCCCGGATGACGGGATCCGATATGACAGCTAAATATTGGTACAAGGGCATTCCACACCTTATCATTGATCATATATATCTTAAAGTACTTTCGTATGACTTTTAAAGAAGAGATACTGGAATATTGCTGACTAAGTTTTTGAAAAATAGTCATCTTCAAGAACCTCTATCTCGGGTCGCAAAATGGTATTGTTCGCTCTTTGGCTATTGACGAAAGCAGCAGCTAAACCGCTATAATTTTTTCTTTGGTTTTTGCATATTTTATGGCAGACTTCGTGTGTGCTAATATTAATGACTGCATTATTGTGAAATATGCTGATGATGTTACGCTATGTGGAACGATAAATGAAAGTGATAATAGCAGCAGTTTGTCAGCTCTATATTCAATGTTCAAGTCTTGGACGCAAGCTAATCAAATGGTTGTGAATGAAATTAAGAGTTGTCAAATATTTTTTGAAAAGAAGAGAAAGCCATGTATAGATCTGTCAGCTAGTTTTTCCATCTCTAACATGCCTGTTTAGGACGAATTTAAGTTGCTAGGAGTTGTGATCGATAATAAAATGACTTGGAAAGTCCGCGTAGAATTTATAGCTCGGAGAACAACATCACGTCTGAATGTAATCCGTCGTCTGAAACCCTTTTGTTCAAGAAAGTTTCTTCTTCAAGTGTATTTTGGCTGCAGTCGCTAGATTTTAGACTATTGTGCACCAATCTTTTTGAATTTTTATGAGTATCACAGTCGATCAATAAAGAGAGTGCAGAATTGGTGTAGCAGACGAATCTGTGGATCTGATTGCTTTTGTTCAGACTTTGTCCCACTTGAGTACAGACGTGTAACTTTTTTTATTTTTCAAGTTATTTTTGACTATTGCAGGTTATGACTCATTCATTGCATAAGCATATTCCTCGAGTTTCCTTCCTTGTCTCGTTCAAATCGATATGAAATTCCTTTGTGTTGAACCGCAGCTCGTTCGAAATGTTTTTTCATCACCATGTGGAAACTGGTCAAGAGTGGTTTCCATAAACTGGTTTCAGCTTATAGATTTCAGTAAATGTGATTATGCTTACTTCTGTTTTTATTGTTACGCTAATTTCTCTGTCTGAAAAGCCTGTTAAATCGTTCACTCCTCATGATTTCTAAGATTGAGGAGATTTGAAGAAATAAGCGTCATTTATTATATTATTATTACATTTTGTGCTAGAGGCACCGCGGTTTCCAAAATCGTGAATGGAAATTTTTTGCAGATCTATGAAGATTTTAGGTATATTTTTATGCTTTTTGATTTTGCATTATACATTGCGCTTATGTGCTGACTAGGTCTGATTTTTGGCAGGCCTACTAGGGCTAGCCTTTTTCTCTGAATCTAAAAAATTCTACGTATAGTTAAGCCTGCGGAATTATGCATTGGTCACATGAGATCATTAAAATAGATTTCACTCTCTATATGACTCAGATGATGCGAAATAAAGGTGTGCTCTTTTTTAGGTTCATACAGATTAGACAAATACATTATTGGGTACAATCAGACCGGAAAGTTCTGTTCTCGTCTTCCGTATCGTGATCACCCACAGGAG
Organism: Prostheceraeus crozeri; assembly: GCA_907163375.1. NCBI lineage: Eukaryota > Metazoa > Platyhelminthes > Polycladida > Euryleptidae > Prostheceraeus > Prostheceraeus crozeri. The sequence goes on along the minus strand of CAJQUW010013354.1, from coordinate 62,030 downwards.
CTTTGTGTTGATGTACTTGATACACGTGGTGGATTGACAAAACATTGCTATGCGAACATCACAGTAAGTTCTAAGATTTGCAGGATGATTGCGATATTCAATATTCAAATTAATGTGACAATGTCATTTGCGGGCGCATAAGAAGATAATATGGTATACGTTTTGTATACGATTGCTGCCTAATCTGTCATTACTTATATCCTTTGCTTATATCTGATCGAATCATCATTACAAGAAATCTGCTTAGTCGGAGAACCTGAGAGGACCGTCGAAATAAACTCCAAGACAAGGAGAAAGCCTCCGCCTAATTCATTCCCTGGGGCATGCGTATCTGATCCTGCCAGCATAACTAGCTTCGTTCTCCAACACGGACTTCGACTTCCTTTCTCAGCCAATGGAATGACGTCGCAAAGTCAAAGTCATCGTAGATTCTCTGAACCAAACACCGATTCGACACGGATAACCGTGTGGCAAGCTTTAGTACATTTCTTAAACACGGACATTTCTACGACAGTTGTTTTCGTCAACAAGAATACTTCTTCGAAAGTAGTTTTCTTCAAACTCGATCACTGCAGCTTCTAATTAGTGTTCGAGCTGTCCTTCAATGTTTAACATTATACACACCTCTGCTAATTTTCCAGCATTTAATAAGTGACATTATTTAGTATTTCAGTCTATCGTCAAAATAATGAGGATGGAATGAACATAGAAATGACATAGAAAAAATGTGTCTGTGCCAAAGGAAAGAAGTGTCGAAGGAAAATAACTTTAGAATTTGTTCATGTCGAGGCAGTGAGAAAAATTCATGAATTTACATGATATCATCTTTTCTTTACGGAATTCATTTTTTAACATCTTCTATAATTCTAGCAAATATGCATGCAGTTTTTATGGATCGGGGAATATAGTTTTCGGGGAATAATAGTTTTTATAGAGCAGGATTATACAGGTAGAGTGTCGACTAAAAAAGTATCTGTATACAGTGAAAATTTTTACATGAAAAGATCCAGTTTCTTGCGGAGATTACGTTCCCGTGGTCCAAAAAATTATTTGAAAAGTTTTAAATAAGTCAAAATTTCGCCAATTTATATAGTACCGAGATGACGCCCCTCAATGAGTAGTATGAAACAAGTTGGATATCAAAAGGAATGAATATTTGCTAACAGGCATCCTAATAAGCGGAAATCAAGCTGATTATCAAGGGAATTTCATACTCCGCATTATAATGGAAGTCTTCATGAAAAAGTCGCAATATTATTCGTGCTTCCTTTGCTGAAACTTCAAGTTTTTAATTCAATTTTCACCGGCATGATTTCACGATTCACTAGATTCGTGTTTCATTTCTTGAATCTGAATAGTGATGTGTAACCATTTACATCTTTCAAAGTTAATTGAAATCATTGTATTTGATTATGTGATTTTGCTCTGCCAGTGGGAGGTTGCCTGTGATATGATCACGCTTAAGAGAATACTCTTGAGGTTGAGCATGAAAGTAATAGCAACCCATGTAATTGCTATTTTGACAAACATTAGCTCTCCAAGGCTGTCATGACACTGAGAATCTGTAAAATGCCATCATTTCTCCTGCATTACAATCATGATCACTCAATTCCGTGGTAATATCTTTAAAACAGTAAAAATTTGCATATTTCACATTTGGTAACAATTACCAACTATATCCCCCTCGAGTTCATTTAATAAGATCGAAAGTGTATACACACTGGGGGGGGGGGGTTTTAATAAATGCGGAGTTACCACTCTACCTCAATATACTTATTACTCTATGGTAAATATAATCATCTTCATAGATCCTAATATAGATGTATAGAAGCACTTACATTGCAATAAATGCACTTAACTAAGTATTTCTTATAACCTAAGTATTCCTGGATTTTCAGGTTGTTCGAATGAATGACACCTCCATGCAATCGTTGTTCAATGAATTTGTAAACAACAAGGACGGTGATACCGCCATCGACAAGATATTGAATGTCGGTGATGTTGCAACAGCTACAACAACAATTATGGAATTATCAACATTCTTAGCCAAGATGAGTAGCGCAGCAATAGAATGTGAGTGTCCAATATTATTTTTGCTTTAAGCCTGCTTTACAATAATCTTTCCTATTTCTTGTTAAAATAAGTATTATTAATATTGTTAATAAATTGTTAAAATTAAAAGAGGTAGGACATTTAACGCAATGAACCATTGTCTTTCCAGATCTGACAATGTGCAAGCTGTAGGTATGTACGGACTATGCGGGAGTTTTTACTGCAGTTGAGCTGAAAGTTGTGGCAAGACCTGCAAATTCGTTGTAAATGTGCTAATCATGCGCGGGCAGATTTACAGATACAGATCAAACAGAGAATGTATGAAAAGACATCTTTAGGAATCTCCTGCATGATCACTTGATCAAACGTTCAATCATTTCATTCATTTTATTCCAAGTATTCGTGAAATGACCCCGGTTGAAAATGATATGTGATTAGAAAGCCACAATTATCCGAGAAGTATTCATTTTTGAAAGACAGTAAAGTTTAATAATCAACACAAACTCGCGATAATGACAATCTAGACAACTTGACGGCGCTGCTAGATAATGTAGATTCAATCTCGTTGTCTGAAATTGAATCGTCGTCAGGAACGGCAAAATTTTTTGATTGGTCGCAATACATAAGTCTCTAAATCATCATTTTACCAATTTGCATATAATCAGTGTACATGTATCTCTTTTGGCTTTTAACGCGTCGAAAAGGGTCTGGACCCGAAACGTCCGCACACAAAAAACTTTTTTCAAAACTTACATGACGGCTTAAGAGAAAGAGGGAGCGAGAATTATTTCTTTCTCCATTTATCAAAATGAGACACCTCCCGTTGACAGCCATAAGCATTGAGGTCATTTCAGTTGCCTGCTTGGGCTAACCCAGCATTGAGATTTTGACAGACTGCAGCCCTTTTAATTTTGACAGACCCTTTTCAGCCATTTGCATGTTTCATCCGACTATAGGTAATAAAATTGGTCACCTTTCCCGCTACGTTAAACCCCCCTGCGACGACAGCATAAAAACGTTTGGCTCTTAACAGCATCACTAACCAATTGAAGTGTGCACGGGAGGACAATCAGTTTTGGTTATTGTCCACTAAGACTTTATAACAGCCTATCTGATTGGTTTCTGAAAGCATCATGAGGCTATTGTTGTTCAGTGCCTTGCAGTCAATAGCACAAATTTATTGCACTTGACGTTTCTTCGTCATCCGACTGATCCGAGAAGCTGTGAAGATGGTCCAAAGAATTTTCAAATTTCTGATTAGTAAAAATATGTAGTATTTTGAAACAATTTGAGTAAAGTGTAGCACGATTGAAATCGAAAAAGTTACCGATCCTTGATCTTCGAGCATTTCTGTGAAATTTATTGCCATTAAGTCAAAGACCCTTGAAATTTTCCCTCGTAGAAGGACGAATACACGTGATGTTGTAGATGTCATCTGAAACTGATAGCTCTGTGGACTACTTAGTTAGTTTCTTGTGTTTGAAATGTGAAGGATCGGTATTTTATCTACTATACGGAAGAATACACTACATCAGTGCAGATTTTTAATTCAAAGAATGAACCAGACTAGATTTTTCTTGAGTTTATTTATCCTATTTTCAGCTGCAAAGGGCAATCTTGGTTCCAAAAGCTACTTAGAGAAACAAAAGCTGAGAACTGAGGTGAGTTGCAAGATTCTCTATAGGATTTGTTTATTATTCAGATGCAACTAAATATGGGACATTTTTTGTTTATTGAGTTCACTGAATTGTTCCAGTTATCAATGTTTGTCTTGCAAGCACTTTAGTTCGAAATCGTTTGAAAATATTTACTCCTTTCCAAATGCACTTGGTTGTCTTAATTGTTTGTGAATTGAATTGATGACGTTGCCGAAATTTTTCTTTATAGTGAAACAGCACAGTGGATGCGGTTCATTGTCAATTTTCATAGGTTCAATTTGCATTAGCAAATTGATTGACTATGTAAGTGAAGACTTGCTCACTTACGCTTACGGGCTCAGCCTAAAAGTCTAAAGGACTTAGAATTCTTCCTATCAGGAAGAAACTACAATTAGCATAATTTATAAACTTGTCGTCACAAAAGTCTCGCGAAACCTTAAGAGGTTGTCTCTCACCTCAATTTGATGATTAAGACATGCGATATTTTACAGTGCAACTTAAATTGAAGATTTTATATGGCATATTTAAGCCTGTCACCCACGGAATATGATTATCAGTTTTTGCCTCGAGACATGACAAACAAATAAAGAGCACGAGTGCAAAACATTATGTTTGATCAATAAAACGATGCATTATTAATTAAATAAACATGCAATAAAAAACTAACAAATTGCAAAACAAACTGCTCAAATTAAGCGATCGCTCTTTATTTGTCCTTGATTGTCTTCCACTAGCAGCAAACTTAATTAAGATGACGAAAAAGTTTTGTTAAACACGACCTCTGCAATCCAATTAAGTTCCAAACCATCCCTTTTAGATTTTATGGTTTAAATTGTCATATTGATTGATTGGTATATAATTGATTATCATCAAGTGGTTTATCTTTACTACTGACTTGCCAGAGGTGTGATTTATGTGATATTTTCGATCATCAATTTTAAATACAGCACTTTTTATTTATTTATTTATTCATATTGAAATTCGAAAAATAGGGCGCTTCATCACCAAAGTAACTTCAAGGCCACTTTACAAGCAACAAAAACCTACATAAAAAACTTGTTCAACAAGCAAGTTACTAAAAGATTTTTTAAAATGCAACAGGCAACCAGAAAGTTGCATCTCGGGTGGCAAGGGATTCCACACTTGAGAAGCCATAACCAGAAATGATCACCGTGCGAGAGTGTGTTTTCGAGAGGTAGGTACTTGCAGCATTTTTGAATCTGCGGAGCGACACTGCTGCAACTACTCAGATCAAATAACACGCAATTAAGGAATAATCGTGATAAAGTCAAAAAATATTTTGACGGTTTATGTGTTGAGAGCTTGAGGCACTTCAGTCTATTGGTTTCCATACAACTTCTCTGTTTTATCGGCTTTAATTGCAAAGCATGTTCACGTATAGTTCTCTCGGTTCTCTCAAGTAAGCGTGCGTAGCTGAAAAAAGATAAGAGTCAGACAGTAAAGCGCCCAGTATCCGAACCTTCATGAAAGCTTTTTCAAGGATGACTGTCTCTGTTTCCATGACTTCCCGACGCTCTGCTGAATTATCCGCAAGATGGTGAAAAAGATAAAAGTTTTCAATCTTGTAAGCACACAGTACATCAGAAGCGAACTTGCCATTGTCGAAGTGAGGCTCGACGCAGTTGATGGCTTGACACGGGAGGTTCATTATCATTGAGGCAAAAAAGTAAAATGACATCTGCCCTCTAGTCTGTCGAACGTTTTAATAAAATAGTGATAGCAAAATATATGAACAGGCCAACGTTTCGACAGTCTCTGTCAGCATCAAGGCGTAGCAAAAAGTGTAAGGTAGTAAAGAACTTTTTACTGCGCCATAACGCTAACAAAGACTTCGAACCGTTGGCCTGTACGTATATTTTACCATCGCAATTTTATTAAAACCTTTGGCCCTCTAGAGGGAGCTCTCTTTTTGCTTTTATGTCTCAATAGGAGGCTCGACGAATCAAATAAGTATCTACAGAATGAAGCATTGATAGGCATGCGAATAGAATTTATATCTAATGTTTATTTTCTTCATTTTCTATTCCAGCTCTTGACGAAATTGGTGGACTACACAGTGAACAAAATGAATCCCCATGACGCCCCTTCTATGATGCTTATGAACAGTGTAATGAGCGCTATAAGTCAAAATGTACACGATCTCTCCAGAGAAGATCAGGTAAAATGAAATTGGGAAACTCTATTAATGAAACTAATTTTCTGCACGCAACATACTACAACATAACATTTTGTTAATGCGTAATTTTTCCAATAGATTTAACAGCTAAGTTCATTCTTTACAGGGGTTTGCATGAGCAAATCCTTATTGAAGCAAGTTATTACATAATATCTTCATGAACAGCATATGAATTGAAGATCAAAATATAAAGTCAAAAATTGCATAACTATCAGATATTGTAGCATCAATATCAGGTAGCTCGTAATCCACAACATCTGATTGGAGATATTTCGGCCAAAAACGAAATTAAAATTTATGTATTGGGGCAATTTCTCGATATGACTTTGAGTCACAAAGGCGCACAATTATCGACAAGAGTACAAAACAATAATTAATGATTCAAAATAAAAACAGTAAGTCACCCAAAAAAGTTAAAATAATCTGTGTCGATCAAAGATAAGAAGTTCGAAGCATATTGCAAAACAAATCAATATGAAAAGAGTATAACTATCATAAACAATTCAAGTAAAAACAATAGAATAATAGAAAATATTCAGCATCATTAAGTCACAAAGCTCATGTATAGAAGGCATCTTTCTAGACACATATGGGACTTGAGCACTTGCACAAGATTTTTCAACAGCATATTTTCTCTTTATTTTATTGAATTTGTAATTTAGTTTTTGTTCAATTAATTTATTCAACATAGCATTCTCTTTTGATATTCATTCACTATACAGAACACTTAGAGCACTTGCCTCTTCCCCTCGGAGTGCAACACGGGATCACATAACAAGCAGCAGTTGATAACAACTCAATACAAATCACGCTGTCCATCAGGTGATTAAATTGTTTTTGGGGTGATTTCTATCAGATAATTTTGTACAAATTACGTGCATATTTTGTCTCATAGTTTCTTTGTCTTAGTTTTGCCTTTGTGCGATCTAAATGTCACTTTAGTTTCAGATTTGCGTTTGACAGAGAGCGTAATTTGCATCATTATGATAGTTTGCATTCATACATAAACATCATATGACAACATACTTGTAATCCTGCGCCAAAAAAACTTCTAGTAGACTGAATTTCATGACTATTTGCTTGTGGCATTTTATTAGTGTTGCATTATCAGTCTTGTAAAATATACAATGTACTGTATGAAGGCTAATCAGAGACTTATTTGAATGAGATTTTGTATCAGCATTAGGATGATTTTGTCTTTTTGTTTAGCAAGTGATCATGATAACTAATTAAGGACAATGAATGTTTCCTTACGGAGGCTTGTTTCATGTATAGACTATTATAATAATTTCGCGAAAATTAGCCTTTTTCGAATAGTATTACATAAAGTATTCAAATAGATAATGAATAAGTACATACAGCGTACATGTAATTAATTTAATCATTTTGAAATCTAGATATTCTCTCATCAGCAGTGTGCTTTTATGTAGAATTTCTGCTCTTTGAAGGCTCAATTTCACTAAACAAATTGATCAAATAAACTCAAATTATATTCACATCATGTTGAGTTGAATTGAGTGGACCTTTATTGCAAACGCTTAGAAGGAGAACAAAGAATTTAAACACGAAGAGTGGCAAATAATCGATTCAAAATATGACACTAATCGAGGAAATACTGCTTATGCAAAAATGGAATTTACTTAATGTAAATTAAAAAGATTAAGAATTTAAATATTTTTTTATAGATTCACGAATATCAAAAAAGGCCTTAGATATAATTCTTCTCTTAGTTATTGTTCTATCAACACATTAATTAGCTGTATGAATACTGAGTAGCATCTAGTCAAAGACCACACCAGACATTCTCAATTCACCCAATTTTTTCATGCTGCTTTGGTACAAGTAGAAATAAATTCGGTATAGATTTTTTATTGGCTGACGGTGACCCCCCCCGGAAAACTTTATCCCGGCCGGCTACGTCCATGCACTGATCACATTTTAAAGAGAAAAGCAGGAGAGTTTTCAAGAGCTGATTAAAAGCCAATCCTCATTATACAAACATTCTTCTAAAAGAGAAAGTTAGCGATTCTCACGTGCTCAAATCATATGGCAAACCTATCCGATACACATCCATTACGGGCTGAAAATTGCTTGATGATTAATGTTACACGCCGCGAAGAAATAATTACATCATTCCTATACCCACGCATTATAGCAGTTATCAACTGCTGATTGCCATGTCATATTAAACTGCGCACTGAGAGTTAAGCAGTCGAGTGGTCTCAGCGTTCTGTAACAGTAAATGAAGATCTCAATTGCGACATTATTTACTCTCTTTTATTTCTTTCGACATATCTTCCGCTTAATCTAACTTCTTTCTTGGATATGTCTTTGTATTTCTTTGTTTATATCCCTCTTGTCTTGCATCTATATCAAGGGCGGTGTGCCCTAGGGGCTCGGGGGCCTGAACCCTCAGATTTTTTGTTGTGACCCATGTCATGTTGCCCTGAAAATGTGACATGGTGGGTCATGTTGAGAAATATCATCATGATGAATTTAGTGCAACTTTCGCAAAACTGCGTGGGATTCTCTCTGTGGGATAATTACTAAGCTTCTGAGCGACTGCATTGTAAATTGTAGTTTCTTAGTTGATGACGATTTTCTTAAGGTGATCATTAACTGATGGTTATCGCTTGGCATATCATAGTGCCGTCCACATATCTGATGCGCCCAGATGGATATTTTTCCAAGAAAGGCATATACTGGAATAATGACCAAAATCCGGAGTCCATTTAGTCATTATTCAAGATGAGATATCATGTGTTGCACTATCATATTTTATGAATCTGGCAATTCTACCAGGTTTGAATGGCCTGCAAATATTTTCTGCAATTTAATTTAAAATATTTGTCTCGTTCACAGTGTGTCTCGGTTGAAATTATTTTCAGCCATTTTCTCTTTTCTTGTTGTTGGCAAAGGAGAGAAGCATAATTAATTGTCAAATTTATCTTCGGCAGATGCAAGATCTGATTGCGAGACAGCAGGAACCGCTACAACATTGATCATATCAATTGATTTTGAATAATTTAGTGTGTGTGCCAGGTAGTCATGTCAACCTCCTTCAGTCCTGCAATTTTATCTCAAAACATCTGCAGGAAGATGACACCAGCATTTCGATTGCCTCGTCACAAATTAATGGTCTTCTCGATGAAATCAAAAGCAGAGGATCAAAAGAAGAATACGATAGAATGTGGAAAGGGGCAAAGGAAGTTGCAGAAGACCTTTCATGTGCATTGTCATGAGCCCAGAAAAAGAAAGGTTCAACGGTTTACAGATGACCAAGCGAAAACCCAAACTTTCTTGGAGGGAAAGAAGAAGTATATGTTTTAGATAATTTACCATACCTTCTATTCTATTATTTTATTTATTATTTTTTGCGAAAAACGTCTCAAAATAGGTATAATGTTCGAATATTTTCGAAAAATCAATGGCTATAATAGGTATAATATCTATTTTATACCTATTATAACTATTTTGAGGCGTTTTTCGCAAAAAATAATGAATATAAAGTACCTTGTCGGATTCTTCTACCAAATTATCAACCGAATCCTAATAGTGATTGAAAGTCGCTTCAGTTAAGAGATGCTGCCTCTCTTGCGCTCTATGGAGTGTTTCCGTAAACCCGAGCTATCAAAGATCAATGAACTGGAAATTCTAGCGTCACATTGTCCATACGATGTGTCAGTTTCCGAATTGAGTTGCAAGTAAAAGTTTGTTATCACAGGCAGAAAAGTAGAAACCAAAAAATTCGCGATATTTACCTCGATCTGATATCCAATGGTCTATCAGACTCCATCAGCTCATTTTGACGTTGGTGGCATTGCGGTTCGCTAAACTACATTTCGCTTTCGATCTTCTTTAATTTACGAGATTTCTTGTTTCGTCTAAAATACCGGTACATCCACAGAATTAGACAGGTCGTCTCTTCTTCCGTTTGACTAGAAGGGAAACATTGGAACATGTAACGTAAATGAAATGGCACACTCTCCTGACTAAATACCATAGCAATCGAACAATGAGCAGCCAGTTCAACATTAAACACGCCAAATTGTGCGATGTTTCAGTGACTGTTATCAACCGGATCACACAGCAGAGAGACACAGACGATGCCAAGTTCTACAGAGAAGTTTGTGAGCGTTTTTTCATGCGCCTGCTAACTTTTTTAATAATGATCGGAAGGATCAACATTATCTAAAAAAACTTTTGCGCAATCATCTGAATTCTTCGAATCTGAAAGAATCGTAGCGATCGGAACATTTTGAATTCAGAGCAATCCGAAAGGCGACGCACGACTATTTTTCCTATCTCTGTAAGGTATTAAAAATTTCTTTTTGCCCACTTATTAAGTTCCTGTATGTGCCATCTGTTTGAATCAGTTTGCACTTCTAGCAAAGTGATGCGATTAAACAATCTAATTCTGTGGGTACATCAATAATTCACAGATATGACCTACATTTACATAATTGCATGGTATAATTCATTAGAAAGATTAGTTATATTATTATCACTAACTAATGAAGGAGATCTCACGGAGTCTGTAGGGTGTGTGTAGGAGTTGTTCTTACTAACCAATGTATCCGTCCTGGGTAATAACACTGCCGTGACAACCTTACCTCGGCATTTCCAATAAGCTCTGGGCTCTACCATCCGATTGCGGATAAAAGATAGTCATTCAATTTCAGCAGTTGACCACCTCTCTTGGATTTGATATACTCCACCGCCTCACTTATATCGATGCTCTCTGAATAATGAATGAAGAGTTTTATTCTAAAAATCATTCACAATCGACAACTGATAATCGAGCCAACAGGACATCGTGAAATTTCACAGTAGGTCCTGAGAAGCACTACAAATAAATCAAATTGAATGACAAGTGAGACAGTCGAGTCATTTTAATCATCACAGATATCCTCAACACTAACTGACTTTGATGATTTAGTAATTTTGGTTTACTTAAGCGAAACAATGCTCCTCAGTTAGGCGAATCAAAATTTTTTATGCTCTCTAGCCACTATTGCGAACAAAAATTTAGGATAAAGATTAGGCGAAACGAAACGTAGCCCATTTTGACATTGTTCGCAACATTTGCAACTTGTGAAAGATCGTTTCGGCACTCAAACTGATCAAAAATGGACTGCGGACCACAATGGGTCAAGATCGATTGTCTGATCTGATGGTTATTTCAACTGATTCAATGCGAGTGTCTGACATCGATTTAGATGATGCTACTGAACATTTTTGAAAACAATTTACTGAGAGACGCTAATTTGCGAACTGGGATTTCACTAAATTTCGATTGTCTTCATGTTTGGTTAGAAAAAATACCCTCTTTGCATGCATATTATAATATATGAACAGCAGGGCTGGGATCGGTTAACCGCTTACACTTTCTCTTAACCGGTTAAAATCTACTACGACGTTTGAGTAGATTTATTTTGTATAATGAAATATTGTCGTTAATTGTGAATGAATAATTGTGATAATGAATGAAAGTTGTCGATTAACCTTGACAACTAATTAAATACCGGTAATCCTGATTTAACCGATTTTAACCGGTTAACGGGTTACAAAATAATTAACCGGTCCCAGCCCCGATGAACGGCTGAAATCATTGTAGTAGGTTTTACTTGCTGGTTTACATACACGAGTAGATCTCCTGTTTTTCCGACTTAGCTGGTTTAACTAAATGCCCTGTGACTGTAGTCCCTCATTTTATATACGGATATATTAGGCCAAAACAGCCTAGTTTGTACATTACTATCAATAGTACACTACGTTTCACGCATTGATCACAAACTGCCACTAAAGAGCAATAAAGAGCAATATTCCTACATATTATAATTTGCAAGAACATTTGGAGACTTTTTTGTTATGTGTCGATATATCAAAAACAAGGTCAAATAACATGGGTCCCCAAAGCTTTGAAGTGCACACCGCCGCTGATATATATGCATAAACAGGTCACAATCCTGCTTGCTAATTGTCCATTGGCATTGATGATATCTCATTTCACATATAACTTCTCTGGAGAATTTTAATTGACCATAAGTCATCGTGTTGTAAATGTACAAGTAAAGAAGCTGTCTGAGGATAAACTCATCTTGATAGAAACTGGTATTCAAAAAAATCTATATTTTCCAGGAACGCATCATGGCAAAAGCTAAGCAATCTGTCCAGAATCTGCAAAGAATGAGTAGCGAGCTGTCGAGGGAGACGATTAAGACTGTCGCGGACCCAGCAGTCAAAACAGTCTTCAACATCATGAAGGTATGCTCCTCATATGCAGTTTAGTAGGACTAATGACTTTCCTCGGAAAAAGTCGGGTTCTCAGCAGCATGATTTTGCCTATTTCGCGTCGACGACTAGTATTGAAAATGTTTCGCTTGCTTTATTATCATCAACATTTTCGTATACAATAATGTAGGCCAATTCACAACTAAGGTCTGTCGCAGTACATTGAATATCTAAAAGGAATTACATCTATTAAGACTCACCGAAGATTGCTTTTTTCACCAGAGAGCATTCGTTTCTCCTTTTCAATGCGAGAATGCAAGCGTCAATACAATGTACAAGGATCCCTAATCGAAAAAATTTACACAAGCTTTAGAATTCCGCTACAAGGAATCATGGGCTGTGGAAAGTTGCAACTCTGTTGATAACACGTGCATTATGAATATTGACTTGAAATTCATGTATATAAATCATGTCTATTGTTAATTATCTTATATGTCCATATCTGCCTTGTTCATCACGCATTTCTCATGCGATGATGAATGTATTCAGGTTCATCTCGAGCTAACAGGCTGATATATTATTATTTTTCGTATTAGCGTATTGCCGTTAACATTGTAGATAATTAAGTATATTACTGTTCTAAAATCTGCATGATATTCTTCAACATCCCTAATTGCAGGCTTCGAGTTACCAAATCGATCGCGCTACGGCATATGATCAAAATGGTGATAAACGGTATATGGATTACGATTCTGATCTTGAGGCGGAAGGTGAAAGTAAGTGATAACCATGGAAGCTATATGTTTTATCTGGTTAAGCAACAAAGGAAACCTGATTGATGCAAATTTTAGCTTCCTTGTTGGGTAGAGATCTATAATCAGGTTACTAGATCCTAAGAAGAATCAAATTTAGAAGAATGCATCTGCTTATTGTCTTTAGGAATATATTGTGACTTACGTGTAAAAACAGAATTAGACCAAAAGCGAATATTTGTAAAGCAGACTAATGAAATGTCGGTATAAACCTTGAAGCCTCTGATGCAAGATAGAGTATCGAGTCCTTCATTAGTGACACACATTGAAGTGACCTATCTTTTTAAACTTTTCAAATTTTGATCAATAAGCTTTCATTAGTCAAGTTCATAGCTCAATTGCTTAAATCACTTTGTTTCAGGATATTCTGGTCCGATGGAATTGGCACGTAAGATGCTGCTGAAATATACAAGTGCTGAACGTCAGAAACTGATGCAGCAGAGAGTTGCGAAGCTTGGATTTGGAGGCGTTTTGAAAAGCCTCCGAAAGACGATGGTCGATGCAATAATTCCGAATGGTAAACCAATGAACTTCAAGACTGAACGTGGCGAACTTACATTCCAGAACGCTCGCACTCCTGCTGAACTGGCAGGTGCTCTCAGAAAGTCTGGAAATGCAACAGTATCTTTGCCTGATTTATGCACATCGTTGGAGAGAATGGGGAAAAGTTGCAATGATTCAGTTGGACTGATGGTAGGCGAAAAATGTCAACTAAGCGATGAAGCGCACATGAGTGACATCTTGTAATCATACAGTTTATAGGGTGTCGAATGTTTTCATATTATTTATGATTTTAATAACTTCTTGTTCGTGAATGGGCTACCAGTCGTTCCAAAAATAAACTACTTTGAAGCAAATTACCACTTACAATGTAAATGATGCATGTACTGTACCTGCATATTACTTCAAAAATATCCAGTGATCCTCATTAATTGCCGGTACTCAAAATTAAGAACTCAGCAATGAATCTGATCGATTCTTAGAAACAGTTATCCGAAAAATCCACTGGATTTAGATGTTATATCTGACTGATGGAAATTGAAACTTTTTTGTTACTTGTGGTTTTAGAGATTACAAGCAGGAACAAAACGATTGCTATAAATACATCGTTGGTATATAAATACATATAGTATTGTTTTCTAAGATAATAAGCCCAACGATAGCATTGTATACTATGCGAACAAATGTAAATACAAAAACACTTGGCTCATTGTCGATCGATTTCGTATCGTTTATTGATGCATCATCAGGGCATCAAGTCAAATCAACAAAATGAGGTTTATATGCAAATTAAAATGATCAAGAAAACACAGTTAAGAACATCTAAAATAAAATTTACAACAGAATGGTTGGAGAGGTAATTGCGCATTTACCTCTCTGTAGTACAATTAAAAGATATGCAACGGAACAGAAGAATCGCATTCGTTCAATAAATTGTCAGTTTCATGCATTTTAATCAATATAGATTCAGCTATGCGAGTGTGCTTAGTACGGCAGACAATAGAAAAATCATTGGCTGTCGCTGTATAAATGTGCTTTGTAATTTCAGAATCTTACGGTCTGCCTTTAATATGCTCATCAATACGAGTATTATTTTCCTTCAGTTGCAGTATGATCATTATAAAATGATGTCTTAATCATTTGAAATATGTTCGCTAGATGATAAAAACTGCGTGCATATGATTGACATTTGACACCGTAGATTTTACTCCATGTCTACAGATATTAAGCATTTAAATAATGACATCAATTAGAAATGCGAAAATATATTTCATTAATACGTGCAGACATTCAGCCTGCTTGGTCTACCTCTTTGGCTTATTGCACCTGCAACTATGATTTAAATTGTTTATTGGATACAAAATAAGCGTTGTTTACGCAGTTCGATCACTTCGATGCATTCATGCGCACCTATGTGAAATGATAAAATGGGTAAGCTGATAGAACACTTATCCTTCTGCAGTTGCGCAATAACTGCAATAACTGCATCATATCGTTTTATGCGACCACTAAAAAGGAAGAGTTTTCTGCATCTTTGATACTACAAAAAGTTGTATTTATCAACTTTGAAAAGTATACTGCTCATTTTCAGTACCAGAGCCGGTTGCTATAGATTACACGGAATAATTAATAGCAAATGATAGCTGATTTTACTTGCAACGCAGATGGTTGGACTTTCAGGCACTTCGCTTGGCATTGATGTTAATCTTCATAAGTTAATGCCACATGGTACTAATTTTTGTTTCAAGCATCTTAGATTATGATATATTTTTATTAGATATTTATATATTAGATCATTTTATCACTATTTCACTTATCTCGCATGTTATTCAAATGTTAACATGTACATGTAAGCTAGCAGTTACCTACTTACTCCACGTTTATTGTTTCTCCTTCCCTAGGTTTGAGGGTTTAGTGCTGTGTCGGTTGTCGGGATGGATAGCCTTCTCCATTCTAGTCTGTCTTGCGTCAGTTGAGGATCCAAATGCAGGAGCTCACGATCTTTCTTGATATTGTACCACCATCTCTTCCTCTGTCCTCGTCTGATGTTAGGTCCAGCAATTGATTACTTGTATGTGCAATGTAAATTCATAAGTCAGAATGCATGAATAAACATTATTTCGTTTTAGATGATGTTTTCAAAATTTAATCCACTTTATGGACTTCCACAAGCTAATCGACATGGTGCAAGTTTGCGAGAAGGAGATGGAACTGTTACAATCGAGATGACAAGCTCAAACGGCAGTCGAATACATGTTGATTTAGTCGATCCTTACGAAATTCAAATTAGTAATAACGATCGAAATCCAAAGTTTTTCGAAGGCCGAAAGAAGATTCCTGCACCGATACCTATTCCTGGCAGTGGTGACATAGGAAAACCTGAAACCATGTTATATCAGCGTTTAGCTGTTTACAAAACGTCATTCAACGGTTCCGATCAATCAATTCATTTTGAAATGAAATTTAAGAATTGCACTCAGTTTCTTGTGGTAGTCAAGTGAGTCACATCCGTGATGATGTTTATTGGTTGTCTTGATTGTTTGATGCCATGCATATTTTTTAACTGGATGAATTTTGAGAAATATTCCATTATACCTCGTAAACCACTACAGGTAGATTATACTATGATTCGAGCACAGTAAATGAAAGGTTGACAGATGGAGCATCCTTCAACGCAGTTATGATATACCGCAAACAATTGTATCATAGGGCTGTCACAGGAGCACTTGGAATGAATTATATAAAAAAAGTTGAATGGTTTGAAATTCATTTCAATATTCTATTTTTGATGCTAATTATTATTTGGATGAGGTTGGCAATTTAACAACAGATGGTTTCCTTTTTTCCGAAAAATCAAAGAATATTTGGAAAAGACTTTTCTAGGAAACATTTGTCTACTTCTTTTAAAGGAGCAGAAAATATTTAAGTGTATCATCCTCTGATGAGTCTACTTGTGAAATTTAATTTGAGCCCCTACCGGTGCAAAAGCTACGATAAGCAATTTTGCCTCAATTTCATACCTTTAACCAGATACCCAACGGTTAATAACCTCCTGTCGAAAACTTGTATTCCATGTGTTAAAGGTGCAGTAAAACAAAACTGCTCCTTGATTCCCAAGGCCAAAGGAACTCCATCAATCGAGAGTTTTCCGTAGATACATGGCTTCTGATCGTCAAATGTTCTAGTTCTTGCCTACCCTATGCACTTCAGTGTCTTGATTCGAAAGCTTGATTCTGTGACTTCGAATGATATGACCGCATTTGACTTCTCCATGCTTTTATATGTTTTTGTGATACACTTTGGCACCTTTGATTATCATGTAGTATATTGAAATAAGCGCATTGTTATTAAACCCGCTTTTTTCATTAGCAGTAAACGAGAATAGCTGTCTGAATGATTCTAGTAATCACTGAGTCTGAAAAATACTCATTGCTCACCGTGACTGTTGGAAAAGTGACTACTTCAGCCTTCCACTAAACTTACTGTTTATGTTGAGAGCTGCAATGAAATATACATTCGGCATCATTACTATGGCCCTTTTCGAGTTGCCAAATCGATGTGACTTTGGCAACTCGAAAAGGTGATTATTTGCAAAAATGTGTGCTTTTTACATGAACTTTGTCAAGGTATTTTGTAAAAAAAGTTGTGATTAAGTTTCTTTAGGAAAAACATAATTCTAATATTCTTTTACTGCATTCGTTGCATCGATACTGTTTGTGGCTGTAGAATATTTCATGCTACAGAGTAAAAACTCTAGTGTTCTTTAACTTTCTATCTCTAGTTTAGTTATTTTCATATCAATTTGGCTTCATAAATCCTTAAATCCTTCATTGGATCTTTCTCAATTTCCCAAATTCTTCTATAAATCGTTTAGAGCAAAATATTAACCAACCAAAATAATTTTAAGATTCAATTCTACATAACTTTCTCGAGTTTTCTCGCTTCTACAGAATTCATGTCTAAATTCAGAAGGGTTTCATGTTTAGCCTCTTCTATTTGTTCATGAAATAAACATGAATTCCTTCTGCTAGAAGCGAGAAAACTCGAGAAAGTTATGTAGAATTGAATCTTAAAATTATTTTGGTTGGTTAGATAGGCTTTTGCTCTAAACGATTTATGAGAAGAATTTGGTTGCAACTGGAAATTGAGAAAGATCCAATGAAGGATTTAAAGGATTTATGAACCAGCCAACCGATAATTGAACATGGTTGTATGAAAATAACTAAACTAGAGATAGAAAGTTAAGAGAACACTAGAGTTTTCCAGCACGTGCATTGCGTTATTTCAAACAGTATCGATGCAACGACATGCAGTAAAACAACAGAATATTAGAATTATGTTTTTCCTAAATATATTGGTTGAAACTTAATCACAACTTACATGCGAGTACGATTTCCTAATTTGTTTACAAACTTAGAATTGCCGGTTTTCCCAAAATAAGCGGGCTCTGACCGACTAAAAATTCCGCTGGGACCTTGACAAAGTTCATGTAAAAAGCACACATTTTTGCAAATAATCACCTTTTCGAGTTGCCAAAGTCACATCGATTTGGCAACTCGAAAAGGGCCTATAAGCATACAAAATCTCGATATCAAAGCTCATTTCACAAATTTCAAAACATGGTGGTACATTTAGAGAACGAAAGTGGAATACTTTGCGAAGTTCAAGATCAGCAAAATTTTCGTTTCATGACTTTGATAGGTTAATTTATAAAAAAGCGCAAACAATGCATGTATCAGTTCAAATGTAGTAATGAACTTATCTGAACTTTGGATTTCCATTGACGATCATGAAATAGGTGCACTATTACTCAATGATGAAATTCATTCTATTGTTTAATCTTTGAGAGGATTGGAAGTTGTATAACTTCTGATAGTTTAGTAGACCTTATTTTGTACATTATTAATCAGACTGATTCTGCAGTCGTTCATCTGTTGTTTACTCATATTTCAGATTTTTCAAACCACCAAGCCTAATGGACAAGTCTCGCGGCTATGATTACTTTGGTCTCATCCCACGTGATACAGTGCACTGCCGTAAGCTCATTTAATTATCAGGATTTTAAATAGGAATGAGATGCTGATGTACACTTCATCTTACAGATAAGAACATTAAGAATGGCGAATCTGACCCGTATACTTACTTCATCGATAACAAGAAATTTAAAATTGCTAAGCAAAAGTCCTTAGCCGACGTCCCTAATTGGTATAACATTCAAAGAGATGTTGTCTACATTGGAATCAGAGAATTACTACCCAGCGAACATAACAAATACAAAGACTCAAACCCACCTCCAATTCCTTATCCTTATGGGAACGGTATCGTGACTGATTATGAATACCGAATTTATTCAAGAAGTAAGCATTTACCCAGTTTTTACATGAATAAAATCAGTTAGTTTATTTAAAGTTTAGAGTTAAATATCATGAATAGACATAAATTATACAACAATAATTTGAAGAGAAATAGTTGAGGAAATCAAAGAAGCATGTTATGACGTTTATGGAAGCGTTTTTATATTTGAATCTTCTAAACGCAGAAATTCGACACTTAATGGCTGACAATGCTGTTATTTCGTTGACATGCGTTGTCATGGCAACGGTATCTATACGATACCGACTTCCTGTGGTTGACAATGGTTGGACAATATAAAATAACAATGCAATGTATGACAGTAGGCCTATATATAAAAAGAAATGATGATTGATTGAAATTTTGGAGAGCATTCAACAATTTATAAATATTCGAATTTCTGAAACGCTTCTTAAATTGATGAACGCAAATGCGAGAAAAGCTATACTGTCTATCAGTACCAGAAGTGCATCATGCTGCATCAATTCGAACATGTTATTTGAAGGAGAAAAGCAATTGATATTTAGAAATATGTCCTAGAACTTGAAAAGCACTTCACTCGTTTGTTTTGAGAAACTTTCTCTCATTGCATCCCAAATTATTTCAGCGCCATTTAGTTGAAGAGCATTAATTTGATGCGATATCCCAAAATAAAGTCTTATCAATAATTGTAGCCAAATTTTGGTAATATTGAGTTATAATGAGCTACAATATTGTAGTAGTATGTATATATTTCAAAAACTGGAAATCATCATTTACATATAAGTTCACAAAAAGAAATAGAAAGTCAATTACAAGTAATAAAGTCAGAGTCATTTATCAACGAAGTTGTGAAAGGAATAAATGACTGTTTACATCTCTGAGTTCTTTATAAAGGCACACAAAATTTTCCGGAATAGCAGAGTCTACGTGGAATCAAATGATACAAAGTAAGTTAATATTGGATTGAAATATTAATGATGTCAATTTTTGATAATCTGATTTTGTTTACATTTAGGTTTCGGCTATATTTTCTGGTTTCGACGCTTCTCTAGATGTTATTGTGGTATTGTCTGTGAATGTTTGTGTGATTATCTTCTGTATTTGCATTACCATTAAAGACATATATTTGTGCGATATGTCACTTGTGAATTTTGTAAATTTATGATAAATGAATGAATGTTGTAAATGGAGAAGTTGTCGTTTTAACTACCGATGATAATCATCATGGTAATGATTACCAGTAATTTCGCATCATTATGAATTAAGCCATTGCACAGACCTCGATGGTCGAGCTACATCTATGAATTTTGTAGGTTGTGAGTCAATCGATGAAGAGGATCCACAGAAATGGTCTCAAAAAGGATGTATGGTCGGTAATAAATCCAACACGACGAATGTTCAATGTACATGTCGAAAATTGACAACATTTGCTGGTGGATGGATTGTACCTCCGAATGAAATTGACTTCTATTATGTGTTTTCCAACTTTGATTTTTACAAGAATCCTGCTTTGTATGCCACGGAAATAGCCATATTGATTCTTTACATATTTGCAATGATTTGGGCAAGATTTGCTGACAGGAGGGATCTTGAGAAGGTAATTTATTATTATGGAAAACATTTTCCATGTCTTTATCTGTAGACACATTGTCTTTTAGTCTCATAGGCAGAGGACATAAGAAATTAATTGACTGAAAAAAATAAATTGTAATGAAATTCGTGATTGACCATGCTTAACGTGAAACGCTGTCACTGTCCATCATCGTAAGAAAAGCATCGCACATTCAGCGACTTTCTTAAGATGATGCTAAACATATCTTATTATCACAACCTGTACTCGATAAAACTCGTTAGTACTCGATCTTAAGCCGTCTGCAAATTGGTTCCGTCCAGTGTCATGACTGTGTGACTGCTTTACCACATGACTGTAGCCTTGAAACCAACGGTAATGAAAAGTGAATTCAACTAAATTTTTGCACACATCAATCAATTAATTAAGTTGATATTACATGTTAATCATCAGTTATTCCAAAATTATTTATTCGACCTTTGACAACAAAGTTCTGTCGTAGTACATTGAATATCTTAAGAGAATGATAGCTATTAAGTCAATTAAGCCAATACAAGACTGGTAATATTCTGTCAATAATAATAGGACAATAAGCTGTCAATATCACTTGGACATGACTTCTGTCGTCACTCGTATTCCTAGGTCGGACGAGTGCGGTCGGGCAATCAAGGGTGTTGGTGTCTTATATTGACTTAATAGTTGTCATTCTCTTTAGATATTTGTTCGACCTTTGTATTCAATTTAATTTGATGGGCTATATATTCTGCTGCCAGCACGAATTTCAGCAGGGAACGATGCCGAAAATGAAACTTCCACAATTCATGCCTGGTTCGTACCTATGTTCGGTACTACTCTCTTCCTTCCTGGCTGGACTCTGTCCTTCTTTCAAATGCCTGAGGTACATTTAAGTCAATTGCGACTCCATTTTTTATGCTAATTTTTCTCTACTATAAATTTAATTTTTGAGGCTGTGCATCTTAAACATACAGGACCGCGCTTGGTCGGGTTTGAGCGTCCAGGATTTAGCGGTCGAAACGCGATCGTCCTGACCAAGTTCCTGTTGATGACTTCTTTAAAAATTGTCAAAAATTTGTATGCATATTTTGTAGAATTTTACTTTACGTTTTATTTTACGTTTTGCTTAAGGAACTAATATTAACTCTCTTACACACTTGGTAGATGTTAGATAGCATAATCCCGCTGTGTTAGCTAGATCTGATATTTTGATAGGAAGCAGACCTGTCCTCTTGTCATCTGAATGGGCAGACTGTTAAATAGAATCTTTTCAATCTATAAGCGATAAACATAATTTTGAACAGAACAACTTATTCGCCAATTCATTCCACATGAGGAGAGGAGAACCGTTGTTTGTTCTTCTAGTAAGACATTTTAGGATATAATAATTTTCTTTTAAATCATATTTTGCACCTATTAAAAATTGACTAGTCATTAGCTAGTTACTCTTTTTAATTTTGTTACCTTGACGCACTTTGCTACGTTGAATTCCTCAACAGAAGATGCATAACCACTGTTAGCGGATCGAAATCTGTCAAACGAGTTTCGTTAGTAAACTTAATCACTTAGGCTGTTCATGACAAGCCAAGGGATAAATGTTTCACAATGTATTTTGATAAAGGTGTGGAACTCAAGAGATTCGGCATCGCTCACCTTTCAGTAGCCGAAATACTCATTTGTTTGTACAAACAAACTTCCGAAAATGTCATTTGATCCGTCCATCAATTAACTTGCACAGGTTCGATGAAAGAAGTTAATCGGGTTCGACGCTAAAGGCATTTTGATGAAGTGGTAGCAACATTTACTCACATTATCACTTGCATCGCGGATCAGAAGTTGTTGTTAGCATAATAACAACATACACGTAATAGGAAATGATCTAAAGACTTTCCATGCAAAACGTATGGCTCTAGATGAAGGCCTAATACATAGAAATCAGGGCTGGGCGCGATTAAACGATTTTTTTCAACTTCAACATATTCTTGGATATGCATCATTCAATGCATTACATGGAGGTCTTATCTTTTGTCCAGATACTAATAGCTGCATTATTTATATTTTGAGACATCATTTGAATGCATTGTTGCAAATCAAAATCAATAAGAGTTTAATTAAGCCTACATATGGTAATATTCAAGTAATTCTTGTGAAATATTCTAGGCCTATATAGCAATATAACAATTGAATAGACATCTACGTGTATATTAATTAGCTCATTTTGGCAACTAGTTTCACAAACAGAAATCTGGCCGCTTGAAGCTTCATGCTTTGAGATTCCGAAGATTCAAATCATCAAAATGATTAGCTGCATTTAGTTGCTTCATCGATCAAATTCTAATCCTAACAAGACATACTTCTCTTGCTCATCAAACATCATCTTCAAATGTGTAATAGTTGAACCTTCACTATTTCATAGCTAACATGATATGATATTCAAAAGGATTCACATGTATGAGCCGAATTATATTCTTGCGTGTGCCTCGTTCAAGTATTAATAATGATTGAAATCCTGCATCCACAGCTGACATCCAGTGTTCCATTAAACTTTTGAAATTCATCGATTGCACTTCAAATGAAGAGAGAAACGGACAAAAAGAATTAGTAATGAACGCAAGACTGGCTAAAACATTATTGGATCACGAAAATTGTGCATAAGCCTATTTACTTCAAAAAACAAACACAGACATTTGATCGCTTTATATTTTGAGACACTGACTGTTCAGCAGTGCATTCGAACGAGACCATTATTTTCAGTTCGTTCAGTTCGTCGTTTATCTTAATTTTGCACTAAGTCGTTCAGTTCTTCGCTACTTCATTGAAAAATGTCAGTTTCCTCAGTTCTTTTCCGCTCATTTGGCAAGACGGCATATTTATGCTAATATGTTTGTCGGATTTTCGACCGTATCCGACAACGATTTAACATCCCATTAAAAATCCGATGCTTCAAACTGTTTCTCTATTATATATTATCCTGCCCTTCATCATTCTGCCATTTGTTTACTTTCTAGGTGTCCATACTTACACTTGTAGAAATATTGAGCATCTACAAAATAGGCGAAGTAGACGATCTAGCTCAGAGATATTTTACCTGTATTTAAAACCATATTCAACATCAATTGCTCTCGCATCTTCACAATCGCATGTAACCCTAGCCGATGTTGTTTTTCAAAAGGCAACATATTGAATTAGTGCTAAATTGACCGCGGAGGTGATTAAATTGCTAATTATTTTCGACAACACGAAAACTAAGTCTAAGAGTTTTCATTCCTAAATTGATCAATAGATGAATTGCGAATATCAATTGTTCTTCAGTTGACTTTTCACAACTTTTCAATGCCTTTAAACTTTGACCACTTTTGTGAGAAGGTATTTTTTCTGATTTTCATATGATTTAAAAGATAAGAAATACACTGTGATTTAGCCTACTGCAATTTTTTGTTTTCTGTCGTAAGTGTTGGCATGGACTTCGTTATGTCAGTGGGATCGGATATTGAGAAGATCATAAAAACAAAGTCTTCGAATTCACGTAGTCATTTATTCGGACTGAAATTTCTAAAAAAATGTTTGCATAGAAATCGATTTCTACGCAATGATTCAATTTTCCTTGGACAACTTTCCATTTTTACTCTTGCGAGTGCAATTGATCCCCGATCTAAGAATTTGAAGTTCTTTAATGAAGAGGTGGAATCAGAAATTCGTTTACAACTAAGGACTGACATGATGAAAGAAAAACAAAATGCTTCAGTTCAAGATTTGAAACTAGCAACAAGCGACTCTCAAAGTAGGTCACTTTCATTTGCTTTTGATGTTCCTGTAGTTAAAAATCTGATGTTAACAACAATAAACGACAAGATTCAAAAGGAGTTTCTTTCCCGACACCTCATTCCAGTGCGAATCCACTCAAATGGTAGAATCAATACCAAGACCATTTTCAATACTGGCCTCCGTGGCTCGCAGGCTACTTTCGATTCAGCCAACCAGTGCGCCGTCAGATCGAGTGCTTAGCATAGCTGTGACGCTGCTCCATAGAAATCGAATGGCTTTGAGACCCGATAACGCTACCAAGATTCCCTTTATGAATTTATGACAGTAGTCACTAATTGTCGCTGATAAAGCATAATGATGTGTTTGATCCTTGCTTTCAGCTTCATGTGTTTGTCCTTCAATAGTTTTGCAATTGCTCCAAAAATCAATAAATATATTATTTTTCATATTCTCCATGCTCTTAAACCATAAACGGATTTCGGGCTGGTGATCTTTGCAGAAGTATCGGTATGAGAAAATAGGGCAAAACAGAAAAATATAACTAAAAAGTAACGTAACTAATGAGAGAACAAATGCTATTGATAATTGTTGATAGGCCAAACATGCGAATTTGTATTAAAAAGTCGAAAAAAGTCGATTAATCGCGCGAAAAAAGTCGCACTGATAGAAATGCATAGAAAACCTATTTTTACAGAAATCTTCAGTCTTCCTCCATTGAATTTGCATGCGTTTTCTATGTTCTTTTTATTTTAGTTGCATTTTTATTTAAGAGAAGCTATGTATTTCGTCAGATAGTGACTTGACAAATATCGAGGAATCAAAGTTTGCCAATCATCTGATTCTGACCCCATGCCGTAGAATGCAATTTACAATATGAGTGACCTTACACAGGCATCAATATAGTCAAAACGATATCAAGCTATGATTGCTAAATATAGAGCTAATGTAAGTCATTAGAAAACTTTCACGGCAATTGATCTAATTGAATATCGATATTTTTCAATATACGATATATATGTCGGTATATTATATAATGCAGTTTTACTGAAAGTCAGCTTGACTCGACAATATACCACATGACGTTCTTAATCGTAGAAGTTTCCAGCGCAGTATAAATCAACTAGCTCAAATTGCAATACAAATAAATTTGTCAATTGTTGCATTCGACTTCAAAACCAATTAATTGCAAGTTTTCGAATAATGCAATCAAATCATAAATAGCAATGCAACTTCAAGAAAATCAATCGACAAGATACTTCTGTTCCATGTTCGATGAATCATAAATTAAAGTGATATCATTGCAGCTGGGCGTAACTCCACTCGTCGATAATGATGCAAAAGATATGTATCTCTACGAAATTGTGATACAAACAGGACTTCGAAAAGGAGCTGGATGTGATTCAAGCATTTATTTCACACTGTCCGGTGAGAATGAAGAAACAGATCTTCGATCATTAGCTGATCAAAGGAGAAAAGTCTTCAGGAGAGGCGAAACAAATAGATTTCTTTTAGCAGTACCAAGGTAATCAGATTACCATGTTGCTAGAAGAAGCTCCGCTTTTCTAGGGCTGACTTTAATGAATTCTGATTACTAACTTTGCATCTTATTTTCGCATTTAGATGTCTTGGAAATCTGCAGTATGTACGTTTGTGGCACGACAACTCAGGTAAAGGGAGCATGGCCAGTTGGTACTGCAATTATTTCGGTGTGATCGATCTACAAACGAAGCAAAGATTTCATTTCATTGTAAGCAATTGGTTTGCAGTAGAGCATGGAGATGGACAAGTAAGTTTTCAACTACTTTATTGTTGTTTCTTGTATTATTATCATCAATCTCCAAGGATTGAATGGTTAAGATCCATTGTCAATGATCCAAACTCGCGGAAATTTGCTAGTTCCTGTAGCTAATGAACTAGCACACGTAGAAGAGAAGATATGCCTATGAGCTTAATTTGCTTCAAGAGTAGATATGCCTATGAATCTTATTTATTAGTTTGATTGATTGCAACGTGTATGTTCAAGACAGACATTGATTCACTTTTCTAAAAAAAAGTTTTTCTGCTAATTATGACTTTGCTGCCCAATTTTTCGTCGACTCATGCCGCTTCAGGACTAAAAAGAACACATTTATAAACAATTGAAATTTGAAATTTCGCAGGCCCCTACATACAAGATAGGCATAGCTGCAAACGATAGAAAGAAGGACTAATGCAAGGGAACTTCTGCATAGGAAGTTTGAAATGTGGAATAAGTGCAGCATGTTTTATTTTCAAAAGTAATTTGCTGAGTTGTATTGAAGACAAAATCTGTATAGATTTCCATAATTTCGGATTAATTCGTATTTTTCTTGACCGATCCGAAGTTTATTTTCGCAATCCGAATCCAATCCGAGTCCGAAATGATTAATCCGGATCGGAT
This sequence comes from Prostheceraeus crozeri, assembly GCA_907163375.1. Taxonomy (NCBI): domain Eukaryota; kingdom Metazoa; phylum Platyhelminthes; order Polycladida; family Euryleptidae; genus Prostheceraeus; species Prostheceraeus crozeri. Next base: position 35,473 of record CAJQUW010013354.1, on the reverse strand, counting down.
TCGGACTCGGATCCGATTCGCACACCTTTAATAGGAACTTAATGTCAAAGAAAAAGTTCTTCCAGTATATGTTTCCTTTTGTTCATGAACTGGCCTGAGTAGGCGAAAAAATGGGCGATAACGACAAAATAGGAAGAGCGAATTTATTTATATTTATTAAATCACGATTGAATTCAAAGAGGACTAAAATACTATTTATTCAAGAATACCGTTTGAATTCAAAGGGTATCGTAAAATACTTTACCTTGATTCATTTACTCGGAACGTTCTTTGTATAGCAAGAAATAAGTTGATAGAAGGTAAATTCGCATGCTCCATTCTGCTGTGTGTAAATGGCATATCACATAGTAGAATTCATGCCATTTTCTGACTATGTAAACCCATGAGCTATATCGCTTCAGAGGTATGAAGCCGGACATGTGAAAATGAATACTGACTACATAACAGTGCAACATGCATATTTCATTACTGTAAGGTTGATATTGGTTCAAATAGTGATCATATCATTGCTTCATTAACATACCTTATCTTCTTCTGTATTTAATAGGATTATGACAAAGATATTAGTCAATCATAAATTGCAAAACATGCAAATTAGAGATATAGCAGCTAACGAGATGATTGAGGAATATACGAACCTTTCCTTACTTCAACCAAATACTATTATCTGTCATATTCATAGTACTCTTATTTGTTCTGATATGCATGTGATTCGCAATGTCACTAATTTCCTCGTTAGGCTGCTTGTGAAACTAACGAGCAATTCAAGAATTAGTTTTAACTTTCGAATTCATGTTAAGCCTAACATGCTCATGTATAGATATTTGAATTGACATGTAGAAATTATAATTAGTGCATTGAAACGGATGTCAAGCTTGCACGATCGGGCCACTGGTCAGGAACATGTATGCGCCTGCATGAAAAATATATTTCGCAGACTCAGATTGTCTCATCAGGTTGTTGTCATCACAATTTTGAACTATATTTTCTGCCTTTAAGTAAGCAGTAAACATTATCGTTAATTATTGTGATATTAATCAGACAAGTTGCATGCAACATCACATTGATGACTTCGGAGACAGGTGCGCTTTTTAGACTTGTAAAAGGGCCGAGCCCCAGCCAGAGCAGCGTTCCAAAGTTCAGGCCCATTTACGATTCATAACGAGGGAAGCGTCTTGTGTTAACAGACACTTCTACCAAATTAGCTAATAAAATAAAATCTGCTAATAGATTAAGCGCTCAGACTCTACTAGATTAATGACAAATCTCCACGGAAGAGTAGAACAAATTAGAAGAAAATATCTGACAATGTCACTTATTATACAATCATTGGACGAGTTCACGAAACAACTAAATATTCTATGCGCAATGCTCAGTGACACTGCTTTCTAATTTAGTCTTAGCAATTATCAAGTTGTTATAAGTTTCAAACAATTGCCATCCAGAATCCAGCTGATCAGAATTTTGGTGTTACTCTCGCTGGCATCTTGCTTGAGCATTAGCTATTGTTTTAACACTTCCCTATTATGTTCATATTCTTCTGATCTTTGCAATTATATTTATCCACACACATTCTGTAGAATTGATGCACAATGTTCTGACTTGTTTGTTACCAGTAACCATGACAATACTTTGCAGCAGTTCCATTTCTAGACCTCTCCCAGTGATTTGATGAATTATAAGATTGTACAAAAAAAGTCCTTGACAACCGAACTTGGAAACAATCCAGCCATCTCGAAATGCAATTGCGATTCTAAGTCTAGAATGATATCATATAATTTTGCTGTTCATCATTTTGAGAGAACAAAAACGTTGTTTCAAGATGTTATCACAAATGTAGCATTTGGTAGAACGGAAATTTTATCTAGTGTATAACGTACTGAGCACTTGCAGATTTAAGGTCAGTTTCACTTTCAAATTGTTGTTTGTCAATCAAATTCAAAACAAAGGATAATTTGACAACATTAATTTAATTTTCAATTACTTAAATCCATTTATGCTGACTATCATGTAATTTCCTTGATAAAACTACCGGCGATAATTTGGTGACTTAGCGTCCTGTCTTTTGAAGTTTTGGAAGAAGGCCACTAGGTGAAGAATCCGTTTTATAAAATAATTTCTAGTGCTTTGACCTTACATAATCTATAACCTATAAACATAGCAACTGAACTTTCAATATGTATTTATTCAAGTACTTTTGTTCACAATTCTTTCGGACTACTCTGTAATTGTGTGGCAATAAACTTGGCTTTTTCTTTTAACGAAGAAGTTTCAGACCGATTGATTGGTCAAGCATCTCATTTTCGATACTTGTTGATAATTATGTTGCCATAATATTTTATGAACGTTACACAGTCCTCAAAAGTCTTTATTCAGTTTTATATGACATGCAATTCTGCATAAAAGTTAGAGGCCATTACCATGAAATTTCGTCTCGTGTGTTGAAGGAGACATGAAGATTTTTCACATGCATACCATCTCTTGTGCATTAATCACTGAAACAATCTTTGATGCAAATACAACGCGTATTTCAACAGTTTCAATATCTTTTTAAATATAATGATCGAGGTAGAATGTTGGAGTGGTCGGAATAGACAAATCAATCGGTCAACTGGTAGTCTTGATCTGACCCTTGAAAAAACTCGTACTCACATACCCATGCATTAGTTAAAAAAATGGTAGCGAAAGAATTACTACTAGCGCAAACTGTGTACAGCAATGAAATTAATATGCATTGAATAATGGCAAGCAAAAAGTGCTATACTTGAACTACCTGCATCATGGAAGGTAGCACATATTTTCAAAATTGATTCAAATATGAATATATGAAAAATTTTATTCGAAATTCTAAATGTCTCCTTCAGTAAATAAGAACAAATTTCTTGATCATGAAATCAATTACTTGAAATAAATCATTTTGAATCCCCATGAAGACACTTGAGTTATACTGTTCGTACATATCGCAAAGATTCCTTGGCTATTAGTCATAATTTTCTTTTCTTTGGAAAGCGTCAAATTCTAGTAATGGAATGAACCTTATTTTCTTAAGAAAATGTAGTTCATTCCATTCTTAGAATCTGGCTCTTTTCAAAGAAATGAAAATGTTCGTACATACTCTATTCATTCTATTTCGTTTTAGGTGCCTTTGATTTTCCTGAATCATTGTAAAGTCATTTCATTTCAAATAGGATTAAACTCGTGAATTTACAGATGTGATTGAAAAGCGGCACTTTAGAAAAATATATACCGGTATCAACTCAAAAATACAGAGCAGTCGAATATCAGCAACTTCAAAAATAGATTCAAAAGATAATTGAAAATATGCTGCAGTTGTCATTCATAAATGCATTACGAAAAATCAGTCAAAAGCAGTGTTATGACCCCATGATGACATACATGGTGCGCCATCATACTCATTGAGATGAGATGTGCAATTATAAGCAGGCCCCTAATTTCTGGAAGATTTTCCACAAATTTTGACGAACTTATGAAATACTTTTTAAATCTGAAAGCATGCGACGAATGTTTATCACTGCAGACTTTAGAATGCTAGAAAACCATGCTGAACACGTCAATCATCCGCAGCACAGTCAGTCATTTTTCTTTGTTTCCAGCTTTCCAATTCTCCGTTTTTTATAATCACCGCAGACATGCTTCCACACAACATAGATATAGACACCCACGACTAGGACCATTTAAAAATATTTTCAGGTCAACCAGTCAAAAGCCGGATAAGAATTGTTCAAAAACCATTACCTTGATGCTGTGAACAAAATCAGTATTTGCATTCGGAATAAGTTTAGCAACAGTTAACATTTCTCCTTACTTTTATTTCTACTTACTGTAATTCACTGTATTTGCACCTTATCTACTTTTATCCATTTGTTTTATTCATCTAGTTACATTTTTGTGTACACTTGCTTTGGGTTTCCAATTTAATCTGTATTGTACCTGCTGCATTTTTCTATTGAATTCATGCTGCAACTTCACTTTGCTTATTGATCAATAACTTCTTATCAATAAATAATTGACAATCAAAAACAAACAATCCATCAAAGTAACAATTATGTGAAAACATACACTGTAGAAACCATTTTTCATACCGGGAGTTATCTTGAAAAATACTGTGGCATCTGCTCACGTTTCTTTTACGAGAGAAAGGCGACGCTGTTCTAGAATTAGGGCCGAAACTTGAGAGGACTATTTCGCATTAAGCAAATGTGGCGAGGACGGTCAAATGACTTTTGCCAACTTCGCCAGATTAGAGATTGGGCTCATTTCCCCCACCACCACACCAATGGTTTTCTCAATATTCACAGAACTTCAATTGTCATAAATCTCCATCTCATCTTTTTCGATGTCTTTGTTATCACAATCTTCCATCAATTCTTCAAGAAATGATCTCGTGCATTTGTTGCTTGGATGCAAATTCTTGACTGTCTCTGCCCTTTCCAATATTGCTATTTTGACTAATTCGCAGCGCGTAGTAATTCTAAATACCAAGACGAACATCATTGCTGACAATTTTATATTTTTATCAATTAATGATGATATTATGCATATGTAGATGGACTGAGCGCCAAGAATGTCATACAACTCGTGAACAGCATGAAGCATGATGAGAGCATTATGGAAGCAGTCGCCGTCCTTGCTTTTAAGTCATGAAAGCTAATCATGTTCCTGAACATTTTGCTGTCGCAGATTCGAAGGTCTGAGGACTCTAGCAGCTTGCAATTGTGCAAGCTGAACCAGTGGCTGTTTTCTAGACCGTTGATTCAGTTAATTGTCAGCTAGCCCAGTCATCTTTGATTTTTTTAATATATTTCCACTTCCATTATTTGGTTGTCTCCTCTTTTCTTTGTCATGAAAGAATTCTCTCCTTTTACAAAACATGTTCCTCTGTTTTACGACACATATTTCAGATATTTGACTCTTAAGATCAATTATTCATTCACTCATTCATTTAGGTAAGTAATTTCTGAATCAAACTGTACGTAAAGTTAATAAGTGGAGGCAAATTAAAGGAGTTTCAAAATATGAACTTCTTCTAATAATCTTCAAAGCTCATCGCCTAATGAGGTCGACACTCACATTGATGCAGACGTGAATCAAGCACTACATTTCAAGTTTTCTTCTGGAAATTGTGCAGACCAATTTATGTGAAAATTACACTTAATTGAGTGGACATAGAGACCGAAGATTTTGCCATATGAATTACTTCGGATGCGCCTCGTTCTACAGGAATTACGAGGAATTTAGCTTATGGGCCCATTTGCAGGCCGAACTTAAGAGAGGTATGCAAAACATATTAAAATTTATACATGATTAATGAAATACTAAAGGAAAAGTGAAGCACCAAATTGCTTTCATGCATATATTGCACAATAGTGTATTAAATGGTAGTCATCAATATATTCGGCAAACATATTTTTAAATCCGTGCAATGGAAAGAAGCATTTGATGAACACATGAGTGCATATTTGTTTTATCAACAGCATAAAAAGATAATTGTGTTTTTGCACATTTTTAATAAATATTGATTCCTCCTGTACAGGGTTGCGTTTTTTCAGATTTATGATTGATTTCCTGCATATTACAAGATCTAAAGAAATCTCAAAAATAGAAAGCATTATTAAAATTGATAAAGAAATTGAATATCAATAATCCATTAGTATAATTAATCTCAGAGGTAAGATGTATCCGAGATCAGTGAGGTGGAATGCGTTCAGATGTACCGGTACCTACTAATGCATACGATGGAAATGAATGATGCTTTAACATCACTGCTCTCCCACACCCACAGAAATTGATGTAAAGGAATGGAATTCGAAGTAAAGGTTCATGCAATGCACAATAGTGGCACAAAATTCACACACATTTTTATTTAGATGCACTTGTCAACAGAATCAGTCTCGTGTGTATTCTTTTCATTGGTGGTTCATGCCCCAACTTAGCTCCCCCGGATGCACCGCGACCTTGGGTCAACTTCCATTCTAGCCAACTTCAGATAAACAAATTATTTCTCTGCACACACCAGTGTTTGGAAGGTGCTGACATAATCTCACTTTTGTAAAATATTGAAACACTTAAATTCCAGATGCGTTTTCTGTCGAATTTCAATGACATTCTCGGTGTTGGAACATTATGCTAAAAGATTAATAGCACTTAATCACTATGCCAAGCATGGGCTTATTATTTTCATCATGCTTTGATAACTTGATTATTTTCTAATTTATAGCTTGTACAAATTTCTCACCATTAAAATTTTTGTTACCTTCTAACAGCCGCTAGTAACAATCACAAAACAATCGAATTAAAAGTCAAATAATTTGTTCTGCTTTACAGTTCCACGCTACTCTGTGGTCATAGAGTTACACGTAGTATTATAGGGACAGGTTGATTATAATATCAAACTTCAAGCTTCAACTTGAAAAGATTTCTGATTCACTACTCACCGTTGATGACAGTAGAATTAAATAACCTTTTTAGAAGTGGAGAGCGTGAAAATCATTGACAGGAAGATATACATTTTGAGTTAGAGCGACACATTTACCCATAGAGTATGCATTTACTTTGATACCTAAAAGTGGTAATTATAAATTTTATTCTTTGAGTTCAATTTACTATTTTGTTTGTTATTTCCAGATTGATCGTGTTATCCCCGTCTCTCCAGCCTCAGAAATGCGCCGCTTTGTGAGAATTCTTGCTCGACAAACTCATAAAGGAATAACAGACGGACATTTATTCATATCTGTGGTGGCAAGGCCTCCAGAGAGTAGATTCACCAGACGCGAGAGGGTCACTGTTTGTTACTTCTTACTTTACCTCACGATGTTAGCGACATGCATGTACTACCGAAAGTCTGAAAGTGAAGTGGATAAAAGAGGCAGTGGCTTGGAAATTGGTCCTTTCAAAGTTTCACCAACTGAGGTAAGGATGTTTGATATGCATGTAGGTGGTTAGTCCGAATAGCTAGCATCCCTTTCATATTTGAAAAATGGTTGTCCGTATTGCACATATTTGCTCATCCGTATCCGCCCATCGATTTCAGTCTTTCGTATTTTTTTTGTAAAGAAGCTTGACGGCTTTTTGCTACGACGTGTAAAATACAAAAGAAGATTTTAAGACATGGATAAGTTACATTTCCCCTTAGAAGTTCCCTTTTCAACCAGACGCGTTCTTACGGCCTGCGCTGCCAAAGTATGCGATTTACAAAATGTAGCACAAGAATTCGTACTGCAGCTGCTATCACTGCATTGATTGAATGAAACAAAGCTCACCTGTCATTAGTTTATCGAGAAGGCCTACACTCCCGGTCAAAAGTCCTCTAATAGGTTAAAATTCAATGTTTTGCAGCACTAGGGACGATTTCACACATTGACTTTTTATGTGCTGATGACTCAGAATTCATCATACCAAAATACCAAAGGATTTATCCGTCACGCATGGGCGTCATAGTTGAAATCATGAAAATCTGACTTTTCGCTTTGCTTAAGATAGTAGCTAATAAATAATGTTTTGCATTTCAGGTTTACATCGGTGTTATCACCAACCTCATCAGCTTCGTTCCCGTACTTCTTGTTATCGAACTATTCAGGAAAAGTGAACTCTTTTTTGGACACAAAAATCAACTGAGGAAGGCCGTCGACTTTCACAAGAATTTACGACGAAGAAGAAGAAACCGAATCATGCCAAATGAATCATTTTCCGGTCAAAGTGTCTCTACCAATTCTCAAACTGAGTTGCAGCGACATGATCAGCTGCAGTACAGCAATTCTGATCTCGACAGGTAATCCACATTCCACAATAATTATTCAGGCAAACTTTTCAATCAGTTCAAAGATTCCTTCATCTGATGAATTTCATTGACAAGCAGATTGAGCGTGTTAGTATGATGACTAGTATGGAAGCAGATATAGCCAATAAGCGGTATGCGGAATTATAGCCGGGAATGTCTTGCAACATGATGGATTAGAATCCAACATCATGCTGCCACAAATCCAGCAAAAAAATTGTGGTGGGATACATGTGCATGTAGCATGGATGCAAATATAAACTTACCGCATGGACAATGTGCAAAACCTAATTTGGACCCTATAATTCCAAGAATCATTATTTCTGAAAAGTGGAACTTGAAATTACAACTTTTGGGCATTACCCAAAAGTAGTCCAGATTTCGTGACTGTACTCGAACAGGAAGTGTCTCTTAATTCAAGAAAGAAAAGAGTTAGAAAATGTGCGGCCATGTTCTATGGCCAACTGTATATGCAACATGTATAATGATGTTCAAAAACACTGCTTCATAGCTAGCAGTACTATTAATTTCACGATCCGATCATCGATCCTCAGATGTACAAATGTCTATATGTACGCATACATTAATTGTGCTGATAACAAGCATGAAGCACGCACAGCTTTCATAACCTGGTGCTTGATCGGTTGGCAACCATAAAGTAAGCTTATTTAGGTAGATTGGTAACTCCGCATTTATTTAATCCCCAATGTGTATACACTTTCGATTTTATTAAATGAACTCGAGGGGAATACAATTAGGTATTGTTACCAAATGTGAGATATGCGAATTTTTGCAGTTTTAAAGAAATTGCCACGGAATTGAATGATCATGATAGTAATGCAGAAGCAATGATGGTATTTTACAGACCCTCCGTGTCATGACAGGCTTGGAGAGTTAATGATGGGTTGCTATTACCTTCATGCTCAACCTCAAGAGTATTTCTTAAGCGGGATCATATCACAGGCAACCTGCCACTGGCAGAGCAAAACAACATGATCAAATACAATGATTTCAATTAACTTTGAAAGATGTAAATGGGTCCACATCACTATTCAGATTCAAAAAATGAAACATGAATTTATTGAATCACAAAATCATGCCGATGAAAATTGGATTAAAAAGTTGAAATTTCAGCCAAGAAAGATAATAAGATCTCGACTTTTCAGGAAGACTTCCATTTTAATGCGGCTCATGAAATTCCCTTGCAAGTTAGCTTAATTTCCGCTTAGTCAAGATGTTTATTATCAAATATTCATTCCTCTTGATATCCAACTTGCTTCATGCTGCTTACAAGGCTGCGTCATCTCGGTGGTACTTAAATTTGCAAAATTTTGACGTTTTTAAAACTGCTGAAATAATTTTTTGGACCACAGGAACGTAATCTCCGCAAAAAACTGAATATTTTTATATAAAAATTTTCACTGTATACAGATACTGTTTTGAGTCGACACTCTACCTATATATCCCTACTCTATGTTAGCAACTTAAATTTTAAACAACATGAATGTCAATAGTATCTAGCAACATCAAATGAATTCACAGCTTGTTTTTGTTATATTGTTGCATGCTTAAATGTTGATTATTAGCAAATTCCTTTTCTTTCTTCCAGTGCCAGAAGTATTAACGAAGTTAATGTTCAAATGCCAATGCAAAGACCAGCAACCATTGATATAGATGCTGTGACTCATCAGAAGAAATTTCTGCTTCCATGTTGGGTTCGAATTATTACTTGGGTCTTCATGGGTTTGGGCATTTTAATATCGGCGGCATTTGTCACATTTTACGGCATCATGTTTGGAAATGAAGCTTGCAAAGAGTGGATGGCATCAATGTTCTTATCCTTCTTCACTCAATTAATGCTGACTCAACCAATCAAGGTAACAAAATCGAAAGGAGTATCGAAACTTAATAATCTAAATATTAACGGAATATATACTCATCATCTACTGACAGATATTCTTCAGTAATCTGGAGACAATAAATATAACTTGGTTTTTCATTTTTTGTATGCAATGCATAATTTCTAGTGATGGAAAAGTGCATGACTTGAATGTGCGAGTCACAGCTAGGATATTTGATACAAGACTTGGAGCAAATATTTTTTTCTACGTCGAATACAATACTTTCGCTTTGTGATAACAAAAAATTTATTTGAAAGCTTTGTATTAATCTAGAAAAGTGTTTGAAATTTTTCTAAGCTATTTGAAGTAGTGCAATATTTTGAAGCAGTGTAATAAATACTGGAAATAATTAGACAAAACAATAATTGCCGGTAAATTTGTGTCATAAGAGATACAAATGGCACTTACTTCCGGAAATACTGCTTTAAATGACAGCAATAATTACTGACAATGTAAATTACCGGTAATTGCACATCACAAGTTTGAAGCACATTGATACGGGTAAACTCATGTGTCTCGTTCAATGAAAGATTCAAGTCTTGTGTTGTTGAAATTACGAGTAGTTAATGAGTAAGCAATGAGAAGCAATAGCTGAACACCAGAAATTATTTCGCAAATCATGATTATACTTTTTCTCTCATCAGGTCATTCTATTAGCTCTGGTACTCTCGCTGATATTCCGTCGTCCGCGAAGGAACATTAAGGATGAGGATATTATGGACCGAGAAGATGAAACTCTGAGAGATCTCGGCATTTCACCCAATATCAATCAAGATGAAGAATGGGTTCATAAAGACCAGAGTAAGTACTTTTGTAGTAGATGAGAAGGCATCTAGTTCTAGGGTACAGGGACGCTTTGTTCCGAAGTTAGGCCTATTACAGGAAGAGATTATCTGGCATGTAATTTTGAGTCATCCTCAATCCAATCCATTCTCAATCGGTGTGCATAAAATTGTGCATATTGGGAGACACTATAAAGTATTATTCTTAGAGCTATATGTATCTTTCATATCTAGCTCTAATCTAATGTGCATACCAACAGTAATTTAGGCGTAAAAACTTTTAATCAAACATCATAGACTCAGTATAAATGGAAGTGGAATGTTGGGTAAGGATGTCAAATCAGAAAATAGATTGAATGCTTGGGCGAATGCCCGATTTGTCACATCACGAAAATATCACAAGGGTAATGAATTTTTTACAAAGATTTCAAAAATTTCTAAAATATTCATCAATTTTTTTCCTCATCCACTTTTCTGTATCCATCGATGGGGACTCAATGTTGAAATACAGTGTATATATGCGGGCAAAGGCTCAAGTATTTTTTAATGAAGTATTTACAAATACTAAAGCAAGTGGAGGTCTTCACGTGGTTTAAGTCAATTACCACATATGGCAAGTACAAATTTCCATGTAATGTTTCAATTATTTTTCTGTTTTTTTTAATTCAAAGAAATAAGCCTTGCTGCTGTTTTACTTAAAATTCTATTTTTCTCTCTTCTCTTAAGCTTTCGCCACTACCGGCCTCAATTGCAATCAAATCTATATTGGCAGTACGATACGAAAACTTCACATCCGAAACAAGGAACATTTAACACAACAAAGTTCGTCAGTACATAGACATTTAATACATTGTCAATTGGAACAAAATAATAACTGGAGAACAAACGTAAAAGTGATCGGACATCACAAAGATCCCATCAGTCTCCGATTTCTTGAAAGGATTGTAATTCAACAAAGAAAGCCGACTATTAATTCCCACGAAGAGAGCCGTGCACTGGACAATTTAATTATTTGATGCAATGTACAGTACCTTCCTAGACTTTTCTATCCATCTCTTTGACTTTTGAACATTTTTGTATTTTGCTATGTTAATATCTCCAACCACTTACACTTTTGACAAGGCCGGTAGTGGCAAAAGCTTAAGAGAAGAGTAAAAAAAATAGAATTTTAAGTAAAACAGCAGCAAGGCTTATTTCTTTGATTTAAAAAAAAACAACTATATAATGCTACTTAGATCAAGCTAACACCTTTTTACATTTTGCAATTATTTTTCTATTTGAACATTTAAATTGCAAGCCTAAGCTATGTCCACAGAGCAAAGAAAAATTATTTACACAATGCTGCTTATTTCCGGCCATACTCGCACCTATTGCGATCATCTTGCTAGCTTCTTTATGCATTTTCTACACCTATGCAAATAACATTGCTCAAGAATTAGGTTTCTCATCTCCAGTCTGATATAAAACTGTTAGATGATCCCAAATTTGAGATGTGAGAAAGTATAACGGTCCCAATTGTCTAAGTATAATTTAGGTCATAGGGCAGGTATTCCTATAAGTAATTACACTGTGTGTTGTGTGGGTTCATCATGGGTTCCTGTTTATGCTACCCAATATTCCATGGTCTGATTGCATAAGTGTCAAAGCATGTTTATTTTGAATTCATCCATAGTATTTAGTGATGCCTAAAAAATCAGTTATTTCAAGCACAACTTGGCCTCACTGTGGCCCTAATTTTTCGTCGTCCTTCCCACAAATTTAAAGTTGCGCTCTCAACCAGGGTAATCCATTATACTTTTTCTTTTTCAGTTGAAGCCCATGCGAAACCTAAACGCATCTACTACTTACCTCCAAACTCAAGGGATTTAGAATTGGCTCGTGAACAGCGTTTGAAAGAAGTCAAAATGTTTGACATCATGCGAGAAATTTTCTTGTACGTCGTATTTTTCATGCTTTTACTTATGGTCACTTACAACTTCCGAGATCCGAACGCATTCTATGAAAGAGAGCAAATGGTTCGCCTTTTTGTTGAAAGTCCACACAACGACTTTATGAAGGTTTGTGTTATCATTGTTTATATCTTTAGAATGATAATTATAAGTAACGACACCTAGATCATCAATAGGACACGGATTTCTATGAACTCGAAAGCCACAAAATATGCAATATTTTATGTGAATATGTTTTTGCAAAACCTTATTTTACACTACATGGAACAAAACAGAGTTGCTTATCACTCGTCTATAGCACTCAGTGACGAAAAATATATTTGTTTACGGTGAGTATCTTGATGTTCTGCTCACAGAATGATTGCCGGTTGTCAGAGAGAAGATTTCTATAGACACAGAAGCTTTCGACATCTACAGACGTCATTGGCGCATAGTTGAATAGTCATTGGCTCATACCTTCAGGCAAATTGTCGTTGCCGCCACTCAGTACACTTGAGATGTTTTTCATAATTGCGAAATCCGGATTTCAGCTGATGACTTGCACGAATTTTTCGACAATATTCGCTTGTCCTGTTTATTCAACTTCTTTTCAATAGACCCTACAAGTTCGATAGCTTCTGCCAATCTAAGATTGGATTCACAATGGCGTTTACCTACACGCTACATCTACACTAATGGAGGATACAACGAGATGGATGTAGATTCGTAGGAGTAGGCGAATTTGAATTCACACGTACACACACGTACGTACATGTACATGCTTTGGAGGAAAATGCGTGATCTTACAATGAAAATAATAAATGAAATGAGAAAATCGAAAATATGTGAAAATACCGAAAAACGTCAAAAAATGTGAAAAAATATGTTTCATACGAAAACATGAAAATTCGGGCCCTTATTGTCACAAAGGAAAATATGTAAAAGCAAAGACATGTAATCATGAATTAGATCATCTCTTCAAGGAGTTCACTAAAAATCTTGACGTTTCGTTGCAGTTTTGCTATCTATTTCATTAAACATTGCCCGGAAAGATTGAAACAATGAGACGTCAGATCATGGGGCAGATACTTCCCGAATTCTCAGCTTAGCGAAATGTATTCAAGATCACTGAATTAAAGTACTTTGAACAGAATATCACCAATCCGATGAGTAAAGCAGTAACAGTGCTTATTCTTAGTCAACTTGTTATGGAAATCTGTAAGGGTAGGCCTTTATTCTTCAGCTTATATCTGTGAAATAAATTATCTCTCTCCATTTTATCCGATAAATGACACGGTCAGTCATGGCAGTTTATTCTTGCAAATTACTGAGTATGTAATTTATTTTACAAAAGCCTTCGATATTCATGCGACTCCGTGATATTCCTCTAACTCCGTGAATTATATGCATGTATTAGATAATTGGATTTCCTTTGGCTGCTATCAGCCGTGACGCTATTGCTCTACCCTTGATATTTCTGGATTCATTTTTAAATAGTAGGTCAAATGCGCAACAGTGAATACTTCAACTACCAGCGTGTCGTGTAAGACCTTCCAATCATTTCTATTCGGTCAAATTCGATATGTGATATCAATATAGTTCTAAAATCAAGTCTACACCTCGGAATTGTTGCATAAATTAATAGTTGGGCCATTCCAGAATGTTCAATACAGTAGCACACTAAGTTTTATTGAAGAGATTTCAAAACTATTAACCATGAAATTCTTCTTAATTCTTGATATAACTCTGCTGTACGCGTATAATAGCTCATATATTTCTTCTTTATCTCCGGTTACTTATCACCTGATTAGACATCTGAGCTGTATAAATGAAAAAGAAAAACATCAAAATAATTATGATATTTTTCATAGAAAAATTTAACACACAATTTTGTCATGCTGAATAACCAACTGCATGACCGCATGTACGGTTAAATATTCGACAGTCATAATTATAGTCTATTATGAAAGTGCAAAAGTGTCCTGGTGATTATGCTGAGCAGAATGAAAAAACAGATAGTCACGAAAAGACCTACATTATGCATACGTATACTTACTACTAGCAAGGTTGCTATAGGGCTTGGGTTTTGCTTGGGTTTACCCCCAAGCAACCCAAGGAAGAATTTTCATGACCCAAGCCTAACCATATGCAAAATTCTACTTCCACAGAATTGCATCCATGGTCCCATAGAGGGCTTGGGCTCCACACCCAAGCCCAACATGATGCAAAATTCTAGCAATCATATGCCCCATACCATTATTATAGGCCTATACCACACATAAATTATGCTACATAGGCCTACGCCATAATCTGGCTGTTTAGTAACCGGGTCATGCACTGGCACTGTGCCTAGGCCTGTTAGGCCATGTGTGTCTATAGGCGGCCGGGTAGCCTATGCATGGGCTTGCTAGTCAGGCTTATGTTCTGTATCAGCCCATCAAGCCGATCGAGATAGATTTTTGGTACATTTAATCGGGACTAACGAATCTAATCTAATTAGCCTATAGGATAAATCGCAGGCTATAGCAAAAGGCGACCGTCATGATGCTGCATTTTCTGTATAGCCTACCTTCCCAATACCAAGCCTAGGCCTACATTATAGGCTACGACTTACCTATTAATCGATTCTTGACAAGCGTATGAATAATGACGTGGGTTGGGGCTTCTTAAGCATAGATAGTATCTACGATAAAGCCGAAGCTTCTACCAGTACAGTGTATTATATGCATGTGGGTAGATAGCCTTGATATTTTGGGCATGTCTAGCAATTGGCCGCTGATTATTTCTCTTTTGTTGTATAGCTGTATTTCGCTAACTGATAAATCAAAACCCATGTCTACTTAGGTAGGCCTACGTGTAGGCTGCTCTAACAACATGTAGTTTAACTATTAGGCCTTAGGCTATGGTTTAATTAGGTCTGATCTGCTGCACAAAATAGAGGCTTAGATACTCAATGGAAAATATGAAATAGTGTCAAAAAAATAGCACGAGACCGAGAGAGAAAATATCACACTTACACAGACTTACACCAGAAGTTTCACTTCGTCTTTTAGGTTTGGGCATGGGTTTGACACCCATGCCTTGGGTCCAAAACCCAAGCAAACCCAAGCAGCAACCTTGCTACTAGTGCTAGCAAGAAAATAGTTTTCTATGTCAAGTTATTTTGCATGAAAAACAAAACAATCGCGATCCTTGTTCAAACAAAGTCGAACATTGCAATTTGAACACTTCAAAAATGTCTTTTTTGCTCACCCTTCCATGCGACACAAAAACACGATGACATGGTGGTCACCTTATACGAACTCGCTTTCTAAGCTGAGAAAATATAGCAGATGAATCAATACTAGCATCGAAGGGTAGTCTAAAGAGAGCTGCATGAGTGGAACTTGCTTCATACATGTATCCGATGAGATATCATGGCTTACATATTGATAGATAACATAGATATAATAGATAACATGTTGGACACGGCTATTACGGCGACTTGTCTATGACCATGAATCTTAGTAATCAATTAATAACATCCTACTTAAATGATTGTACATGCAAAATTTCAAAGTAATACATGTTCAATTCTGGTGGCAAATCAATAAAATACGAATAAATTCGTAATTTTTGGTTATCTCATATTTTATGATAGTGTAAGATAAGTATATATCTTCAATCGTTGGGTTGAAATATTTTTGCATAGCAGATTAGATATAAAATAGTACATGTTATACAAAACGAGATCGTCAATCATCAGGTCAATGTTTTAAAAAAATCTTTGAAGATTGTCCAATATATTGGACATCAGTAGAGAAAGGGTTAAGACTTTATGTAGACAGATGAGAACTTTGAATTCCAACCCAGTGACAGTCTTGTAAAGAATATTTAAGTTTCCAAGATTAACCATGTAACTTGGAAATCGATTTAAGAAGGTTTGACATGACATGTAATGTACAAGATTTGTAATGCAGAAGGTATTTTGAAATCTTCTATGTGACATCCAAGATGTTCAAAGAGATCTTGCAAAGAAATGAAGAGATGGATTTCTTTTCACCTGGCAGTTGTTTTCACATTCATCGAATGTTGGTGTGCGCAGAGAGAGCAAAAGGCCAATAGAAGTCCTTTTTCAGCGCGGGCACAGATAAATTATTAAACAGATGACTGGTTAAAGTGGTATTAACTACATCAGAATATAAGGCTGTTATAAAGTATTTGCTATTTGTTTATTACCACCAGCACCTACTTTGCTTTATTTCATGAAAACAATGTTTCTAGTCTTTCACTTTCTTTTCATCTTTAATAATTCAAATACTTGAATACCGTATCCAGATAGAGTAGTAAAGCGGCAAAGCATGCGTCAAATAGCCTAGTAATATTAAGCAATACTGGAGAATATCAAATAATCAGGACCGGTAATCAGAAATCAGACAGTTGATAGACACAATCAGAATTCAGACTCAGATTTATTTTGAATCTTTCATAGCAGTATCTCTACTACCAATTTCATTTTTCAGATAAGATCTGAAGATCAATTTTGGAATTGGACAACAGAAGTTCTCATAAGAGGGCTTCGAGCTGACAGATGGTACAACGGATATCCACCTGTATTTCTTAGAGGATTTACTGGTGATCGCTCAGGACGATTGATGGGATTTGCCGTCTTGCGGCAATTGAGAGTAAAAACTGATTCATGCTCCGTCCAACGTATATTTAGACAAATTGACAGTATTTGCACACCCAAGTACTCGTTCTACAATGAGGATAAGAAGTCATATGGAGTAGGATGGTCTCCTTTGCTACCAAACAACACGGCGGACAGATCTAGTGATCCGATGAACTGGCGACCTGCGGGGCCCAATAATTCTGATAATGCTTTCATTTACAGATCTTGGGATCAGCTAAACAGTTACCCTTATGTAGGCCGCCATGCCACATACATGGGAGGTGGATATGTATATAGTTTGCGTGGGGATATATTGACATTAACGGCAGACATAAATCATCTTCGGACTTCTCGTTGGATCGATAGGGAAACTAGAGCAGTATTTATTGAGTTCACGATCTTTAATCCGAACGTAAATCTCTTCTGCGTTGCAACCATGGTGTTAGAATTCCCAGGAAGTGGAGGGATATGGCCAACATATAGATTTGAAGCTGCAAACTTGTTAAGCTTTTTAGCCAGCGAAAACAAAATATTCGAGATCATCTGTATGACGGGATACGTCATTTTTTTGTTTGTTTTCACATCGATGGAGATTAGGAGCTTATTATACTCTAAATGCCAAGCATACTTCTCAGACTTGTGGAACTGGTGTCAACTTTTTATCATTGTCACCTCCTTTGCCAGCATTAGCGTTTACGGATACATGATTTGGTCCACTTTACAACTTACAGAACAGTTCCACAGATATCACGGTGATGCGTACGTCAAATTCCAGTTTGTTGCATATTGGCATGAGCACCTCGCTTATGCAACTGCTTTCATCGTATTTGCAACCACTGTAAAATTTATCCGCCTTCTACGTTTTAACAAGAGAATGGGAATGCTGGGCTCTGTACTTTCTTATAGTGGAAGAGATATTGGCCAATTCTTCATTATCTTTGCCATCATATTCTTGGCGTTTGTGCAAGTATTTTATCTCTTATTCATGGACAGTTTATACCGATACCACACTTTCCTTCATTCAGTTGAGGCAAACATGCAAATCGCACTTGGTAAATTTGAGTTCTTAGAATTGTACCAAAAGCAACCGACATTAGGCCCGATAGTATTCGTTGCATTCGTTATTTTCATTATCTTCGTCATGCTGAATATGTTCCTAGCCATTCTCAATGAGGCTTTCGCTATTGTCAGAGCTGATGTCCAATTAAGATCGAATGACTTTGAATTGATTGACTTCATGATGGAGAGGTTCTTGAGTTGGTCTGGTATTAATCGAACCAAACTTGGCAGAAAACTCTTTAAGAAAAACATCAATCCAGCCAATTATGTAGAGGAAGATCGGAGGGCATTAGAGATGAAGATCGCTAGTTTCCCTGATAAAATAGATCAACTAAGAGACCTGGTTAACTTCATTCTTACACGTGAAGAGGCTAAGCGAAAACGGGGACTAGAAAGTGCAGGAGTACGAGCAGTTAAACCGAACAGAACCATCAACTCCGATGAAAACCCCGTGGCTGCATCAACTCATGTTCGTGCAGCGAATGTCAATAAATCTGATGCAGTTGATTTGACCACTGATCTGTGAGATGCGAATTTACTATATCAGTTTCATTTTAAATGTCGAGTGATTTCATGGGCTAACATATTTTTTCATTAACTTCTAATCTGTAATTTTTGTGATGATTGTATTCTACACAGGACTGAACTATTTATGTTGATCATATTTTCATACACATTTCCACACGCATTTCTTCGAAAAGATTAACTGATTTCTCACGAGTGTATTTTGTGTTAATAAATACAATAATTATTAATAAATTGCTTTCATTTCATGAGAATTGATCATCCGCACCCTTAAACCGTGGGCTAGATAATCCCGTGGAAAACTAGTGTTACAAGCTTGAAGGAAAACATCTAGAGAGTATGCCTGTTCACCAAGTAGTCATTCGGTTTCGGCGACTGATCAAGTTAATCATGTACATAATAACTTTATTTCTTGGTTGTCCTTCTGAAGTACCTATGTTTTTAGTCGGGCAGCCTCGCAGGTTTTCTCCTACTGTTTTGCAGTATGATGTCATTATATAGGTAGTAGTTCTATCACAGATAAATGTGGTGTATAGAGATTTATTCGATTAATTCGATTAATTCTCGTAGATTCAAAACATAAGTATTCTGTATAGATCACGAGCATCAACGAGTTTACATTTGTCTATGGTATAGCTATCCCAGTGTAAAAAGTTCAAACGCAACGCCGACGATCAGACGCCAGCGCACTCCTTCACTGATGTCCCGTTTTTCCTGGCATCTTGCGCCCTCTTAGCGCCATCATCCAGCGATCACTGTGCCATGATAACGCCGCTATCACGCGATATCTGTATCATAATGACGCCGCTATCATTCTGCTATTAGGGGCCTATCACCTTAACGTCACAAGCCTGTGATTGCATCGCCCGATGGGATTCTTATGTAAAAGGCT
Organism: Prostheceraeus crozeri; assembly: GCA_907163375.1. NCBI lineage: Eukaryota > Metazoa > Platyhelminthes > Polycladida > Euryleptidae > Prostheceraeus > Prostheceraeus crozeri. The sequence continues at coordinate 15,940 of CAJQUW010013354.1, read as the reverse complement.
GCATTTGCGCATGTGAAATCTGAATGAAACACAATTTATATATCATATTTTACAATTAACAGAAGTGCCAATCGAACCTCAAGCAAGCGTAACTTTAAATCCAATAGATATATCAACGCATTCATCAGGATTCAAAATTATCGAATTTGAAGTAATTAATGTACCTATACAGGTGAAAGTATTAATAGCAAACTCACGTTATTTTGTCCATGTATTTATGATTCATGTTCTCCAATTCTCCTTCAGAGATTCACTCTGCATTATTCGGCAGAAAACTGAAAGAACTAATAATAAATACCCAATAATACTATAAAATACCTGTACTATACATCAGAAGGGCAATTAAACACGTTGAAACACATTGCATCTGAGACGACATTTTACGCGTTTGCAGGAATTACTTTAACACAGGGTTGGATGGTTTTTCGCAGGGATGGTAGATATCAGTAGCAAAAAACCGGCAAAAAACAAAAAATGTACCAGGGAAAACTGGGACAATCTGGTCAGAATTGCTAAAAACTACTAGATGTGTTTTTATGACAACTGGAATGAAATTCAGCAGATATAAGATTATAACTATATGCGCATGCACCGTATACAATGCATTACTTGATTCACTTAGAGTTATTCCTTCATCTTGTCAAAGGGCTCCACCTTGAAGCCAATGAAATGCAAATATATTGAAATAGTGGCTTGGACTTCCGGTTTTTACGGAAGCAGCATCATGTCCTACTTGCCCAAAAGGTGGAAGCCAAGTTTTTAACCCATTGAGACATCATACGCCTACTTGCCTTTATGGTCCAAGTGTTGTTCGCCGTCACAATGGGCTGGGAGACTGCCTCTTTAGTTGGAGAAGTTACTTGTTAATTGGTTAAGAAGTTAATTGGAGAAGAACCTCAGTTGGAGAAGGGTAGTGACTTGGGGGTATGACCAGAAACGTCCGGCCGATATTCTCTTACCTTCATGGCCTCTTGGTCGTTCAGCGGCGCTTGATCTCACGGTGACTAATCCACTAAATTCTGACATATTGTTATTAGCGAAAATCACCGCAGAGTCTGTTTCCGATTTGGCTAAGGACAGGAAGAGAACTGAGAACTACTCGAAGTGCGTTGAACTGGGGTGGCACTGTGAGCTGTTGGCAGTTTCCGTTCATGACACTAGGAGCAAGAATGCTCAATCAGTCTTCCATAGAATTGGTTCTCACCTATCCCTTCAATTTGTGTCCTCATGTGATGGGATAGGCAGAGGTATTCACGGAAGACTGATTCTACACATGCGTACAGCATGCCAACGCCCCTGCAAATGCGGGCCAATGTATGTCGTAGGTGGTCATCTTTGTGTTTCCGGACTCCCATCTTAATTTCTTTCCGACTTGTTTACATAATCAATTATTTATCTAAGATTTTCGCATGTACGATATAATTTATGTGCATGTTGCAAGTATGTCTTTTTTATTAAAGCATGTCTTTTGTATGTATTAATCAGTGGCGGTCCGAGGGGGAGGGATGCCGGGATGCATCCCTCCCCAGCTCTAAACTATGTGATAACGATCGAATTTGATCCGCATTCAACTTTTGCTTTTTGCAATAGCATTTCAAATTACTTTGGCGCTTCATCATGCATAAAGTACAAAACTTCCGAATTGGCGCAATAATCTCCACAGTAGCTAATAGCTACTAGATACAGTGCAGTGCTGATCTTTGAGTCGTTTCTCGCAGCAGCTCGACGTTTCAGCAATTGCTACTGAGACTTTGTTGGAAATTTTGAAAGCAAGGCCATCGTGAGGAAGTCCAAGCATCTGTGTACTACCGACTGGACAGTGAGACTGTAGGAAGATCCAGATGACGTTTTAATTAGAATTTTTCTGATCATCTCTACTTCGTTCTGATGGCCTGTGTCGAATATTAAAATTTTAGTCATGTGATAGTTATAATGAATCATTAGTCATAGTTATAATGAAATTCATATTTCGCAGTCATACGAGTCAAAAATCCACTCGCAACTGAGTCTAAAAAATGAGTAGGACTATCGATACTTCCAAAGTAAAGGCGCAGCCAACAACTGTCAATGTATTGCATATACTCTGACTTCGATGGCAACTTTAATTGAGCATATTTGCATGCTCGCTTCCTTGACAGCACTAAAGAGCATACATGCAGATGTTTGGTGTTTGCTTTCTCTGCTACTAGCAAGTTAACAACGACTTCAAGATGCATAAAAATTTCAGGAAATTTCTTGATGGCCTGATCTCACCCAGGATCCCACCCCACCAGAAATTTCTGCGACCGCCCCTGGTATTAATAAGGTACAGAGCATTCCGATTTTCGAAAATTTACACTGTGTGATGTATTTTACTGTGTATAGGCACTAAGACATTTATGCATTGTGCGCATGTAAATTATACGAGTACAATTATACATTCCTAGGAATGCCGCTTATTCATTCATTCAGTAAGGCAGCACTCTTGTCAGAGCGCAGCCTCTCCTATGAAGCGCTGAAACCGATCCTTCCTGCCAGCTCCATCGTTCCGATGACCTCCTTTATTGTCTTGCTCCTGAAGCCTTGGCCTACCGTAGTTCCATGAAATAAGCCATTATCAGCTTAAACCAATGATGAATCATGACTCTATGATTTTCATCTTCATACTCAAAAGTCAGTTACTTTCACAGTTTCAATTCAGCCATGAGAGTAGTTGCTTCAAGATGCACTTTCGCTTTGCTCAATTTAATAATTCCGACATTGTCGTGTAATTGACAAAAATTGGCAAGATGAAACAAAAGTGTCGATATCACTTGGAGATGACTTCTGTCTTCACTTTCATTATTAGGCCTACTTTTTTACCGCCGGCGTGGCCTATAGTGAAGAGGGTCTAGCAAGTGAGTTCGTATCCACCACGAACTTTTGTTCGATTCCTCGGTGAGATCTGATTGGATACTTAACCACATACACGGAGATTGTCAAAAAGGTCGAACAGGAAAAGTTGAAATTAAGATGACAGCTAGAAATTTTTTTGATTTAACGGGAAGGACGCATGAAACAACAAATGATCTGTAAATATAGTAGTGGCAATAGCTATTGAAGCCATGATTGGAGCCATATCAAGCAAGAGAACAGCAACAAAATTGTTAAGTTTTATTCTCAAATTGAGTCATGCAAAACTTTGCTTTTAAAAGACATAGACTATGTTGTAGTCGATTGCACGGACGGTCCCGACAATTTAAAGGAATGTAATATATTTCTCAAACAGACAAGAAAGAAGCCATCAAAGATAATCAAAACCGCAACACAAATTTTTCAAAATAGTGCCAAAATTATTTAACTCATATTGGAAATTAGTGGTGCAATGCTTGAAATATATCTCTGAAATTTGAGCTGCCGTTATTCACAGATGTATATCATATATAGGATAACTTGAGACAAGTAATGGACATATATAGAATACGTGAACGCTTTATTTTCCAAGAGGAAGTAATGCACTGCTTTCAAATGGCAAACATGCTTTAAGTCAGATAGAGCAAGGGAGGGTGGGGCACATTGAACCACCAGCCTTTCTCCGAAACTGCAAATAGTGGAAACTTTATGCTTTAAAATATTGTTAATTGTAACAAGTAAGCATGATTCCTCTGGTAATTTCAAGTGTCTATCCTCTCAATCCTTGCTTTCACAGGATTTCCCAAAATTTCAATGTAAAGGAAATTTTCAGAAAATCGGAACCGCTGTTCTAATGCAGTCCAAAAACTTGCATTATTAGCACTTTCTCAAGTATTCTTTATCGATTTCATTAAGCTAGTGGCTAGAACTATTTGATTGTACCCCTATTTGTACATTTTTATCGTCGTGGAATGACGACTTTCGCATTTTACCTATTTTGAAGCGAATATCATGATATCTTCCAATGCTATTGTAAATTGTTTGCAGATACTCATTTTTTTACACATACTCGCATTTTCATGGACAGGATACCCGTACTGTACAAATTGCAGTAAAATTATTTCGTTAGTGAAGCATCTAGTCTTTCATTTTGACGGAAAACCTCAATTGTTAAGGAATGATGCAGTAAATGAAACACCTGTCCAAGTTTGAAAATGTATGAAGTTTGAAAATAACTCGTGTGAATATAAAATAGGGTCGTATTGAATTTCCAATGACATTTACAGCGCCAACGAGTGTCACCAAACTTCCACGATCACCGGAAGCTACTTTACCAACCTGCTTCAATTTCTTGTCTGCAACAACTTTAGATGATATGTGAACTGTGATCATACCCGTTTTATCGCAATTATGAATGTCACTGGTCTCGAATAGGAATTCTGTCCCAAAATTTTCATAGTATTGTTCTACATTTATTTGATTGAAATTCGTCTCGGTGTTAATACTGGTTGCTTCTGGTTTCCTAATGCTTAATCGAGGTTGTCGTCTTAGGAACCGAATCAACCATTCATAACCTGCTCCATGACTTCGGCACCGAAATGCCAATAGCGTTAGAATATTGTATTGCAAGCTGCCTAACACATTTCATGGTGAATACAAAACACATTGTAACACGGTCAATTACAAACACAATGCACAATTGCAACAGGCTATCCCAAAATCATAGCTGTGAGACATCGTGTGTTGTTTATCAATTCTCTTGTAGAAAGTATGGTGATAAATATATAGGTAAAACTGCTAGACCATTCAACATTAGATACAACGAACACAGTCTCAGTTTTCGTAATAAAAATGATGTAAGTGCTTTGTCTGAACACAGTAAGACCTGTCTTGTTAACGGTTCGATTGATGATTTTGATGTTGAATTTATTCGCTGCTTAAATGATCCTGTTGAAACAAGCGTGGTGGAATCGCGATTAATCAATAAGTGCCATCCTAAAATAGACAGACGTCATGAGACAACCGGAGCTATACTGCGTATCTAACGAGCCAGTTTAGACACTGTCATTTTATTGCTGCCTTTCCTTGAGAAAGGGTCTGGACCCGAAACGTCGGCTGTGCATGTATTTTTCATTCGTAATTATCTGGTGGCATTGAAATTATTCGGGAGAGAAAACTAATATTTTTCGCATTATTGATTCATTATGCTCCTCCCGCCAACAGCCATCTCTAATACAAAACACAACATAGAGGCCAATAAAAGATAATATTCAGTCAATTCAGTTTCCTCACTTTCACAAAACACTCTTGTTCGCGTAATTTGGGGTGAGACGGATGTTTTCTCAGGTTGCCGTGGGCATGGGGATTCTGTGGGGATACCCATGGGTATGGGGTGGATATGGGTATTGAGGCCATCCCCAAAGATCCCATAGCGCTTCTATGGGGATTCTTTGGTGATTTGATTAATCACTATTAACCTACATTTTAAACTTATTACGATATAGAAGACCTGTTGTGTCCAGTTCACAAAGCAAGACATGAAAATGTTGAATGATTTTCGTCGAATACATGAACCGTGTGATAAGGATTTCTCACACTAAATCATTCAACTGTAAGCCATCTACTCGCACTACAGTCATAGTTATGATGAAAGCTCAGATTTTTCACTTGTCCACGACTTGTCAGAACTTTCATTTTCATCTGATAGGCATCCTTAACTGTACACTTAAGTGTATGTGTATCTCAATAAATAGTTCATTGTGCTGCATTTCATTACCATACACAAATGGGTCAACATCCTTCAAATTCTTGTGCAATAATTCGGTGACGTGAGTGGTCGAGAAAATCAGGATGATTTTCATCGAAGTCTATATCTATAATTGCAGATCAGATAGATTCAAAGTTTTTTCCTTCACCACGTGTATATAGTCGATTTTTACTGCGAAACAGATCTAGACTTGAATTGCATAAAGGTCAAACTCGCTTTGATATTTTACTTCTTTATTGGCATTGATGGAGATAGAATTATCAATGATTGCTACATTAATTCAATTAACGAATATTATACGGGAAAATTCACGTATATGAACATGGCATGATCCACTGAGCAATAAACGATGGCTATAAACACACATTTGTAGACCGCAAGCACAGCATAGTGAAGGCCTACATAATAATTTTTGGCAGGTGACTTTTTGGTGACAGAGTGACCATTTTGAAGTACTGGCAGTGCAGCAACATATGACTACTTTTAATTTATGTTCAACCCTGTCTTTATATGTTGATGGACTTCCTATTATTTGGAAATATCACCACTATTAGCAAGCAAACGAATGAAAAATCCTCACATTAGGAACCACTATTCCCAACTTACAGGACAGCCTAGGATTATATTTTCACAAATGGAACGCGTGAAACTTGTATATAATCTATCAAAGCAGCCAAATATATTCACTTAAAAGTATTTGCAGTAAAAATCGAGTCTTGCCGAAAAGCAGCTGACTGAAAATATTGTGGGGACATCAAGGTCCTTCAGGAATTAAACTAACAGTTAAAATTTCAATAGATATATTGATAAATATTCATGCTTGTTTTTGTTCTTTTGAAATGAAGGTGTGCATACTTCCTCAGAATGCTTCGCATATCATGTATACATGATGCAATGTAGGCTTAGGTTTGATTTTACTTGATGTAGAATGGTTGCTTCGTGTTATAAGAGCGAATCTCAAAACAGCGAACGGTAAAAGGCGAATATATGAAACATCGAAATTTAAACTAGAGAAGTATGAAAATAGCGTACTATGCAATGCTCGAGTGTTGTGCAGAACTAAGTACATACTCGTATTAATATTTCATCTCAACCTTTTAATAAGGCCATGTTTCCTTTAGTCTACATGTAGTTGTTGAACTTTAATACAAATGTGTTTCCTTTAAGGGAACAGTAATGCAAAAATTGTACCCTCAAAATAATCCTGTATCAAAATGAAATAGGATCAACATGGTCAATAACTAGGTTAGGTGGACCAAAAATCCAAAGTGAGTAAAAGGGGGGAGTTTGAAAAACAGAAGCTGATCAATAACCGATTTGTTATAAAAGCAAAGAAATAAAGACAATGTCGTCATACTGTTAAACAGAAACATTTCGAGATAGAATTACGTATACGGTAAACTACGTTATGGTAGTTTTATGGAAAGAGGGTGTCATGTTTTATGAATCATTAAAGAATTAAGAGCAGAATGAGAAGAACCTATGTAAACTGTACATGTAAGCTGGCAGCAGACTACAAAAACTTGCGAATCAGTAGAGATAGATAAAGAACACCTATCTGCTAATGCAATCAAATGATTCATACAAATGTGAATTTGTAAGTCAAATACGTGTGCATAGCGGGCTCTATTCCTTGCTTGAACGAGCATATAGTTAAATTTTCGGTACAATAATTTCTAGGTGGCAAGTCAAAAATCAAGGCTCAATAATGATAGAAAATAGACTACCGGTACTACAATTTTAAAGAGCAATAGGCCTATACCGAAGATAGCAAAGAATAGTCATCAAAGTTACAACACGCAGTCGGCAACTTTCTTCAAGGACTCCCATTCCGCATCTCTGGAGTCAAATATGGCCTTCGGATCGCTGAATGCTGTGCAGAAGAATATTGGACATCAATCATTCTATACGAACAAGAGCAACATATTAATCAGGGGCTTATCCTGTGGTGGTGGGGGGGCACCCACAAATTTTTCTGTGGGTATGGGGTGGGGTAGGGATTCAAATATCAATCCGCACCGCAACCCTGTGTTTTCTACTCCTCTTTCTTTCGCCTTTGATATGGAGAGTGGATTTAGGTATCTCCAATGCTTTTAAGAGACCTCACGTATAGACAGTCATTCAGACACATCTCCAGCGCCTTTTCCATGACATCAGATGGAGTTTGCTGTCATTCTTCGTCTTTCGTTTCCAAATTCGTGGAATCGTAACTGAAATAAAAATAAATGGAGCTATGTTATGCATACATCTGTTTTCAATCAAAACTTCAAATGCTCTAGAAATTTCAAGCATATGCTTGTAAAATATGTCTGTATTTTAGTTGGGGAGGAATGGGACAATTTGGGACAATTAATTATGTTGTTCAATTTTTGTTATTATAGAAATTCGCGCTTTGTGCATGTATTTTTTGCAGATGTTAATATAGGGTATGTGTAACTATAAATAAATGTCCACCATGAGGCAAGCGTTGATAATCGTCAATGAAATCAGTTCTAACATCATTATGCTATGCCAATAAAATTGTTTTGTCCCAGTCCAACTGAAATATGAGAGAGAGAAGAGAGAGAAAATTATGTATTTGTAAATAGAAATCAGAAATTACAAAGATAATCTTACAAAAATAGTTCAAGTCAAATACGTCAAGTTATTAGATAACACAGATGAAAAAATCACAAAGCAGTTGTGTCTACTTTTCGTATCATGTCCTACTCCTCCCCAAAGGATTTTTTGACATATGTCATCTCTTTCAAATATGTTGTCTCATCAAAATTCCCAATATTAATGCGTCAATACTTCAACGAAGGATCCTCAACCGCAATTTCTAACATTTTTGTGATTTGACTTTTGATTCAAATGTCATTTCACTATTTCAAGTTTTCTTAATCTTGAAAAATTTCTATAGGAGTAATAAAAACTAAAGATTGTTTTCTGCAGAAAAGCACAAACAATTACTTACCAACTATGACACGCCAACGTACTTTACAACAAGCCGCATCAGCTGATTTGACTCAAATTTCGTGTCCAGTTAAACAAAATCCATACGAGTGACTGTCCCACTGCTCCCACTAAAGAAAATTAAGCGTTTTCTATGATGCAGGATTTCAATATGAAGACGATCAATTTTTAATGAAAATTGATTGATAGTGTGAGCTATCATCCAGCTTCATCATGATGTAAAGATTTTTGGTTTCGTTGAATGTACAAAGAGACACAGTACCAATAAGTTTTACCAAAAACTTGATATTAAAAGAAGATCTGACGAGATTTTTCAGTGATGAATATGTTCAATTTCAAAAATTTTATGCCACGTGAAAGGTTGCGTATACTATTTTATGACAGAGCATTTTTTGAGTGGAAGTGATGGCATCCCAAATCGTGCTTACAGAGAGGGTGCAGTATTTCTTGCCGAACCTCTCTGCCATTTATTCAACTCCTGCATTCTTCTCAGTTCAATGCTTAAAGCTTGGAAAATTGCCGATATCTGCGCTATTCCAAAATCTTCTCCTCCATGATTGGATGCCTTACGCCCTATATCACTTCTTCTAACACCTTCTAAAGTATTGGAGAAGTTTATTCTTGAACAGGTGAAAGCTCAGTTCATGAAAAATGTCAATTCTTGCATACCTTCCGAGATCGCATGCTACGTGCGGCTTGATATATTTTTTCAACTGTCTAACGTCCATATTTGACGATGAAGATGTCGTTGGTGCTGCTGTGGTTTCTCTAGACTTTACAAAGGCATTTGATACCATTTCCCACCAAAAATTGATTGAGAGACTGATTGAGTGTAACTTTCCGCGAAATTTATAAATGGATTTTATCATATTTGTTCGGTCGTCTACAAAGAACTAAAGTGAACGACACCTTTAGTTCACTCACTTCCGTCTATAGTGGTGTGCCTCAAGGATCAATCATCGGTCCATACTTGTTTATCCTACCGCTAACCTCTTCCGCTACCATAATTGTCACCACATGAGCTACGCTAATGACACAACTTTGATTTTATCGATACAAAGTGGTGAAGTAAATGTTTTTAGCATCAGTTGTAACACATTCGAATATGTTAAAAGCGAATGTAGCAGCTCACTGGAAGTTGAGTTTGAGCAAGTTCAAGTTACTAATGTGTCCTAAGTCTAGAGATTGTCCAACCGTATCCATACTCGGTGTCAAATGTGTAGACTCACTTCGATTACTCGGAGTGACACTCACAGGTAATTTAAAGTGGGACTCGCATTTCCGTGACGTTTTGAGGAAATGCAACTCAAGATTGCATGCGGATGCACTTCGAATTTTGAAACCTATTTGTGACCAACAGCAGCAGCTAAAAATTGTGTATTGCTGTCGAAGTAGTGTTACCACGAAGTATATTGTGTTATGGCTCTCCTTTGTTTGCTTCATTGCCGCACAAAATTCTTGACAAAATTGATTCTTTTATAATGGGAGATGCCACCGTATTGTTCACGAGAGTGACTGTAATTGTCTGATATCTTCTCCATTCAAAGACGTTTTATGCAGGGATGCTGTAAAACTTTTCCTTGAGGCCGAGAAGTCACTTTCCCATCCTCTTCATAACATGATCCCTCCGCGTTTCCCCCGTTCGAACCAGTATTATGTTGAATTTGCTCGAACTTTATTAAGAAGACATTCAACTTTTCCAGTATATATAGCTTCATTATTGAATTCTTTCCACTGACCATTATTTGCATAATCCTTATTGTATTATTTGCACTTATGAATGGTCTTGGTCATGAATGTATTGATTATCAGCAAATGAATAAACGCTTTCTTGTCTTGTCTTGCCTTGCCTAGTATTACTGTTGAATCTGGTCAGTTGTGGTCAGTAGACTTAAAAGTGTGAGTTTTTGGTCAATTCATTCAACGATACCTACAGACAAAATTACAGAATGCAGAAAATTAGGATTATCACTATTGAATCGGTCTTGTGTTGAGCATTCAGATGACATATCGTTTTTCGAATTTCCACAACATTTAGTACAGCTTTCCTCAATTAACACTTTTACCTGATTTTGCGCCTGACTGTCGCGCAAACAGTGCTTTTATTGGTCAAATGCACGCAACTTAATAACTTTTATTGTATTAAAACTGGCGTTTTCGAGTTTGTGTTTAAAAGAATGCTGTTATTATCAGCTCCAAGAACATGTAAGTCTCATCAAGATTGGCCAATTCGTTCACTGGGAAACTTCAAATTTGTCTTATTCCCACACTCAGTCATTTGGTGAGTCATAGGGATTCCAAAATCCCGGAAATTCTCAATCGTAATTGTAATTATAATTGTGATTGAATCTTTGTGATGTAATTGTAATTGAAGAAAAATGTCGGTCAACTGCATGTCATTTACTTTTGTCTTTTCGGTTAGACGAAGCACAAAATCCAAAGATTGCTATATTGAAAATTGAAGTATTCAGTTTTTGCACGTTTTTGTTTTTGTATCTTGATATGCTTATACAATATTTTAGTGTTTGTGTCGATATAATTTCTAGTTAAAAGTTGTGAATTCATCTATCTGAATGTCTTTTTTACAGACCCTATTATTCCCCTCTTACATAGGCCATACACTAAGCGACATGCCACGCGTAATTCACGTGTAATTGCGGAACACACCAAACATCCGTGGTTAAAGAGATTCTAATTCTTTTACCCGCGTACATGCGCTGTACTAAGAGTCAGAAATCACTTGATCTGATGTTGTTAAAACATGGGGAATGTTTATGAATGTACGCGCAGGCGAGCGTTTATAGTTTGCGCGTCTTCTACGGTTGTCTGCGTTGCCGCTTGAGCCACGGATGAACCGCTAAGCATGTTCTGTCTTCCCTGAGCATGAAATTGAGGTCCTATCACATTGTTTAACCTCTGATACATGCAGACACATGAGACGTTAAGTCTTTATAACAGGACTGCCGACAGATGTTGCAGCAATGTCACGCATAGCCACAGATGTTTAGGGTCATGTGTAATTACGCGTAGTTTACGCGTGAATTACACGTAATTGAGCGTGGCATGTCACCTAGTGTATCAGCATGCAACTAGGCATGCTGATTGCTGAAACGATGTATGATGATATGTTATATATGATGCAGTAACGCGCAAAATAGGCCTTGGATTTTGATAAATCCTTGGTTAGCTAACACTGGTGAGATCATTCAGCCTAGCCCTCGCGCACTATCGCCTACATCCATGAGATAGCTAGTATCAGCAATCAGCATAGGCCTGGTATCAATATTTATGATGTGATGTTCTACAGGCTTAGACTACTGTTAAGTGTTGATACAGGCCTATAAATAGACGTATAGTCTACAATCCCTACATGCACAAGTGTAGGCTACATGCAGGTCTGATTTTTTACCGAATAATTGGAGTAAACATCTACAACAAAACTCACAAAATTAAAAATGTCATAATATGGGCATTTTCGAATTTAAAAATCAACATTTCCTCTTATAACTTACGCCAATTTCTAGTAAACACCGCAGGTGAGAGGTCAACGTATTACTAAGCATGAGACCTAGCTTTGATATAAAAGGATGTACATTCTAAGAGGAGAATAACTTTGCATGGGTATGGAACAATCCTTATAGAAGGAGATGGTGCAACCTACTTTTGGTCGTTAACACCGTTTTTAGAAATAGGCCTAACTAAAGTAGCATGATAGTTGCCTGCTGTTAATGATGACTCAGAGACAGACTACTCATCCTGTATCTGGCGGTTGCTGTAACTGTATCAGTAGTAATCCCATCCCAAAAGGAAGGACAGTGCGGTGCAGCGATGAGTCATCATGCTGACTCAGCCCCCTCTGGAAGGAAGGAAGGAAGGAGGAGTTCTCCAGCAAGGGTAGAAATCTAGTAATGACAGAGATAGGAAAAGGTGGGTTTTGGTTGTTTTGGGATGAGAAAGGCCGTTTTCGGCATGAAGGAGTGCTCGGATGGGAAAACGGAGGGCAGATTCGGAGTCTACGTGAAATTTTGAGTTAGGAAGGTTGTTTCCAGCGAAATCGGAGAGAAAAAAATTTGAGGACGTCCCCCTCTCTGGACGAGACTTCTAACTTTAGTTCTAGCGATGGTAGAAAGTCGTGCAATAGCTCGTTTGAAAGCTTAGAGTAAGACAAATTCAGTGGAAGAAACGGCGTGTCTCTACGTTCGTGTGTTGAGGTGTGAGAGTGACTTTAAGATTTTTACCCATCACCGAAAAAAACGAGTTAGAATTTTTACAAAAATGGCTCTAGTGTGTGAACGAAGTCTCGGATGGGAAAACAGAGACCAGATTTGGAATCAGCGTGCGATTCTGCATCTAGAGGGTGAGTTTCAAGTGAATCAGAGAGAAGAAGTTGAAAATTTTCTTCACACTGGGTCTCCACACGGGATTTTTTCGTGAAAATGTTAAATTGTGGCCTACTTTGATGACGCCTCACTCAGGAATGGAAGTGAATGAAGAGCTCGGGTTTCTTTTAGGGGCAAGACCGCACTTTGTTCTCTAGGATCCTATCCTTTTCAGATCTGTGAAAGGTTTCGTTTCCAAATGAGAGCATGTTTAAAATCGAATGTTTGCGCATTTTCCAAGATTTTGGAACTTTTGAAAAAACGATTTTGCAACTCGGCTTCTGGTCATCGTAGAGAGTCGAGGGGTGGCTTAAATGAAAGGTGAGAGCGAGAAAACGTGACTGTCAAAATTTGAAGTCAATCGGAGCACTAGAACCAGAGATAGACGTGTTTAAAGTTTTGGATGATGGATATTACGCCATCAGCTGATCGCCACACACTATATAAGCTGGGAACCGACTGAGACTTTTCATTAAGACGAGAGAGATTGTCAAGGGTAGGTCGTCTCTCCGAAGCTCCGATGATAGTATCGGACATTCCAAATTTCAGGTTTCCGTAGGAAACCAACTTAGAAAATTTCATTGCTGATATCAGCTAAGGCGTCAGACTTAAAGGTTAGCCAGGAGATGGCCTTCGTCTCTAGGCCATAAAAGACTCCAAAACTTTAAAGGCTTGTAACTTTGCTTCTACAAGTCCTCTTGACTTGATTCAAAAAAGATTCGATCGCTATTGATCAGACCTATATTTACAGACTACTTATAAAATTTCATAAGCAGTACTAAATGCTGAAAAATTTAAATTCATTATTTTTGGAGGTTTTCTTGGGTTGTCGACCCTGCTGAAGTCAATGAAGGCATGTATAAGTGTGTACAAGCCAGGCTTTACATGATGCAAGCGGCTTTTCACTGAAAGCGAGCATGACACGGAGAGTTTTGCTGTAATATTCCAATGACAGAGTGTTCCTTCGGGACGGCGGATGATGCCGTAGTGATAAGTGTGGCAAGGGACTGTGTCATATTTTAGACCGAAACCTCTGGGCCAACTCATGTTGGGCATTTGACACAGTTCTCAACGTAGCACATTGAACGCCAATCGGTTGAGTCTTAGCTATCTTGTCATGGGTGGCATCTAAACATCTCCATTGCAAAACGCTTGTAAATCACGTCTTGCTATCAAGCTGATCAAAGCAACGACTTGCCAACCTCTTGTAAATAACTCCACCGGTTTTTATGTCAAAATCGGGGCCTGGATGCCAACACAGTGACATGACGCACGCTCTGTCCTCCCGAGGTTGGATTTGTGGGTCGAGGCCTTGGAGCTTGGAAAAGATCCCCTCTGAGTAATGCCTGTAACGGATTCAAGAGCTTAACACCTAAACGCTTGCTATCAAGTCGCTATGGCTTCTGCTATCAGGCCTTTGTGAAATCTCGTCTACCCTCAGTAACTCAGGGTTGGCAACGTCTATCGTTTGTCATTGTAACTTGGTAAAAATGAGAGGGTTACTACTGCAGGCATTGACGTCAAACCTTTTCGCGTCATAGGGTAACCAGTCTTTGTGTTGGGAGTTGGTTACTGAAAGCATGGCGACTGCCGATGCCCATAAATGGCAAAACCGCTGCTGTCATGTCAAACGCATAGCCAAATAAGGAAGGTCTTTGTGCTCACTGGGTATATAAACCGCGTCTTTTGTCTAGTCTTCACTCCTGTTTCAAGTTGCAAGACGAACGGTGAGTGCTCTGATAACGTTTGTTAAGAAGCTTTAGAGTTTCATAAACTAGGAATCAGTCGTTTGCTATCAAACGAATGCGAACAATCTTTAGAGTTTCATAAACTAGGACTTTTATAAACTAGGAATCAATCGTTTGCTATCAAACGTTTACGGACTTATAATCATTGTTTTCCCCTTTTCACTTCAGAAAAATGCCTAAAGGAGTAAATGTGCGAACAACGTACAAGTTGTGCTCCTGCTCAAAAGTATTCAAGAGTGACGGATTTAAAAAGCACAAGTGTGCGAATAAGAAGCAGGTGGGTGGGTTGCGCTACTTTTGCAGCAAACACCAAGTTTCACGCCTAATAGAGACACCGACGGAATGGCACTCCACATACAGCGAATGTGAGCAGGAAGAGCTCACAGAGGCAGAGAAAGAATGATTATTCGCCATAGAACTGAAGACGCTTAAAAATGAGCAAGCAGTCGCTGCAATTGTACCACCAGAAGCTACTCCAGCCCTGAGCGAGTCAGCACCACAGTCGACTTCTGATCTCAGTGAGACCAGTAGCGAGAGTGAGGGGGAGGCTGAGGAAGGAGCCAACAAAGTTGATCTCGATAACGAGACAGAGTCAGCGAGTAGTAGCGGAATTGTGACTCAATGTCGCACATTCCAAGAACGTCAAACACTGCTTGCTAAGCATGAAAACCTGGAAGAAGATCTTGCTAAGTGGAAGGAAGATACTTTCTACTATAAGCAGAAATCAGAAAATTTTTCGCGAATGACACAGGAGCTGAAGAAGGTGACGGAGGCGTTAAATGAAAAAGAAGGCGAGTTGGAGCGTGAAAGGTTCAAGAACCTGTCACGCAATGCGAGAGAAGAAGGCTTGCTAGTTGAGAAGAAGAAAAGAGAGAAGGAGATGAGGCGGATGAGAGAGGAGATCGAAGGGCTGCGGAAGCAGTTGGCTAAGGTGATTGAGAGCAATCAGGAGCTACATTGCAAGGTACAAGGCAGCGATAAGAAGCGACAGAGATCGAGTCGTCTACACATCCCAATCAAGAAGGGAGAGGTGATAGCGGAGCCACTTCTCTACGAGCGAGGAAGAGGCAAGCGGTGTTACTCCAGGCTGAAGAAGGGTGTTGACTGTCTTCACTTTACATTCAACCACTCGGAAGACATCACAAAATTCCTACATGAGCCACGTCCGGAGAAGCTCTGTAAGTTAAAAATAAGTAACTTAGAAGTCAAGATGATAACTA